>JAQHUG010000318.1:657002-779718 GCA_028555095.1 Dicrostonyx torquatus
AGAGAGAGAGAGAGAGAGAGAGAGAGAGAGAATGATGTGCCTGTATATAGAGGTCAAAAGACAACCTTGGGTGTCAATTCTTGCTTTCCACTCCATTTGAGGCAAGGTCTCTCTCATTATTGTTGTCATTCGCCACTGCATGGACCAACACAGCAGTGTGCAAGCTTCTGGAGATGCTCCTGTTTCTGCTGTAGGATCACTGGGATTACCAATGTATGCTAGCATGCCAGGCCTTTCACAGGTTCTGGGGGTTTGAACTCAGGTCTTTAAACTTGCTCAGCATAGGCTTTATTCACACAGTTATTTTCCTAGTCTCCTCTCCAGCTACTTGAATATATTCAAGTAATTGTTGTCAACTATCTTTATTCAGCTGTACTATAGAATGTTGTTCCTTCTGTCCAGCTGCACCCCTGTAGCTATTATCCATTTCTCTCCATCTTTCCCTCCCCCAACCCATCCCAGGGTCTATTAATGGCTATTCTAATCGCTGATTCACTGAGGTCAACTTTTAAGTGTAAGTGAGAATGTGCTATATTGTTCCGTGCCTGGCTTGTTTCAAATGAAATCTTAACCAAGGCTGAGGTCTTTGCTATTGTGGGTCACTCGATAAAGGCAAGGATTATGGTAAATAATATGGTGATCATTTTCCTCTAAGGGTCATGAAGTTAAATTAAAGCAGCAGTTGTCACCTATGGATCACGACCCCACAAGAGGCATATATCCAGTGTCCTGCAATCAGATATTTACATTACAATTCATTACAGTAGCAAAATTACAATTATGAAATAGCAAAGAAAAGAACTTTTTAAAATAGTTACAGCATTAGGGAGTTTGAGAACCACTAAATTAAAGGTACCTCCTGAGTCATGGAAGCTGAGATCGTGTTAGTATATGAGAGAAGGCACTAGGACCTAGGAAGCAAGGTCTTAAGGACACTGTTTCCTCTTCCAGGGTCATCAGGACAGAATGGAAACTTGGAGCTACTGCTGGGGACTCTTTTCTGTCTTTCTCCCCCCCCCAGTTTTTAGTAAAGTTGTGTTGAACATCCCATCTGATATTGGTTGCACTCCCAGAGTTTTTCCTGGGATTTTGCCAAGGCTTTAAAGGGTTTAAATATCACCCCTGGGACCAGATTTATGGTGGCAGTAGTGGTCCACAGGACTCTCCAAGGAAGCAGAAAATCTCATAAAGAAAAATAAAAAAAGGGAGAAAGGGGGAAAGGAAGGGAGAACAGACAAAAAGGGCTATGAGGTCAAACCACTTCTTTCTAAAAAGGCTCACCTTAGTGCCAAACGTGGAGGCTTGAAGCGTGCAGTGAAGAAGGACGGTGTAATCGCTCCACTTGGCACATGCTGGATGCATACACTAGCTTCTCCCTACCAACTAGTACTTTTCAGCTTTTAAAGCAAGAAGCTCTTCATGCTTTCCATACTATCATATCAGCTGGTGTGTGAGATCCTACAGCCTCTCACTGCTGTTTGATCCTAGAGCTAAGACGTAAAATGGTAGCTGCCCAAGTCCCCGTTTGGTGGGCTTCTTCGCTAGATGTTGATTTTCTTCTACAGTATCTTTGTTAATGACTCACAGGCAACCCTGTTTAATGTGTTCTGCGGCCAGCCCAATCTTCCACCTACAGTGTCCTCCCAAGCTGAGGCTCCCTGTTCCCAGGATGTCATCTGAATGTATGCCCCCTTTAATTATTTTAAGTGGGAAGTCGTTCACTTTAGCTCCAAATCCCTGACATTCACCACAATGCCTGGCACACAGTAACAGTTAGGTTCCCATGAATCTGTACAGTTCTAAGTGAGCGGGCCCACAAATGACCCAAAGTGACATGGCATGGGGATCTATGAGTGCAAAGAACAACAGGAAATGGAGAAAATCAACTAAAAAATGGTAAGCCAGGCAAAATAGTCTTTTAAATAATTTTCGAGAGCCACATCATCATAGGGACTTAAAACTTTATAGCTGTGGACAAAGATATGTTTAGTAACATAAGCTTAAATTCTAGATCCTCATTTGGAATATAGTAACGTAATTCCAAGCATGGGTCTTTTAGTATGCCCCACCTAGAAACTCCACCCCTAAGTACCACCAGGACACCATAGGAAATAATCAGGAACACACACCACCACATGCTTGGCTCATGCTAGGACTTTCTCAAAGCTGTAATAATGCTCCAACAGAATTGAACATAAATGTGCTTAATTCACTGTCTTCTGCCTACTCTTTTACTGTCTGGGGCTTATGCTGCCTCTATGATTCTTCACCATTGGAAACCACAAGATTAAGGGCTGGGGTGTAGCTCAGTCAGTAGACGGTTTTCTGGTAGAGTGCTTGAAGCCTTGCCTTGGATCGCCAGCACCGCTTAACCATGGTGCCTGATTGTACCTGTGATCCTAGTACTATAAGGGTAGAGACCAAAGTAGCAGAAGTTCAAGGTTATCCTAGATTATATAGAAACTCTGAGGCCAGCCTGGGACCCATGAGACTGCCTCAGAAAAAACTGTAAGAGTCACATAGTTTAGAACCTGAAAGGGCCTTAAGGTTTTAGAGAGGTGGGGAGGCAAAATAAGGCAAGGATGTTGGTGTTTTATAGGTACCAAATGTTTAAGTTAGTATATTTTGCATATAATTTCACTGTTTTCAACTTCTCCTAAATATTATTCACCCTGGTATGAAATAGAAAATGGATTTAAAAATCTTTGAAAGTCTCCTGCTTTTTGCTACCTTACCTAGGAGCTTGGCTCCAGAGCCTAACAATCTAATTCCAAGCCAGGTACCAATAGATGCTCAGTTGATGTTTCCAACTGAAAAGAGAAAATGGAGTGCTGATGTCCCAATAAAGTATCTGTTGAGTGATGAGCATATTGGAACCTTGGATCTCAGCTGATACTTTCAAAACAAGCCAAGCCTCTCAGTCAGACAGGGCAAGCTTATGATCAAAGGAGATCTGTTGCCCAAAACAATTAGTGTTTCCTTTGAGAGCTTGCAATGTGCCATGTTAGCTATGCAATGCACTACCATTAACTCTAGCAAGGCGTATCCTGCAGCACATGTGCTAAGCATCCTGAGCTGATCCCGTGCACATGCATCCACACATTAAATCGTCCTCCACAAAGATTTTCAGGTAGTATATTGTCAATGAAGTTTTATCATTTATGACTTATTTTTTCCTTTTCATACATTAAATTACAATTAAATTCAATTAAATATACAATTAAAATATAGTTACACTGATTTCTCCCTTCCCTTTCCATCCTACAGTGTCTCCCATGACCCCTTTCTCCAGTTCTGCTGTGCCCAGATTCATTTTCTGAAAACACAACTTATACCTGCTATCTATCAAAGACCTGGAATCCAGGCTGCTTTCCCCGGCTCAGGCTAACCAACTCAACTTTCTCCATCCAGGCCTCTTACTAAATCCATACCTGGGCCTAACCACATCAATGAGCAGTCATCTGAATGAGCCAGACACAGTCATCCCCACTGTCCCAATCCCACATAACTGTCAAGGACAAACCCACATCTCATTTACCGCCACCACCGTCAGCAGCATCCTCGGACATTTCTACTGCATTGCCATTTAAACCGCTCATTTGACTCTAACTAGCCCTAAATTACCTCCTTCTCATCAACAGTGATTTTGTTTTTTAGCATAATTCTATGCTCTGGGCACAGTCTAACAGCTTTTGGTTCACTCGGCATCCAAGAGAATGTGTCCCTGCCCGTCTAGCTGATAAATCTTTGAGGACATGCTACAGGAGAAAGAATTTGAAGCTCCAAACAGTCCTCATCTGGTAAAATCTTTCCAGGCATTGGCCTTACCCATCATAAAATTGTCATGGCAAACATATGGGAATGGGATTAGACTCAGCAAGATAACCTGTGATAGAACAGCTGCATAGGGAATTTTTCGGCAAAGCTGTGGTCCTACTAGCTCTCCTAATGGCACAATGCCTAAAGCATAAGTGCCCCATAAAGATGAGCTTGGTGGATGGAAGATGATGCACGAATAAACTGATAAACAGAAGTTTAAGAGTGCATCTTAATCCATGCCAGCTCCCAGCCTCCTGTTCGCTCTCCCAGAGTGGCTTCAGTTAGTCTTAGGAGGCCTCCTAACTGGTGTCCTCTGACACAGCAATTCCATGGCCATCTTGCTAAGGAAACGCTTGACAGGGACCCCTAAACAGGTCTTCAGCATCCTCGAGAGTGAAATCTGAAGCTTGTGTGAGGCTTCCTCCTCAAGGATGCTGTACCCCTCTGACGTGACTGGCAGGATGTCTGTCAGAGCCCTGTACCCTCCTGATGCCCATGGGCAGAGCTATTCAGTTCTTCTAGGATGGCATGAACACCATAGTGAGACAACCTAGTTATCCAGCCCTCCAACAGCTCTACCTCTGACCTGGGCTGCCGAGAAGTCACCATGGCAACTCACAGTGCTCGGTTACTTTCTTCACAAAGGAAATGGGGGAAAACAGCAGAGATCACAGTCTCTTGCCCATACCAGGGTTGATCATTACCAAAAATGAACTCCCTTTCCCTGTCTTTTTAAACACAGGTGTCTGATATTAAGCTCAAGTATCTATTTTAGACACATGTATCTGAATTCCCTCCCTTTAATTAATCCCTAGTCATGAAGGACTCTTATTCGGTGTAGAACATTAGTTCAGTAATATTTAGATTATTCTCATTTTGAATCTGTGTTTATAGCCCATAATAATGAGGGACTGTGAGGTTGGGTGACACCTTTAAGGACTTAGATTTATTTCAGTGAGACCACTGGAGGGTTTCGTAATCTCACTGCCAACGTGAGAGGACGGAGTGGGTCGGGCAGCGGGGGGGTGTCACTCTTACCAGCAGTACCCCCGCATCCAGCTAAGGTATTATATTTTCCAGGGCTTTTCAAGAGCAGATTGAAATCCGGGTTCCTCAATGCACTTGTTAATAACTTTTTGAAGAGACGAGCGTCTCTGAATTGTTGACTCAAATTGTACCAGCTTCCCAAGAATCCTGCTTTCAGAGGTGGGGATGATGAATTGAAGAGTTATTTATTTGGATTTTTAAAATGTGTCTATTATTTAGGCCCCTGGGCTTGTGTACAAAAGATTCAAGACACAATTCCCTGAGAAAAATAGACTAAGTAACCTGTATGCAGGCCAAACCAGCTATAGTCTCGGCAGCCATTTAATTCTGTGTTTAGGTCTGGGGAAGGGCCTCGTGATCCAGCAGGCTTATAAGGCATGTGTGTGTGTGTGTGTGTGTGTGTGTGTATGCATGCATGTGTATATTGGTAGAAATTAATTTGCTAGGATGTGAAAGGTGAGGGCAGGTCATTTCCACCTACTCTTTCAAGTCAAAAGACAGCCCTTGGGCTGAGATGCATGTAGCTCATTGGAAGAGTATTTTTCTAGCATATACAAGGCCATGGGTTTAATTCCCCCACCTCTACTCTCCTCAAAAGACAGATGTTTCTATACTAAGTGATCACCAGTCCATAGAAATTCCATAGAAAAGGTTATGCCTCTAGCTCTCTAGATAAGATAAAAATCCCAAACAAAGCCCAGTGGTATTGGATATAGGCCTGAAGTATCCCCAAGAGCCCCAAACATGTGGCCTCAGTGCACACCCAGAATCTAGGCTGAATAGCCACTGTGAGAGAGAAACTAAAGGGAACTCATTTTTATTTGTGAGTCATGGAGAAGGAAAGGGCAGAAAAAAAGAAAGAAGAGAAGCAACAGATAAAGGAAAAAGAGACCAGATCAGGCAAGCTGTGGATGCTGATGAAAACATCCACAAAAATAGCTTTCCTTCCCCCTCCCCTGCCCTACAGAAGAGTGGCAGTGTGATGGGAATGCTGGGTGAGGAGTTATTTGGTGTGCAAACCCATATACTTATGTCTCACACTGCACTTGATAGACTTGAGGTTCGTATTGGAAAGGAAAGAATTCCTACTCGCTCTTGGCTGGCACCATACTGGGTGTCCTGGGCAATTTAAATGGGAAGGTCATTCAACCAGGTTTCCTGACCTTAAAGAGGGACGTCCCTGGGAAAGACAGATGTGTGAGGAAGTGATCCCTGTACAGTGAGGTGACTGGATAAAGCCCATCACAGAGCCAAGGTGATGTGGGAAATGTTAGGATTGCATGGAGCAAGAGGCCACAGCAAAGCCGCAGGAAGTGGGGTAGAGCAGTGCAGAGCGGCATGGGAATGCTGCTCCCCTCTTCAGAGCAGCTGGTTCTTCAAAACCTGCCCCTCCTGCCACCATCTCCCCTACCCTCAACCCCCAACACATCCCCAGCAGGATCGACCCCTTCCTGGTCGTACACACCCCTCTTAGAATATAGTCTTTCCACACCTTGCCACATGTTAAACACTCTGCCTCCTTCTAATAAACTGTCAACCCCTGGCATTCAAGAAGCATGTTTTATTCATGTTTGCCTCTTGAGAAACTGTACTACTGTGTCAGATTGTGAGGCGATAATATGTCTGTTGGGAGGAAGGAGAGAGAGAAAGAAGTGGAGAGAGGAAGGCAATGAGGTTCTTGAGCTTCCCTTGCCGTAGCATGCTGGGTTTGTTTGCATTCGTCCCCATGCGCTCCTCCCAAAGACTTCTTCTGTAAGCCTAGCCCACCTTCCACACCCTCCAACTGTCCTCGTCCACTCTTGCTCTTCCCATCCATGCCTGAGCATCCTGCTCCCTTCTGCCCTCAGTCTCCTTTCTGTCTCTCCTCTATTTCCTACCCTTTCCCCACTAAGCCTTTGTGCCCTGTCTGCAAGCCTCCTCCCATACTGTCCCATGACTGTTGATGGGAGCGGAGACCTGATACGGCTCATGAAGAGAAATCAAAGGAATGTTCTGATGAGTGGACATCATGTGTTTCAAAGGAAGCCAAGCTTAGGCCTAGATCAGTGATGAGCAAAGAAAGACCAAGATGTTAAGGACTCCATGGTGGCAAGGGATGGTTCATGACACACAAGAATCATGTCGTGAAGGAATCTTGAAGGGTTTCCAGCCCAGAGATGAAGTTATAGAGAGCCAAATTTGACCAAAAAACAGAACCTACATGGTGTCTCCAAAGTGTCGATCCCCAAGGTTTTCCTTTCCCAGCCTCCTCACTTCACAGCTTAAGAACCAAAGAAGCAAAGGTGACCCAATGAGTCATGGTCACTCAGCTCTCAGTCCAGTGTGTCTCCACACTCGAATGCCTGGATGGCTTCCAGGTCAGTAAGCTGTTGCCTACACCCGAGCTCAGTGCAGCTGACACATAGACAGCTATTCTTCCTGCTGAGAAACACACGCAGAAGGGGAGAGGAAGGCGACAGCTGTTTAATGGCAGCTCTATGGGATGGTGCTGGACTCAGGATGAGGGATATTATCTCCTGCTAATGCGTTTAAAGAGACAAGGGGAAAGAGAATGTAATTATCCAAACGACTGTTTTTCCCGGATACCAAAACAAATTCTCCTACCCTGGTGAGTAACGCCAAGGGGTCTTTAACAATTGGTTTATTCCCCCATCTGAAAGCTGTCATCACTCTGAATAGCATGGGACCTGCTTTACTGGCCAAGAGTACTGATCTGAGACCGCTTCTGTAATCTGCCTTTAGAGTCAATAGTTTCTGGAAGGTTCCAGGCTCTCCAACAAGAAGGATCAAGACTGTCTCTGCCTCTCAGCTCCCAACAGTGTGGTCTCAGGAACCTCCCTGGCATGTGGCCTTTCTTCTCTGCATCAGTCATGGGCCATTAGTAGCCTATTTGTCTCGAGGTGCCAATGACTGAGGGTGGGGAAGAGAGACGAAAATGGAAAAGGGAGGAATTGGAGAAACAGCCCGTTCTTAGAGGGCCACTATTTTATAAACAAACCTCATACAAACACCACTATAAAACATATAAATTAAACATAATTAATTCTTCTTGTCAACCCAGAGAGTGCTTCCTCTCCTATAAACGTCTGGAGGCTTTTATTCTTACCACTATGATAGTATTTATGTTTTATCACAAGTTCTGATTATTTGTGCTCCTGTCACATCCATCCTGAGATTGCAACTATGAGCTTATGAGTTAATGAATCATACTGCATTCCACCCTACCCAGCACCCACCGCAGACAGAGCCACACCCATGGAAGTTGCCCAGTGAATAAATCCTTAATATTAAACAACAGAAAAACTGTATTCAATGCCTAGCATTAGGGGAAGTTGCTCCTTGTGTTTGAGGTAGATCCTTGAGATATTGGGTCCTGAACCTCCATGGGCTCCCTGTTCTCCTGGTGTCAGGTGGCTAGATAATATGATGGGCCAGAATTGTGGGCAGTCAAAGAATTTGTCCAAGTTGGATTAGGGTAGGAAAAGACATTTTTGTTGAATACACTGCAAAGGAAGAGGTGGGCAGGGGAGAAAGAACTGCTTATGACAATGGTGGACTATGTATCGTGTAAATGACGGCAAGCGATATGTGTATGTGGTGCCTACACATGTGCATATGTGTTCGTTTGTGTGTGTGTTCACTTGCATGTGCACTTGAAGGCCCAAAATTGCCATCAGGTTTTTTTCCCTCAATTGCTCAAAATCACTTTCCACTGTATTTACTAAGGTGGGGTATCCCATTGAATCCAGAGCACTTCAGTTCTGGCTAAGCTAGCCAGCCGCCTAAGCCCAGAAATCCCCAACTCTGCCTCCCATGTTCTGGGATAGCAAGCGGCCACATTTGCCTGGATTTTCTATGGGTTCTAGGGATCCCACCTCTATCATCACGCTTGTATGGCAACTGCCTTTATCCACCAAACCAGCTCTCCAGCCAATGAGAGCAGTTCTGATTGGTTGACCTCTGGAACTGAGCAGGGGTCGGGGTTGGGTTTACAGGATGGCAGCTCTGTGGCATGGACTGTGGTCAATTATGATTGGTCATTCTCAGGCATACCATTCCTAAAGTAGCCCTCAGGTGTGTTAATGCCCCACCCCCTGACTTGTGTGTGGAGAAGCTGGTTGGCCATGATGACAATAGCACACAAACACGCAGCACTGAGTTATCAACAAGGAAACCAAAGCCACCCATGCTTAATTGTGCTCAGGACCCAGAGCCACAATCTTAGCAATGAGGACTCTTTATGGGGGCACAAAAGTCAAGGCTGTTGATGACAACCACAGAAAAGCTACAGGCTGTGCCTTGTAAATCTAATGAGGGCTTTCAGACATCGGGCTTCTCACTGCCTGGATATAAGAAGAAAGGTGGAAAAAAAGCCCACATGACTCAATTTAAAAATGGGCAGATGATATGATAGACTCACACTTCTCAAAGAAGAAATGCAAATGACCCACAAATATATGGGAAAAAACGCTCAGTGGTGTTGGTCACAGAGATATGCAAATCTAAGGTGCAATGAAATAACATTTCATCCCTGTTGGAATGGCTATTATCAGTAAAACAAAAAGTGAATGCTGGTAAAGAAGTAGAAGAGAATGGGGCTTTTGCACACTGATGGTTGCCATCTAGATTGATGTAGCCACTATGGAGGTATCTCAAAAAAAATACTGAAAATAGATCTAACCATATAACGCAGCTATTCACATCTGGTATATACACAGAGAAGATGAAATCAGCATACCAAAGAGATACCTGCCCGCCCATGATTACCGCAGCACTGCTCACAATAGGTAAGATATGGATTTGGCCTAGTTGCCCATCAACAGATGAATGAACGGAGAAAATGTACTATATATGCATGTAGAGTTTTATTCAGCCGTAAATAAAAATGAAATCCTGTCATTTGCATGAAAATAAATTGAACTGAAGGACATTGTGTTAACAAAACAAGCCCAGACGCAGAAAGGCAAATGCCGCAATCCTCTCTTAGATGTGTCGGGTAAAGTCTGTGTGAGGAGAGAATGGTGATTGCTAGGGGTTGAGAAGGAAGTGACAAGCGGGGAAGGGTGTGAAAGGGGAAAATGGAGAAATGGAGGTTGGATCGGACCAGTGTGCTTCATTCTCATGTGGAAGGACCTTCCTGAACTCCACTGACAGGTCCAATTAATGTGTGCTGATAAAAACACAGAAACCTTTAGACGAGGAGGTGTGTTAAAGATAAGCCTTCCTCCTTGCAATAATGAAGAGGCGTTTAGAGAAAAACTGTGTGATCTCAGGCATACCACAGGGCTGTGCTGCTGGCACTGGGTGAGGGAGAATTGTCCTCAAGTCACAGCGTGGAGGATCAGAGTAGAAAAACACCATTTTGTCGAATACACTGCGAGAGACAAGGTGGGTGGGGCAAGGTGACAAAGGTGCCTGTGACAAAGGTGGACTGTGTTTTCACATAGATTAGGGCAAGTGTGTGTGTGTGTGTGTGTGTGTGTGTGTGTGTGTGTGTGTTGTGCCTGCATGTGTGTATGTATGTGTTTGCTGATGTGTGAGTGCACTTGCATGTGCACATGAAGGCCTAGTGAGACTCCCAAACCAGACTCTGTGCTCTTGGGATGTTAAACCTGTAGAGAAGACAGGGAGGGCTGGGGCAGCTAGTCACCTTTGGAAGGTGAGTTGTTGAAGCAACCTGCTATTGCCATAGCAAAAGCCTGCAGGAATCAAGTGTCAGGAAGTCTTACTGGAGCATGTATTGATCCTAAAGTCACCCTTAGATGGACTAGCCATAAATTACCAGTCAGATTTCATTATGAGAGGGATTTTCAAATTCTAGGAGTCTGCCTTTCTCCCCTTTATTACCCTAATGAAATCTCATGACTTGGTCTCATCTCAAGAAAGTACCCCCAGGAGAAGGAACGCTCTTTCTCAGGCCATTAGTCAAGCTCCCTACGAAGAAAGCTTGATGCCAACCTTGCTAGGAATCCTCCTCTGTGTGGGGGACAGTATGAAAGCCGAATCCTATCACCTCAGAGGAGGCCGGAGAAGACAGGGTCAGCTTGCATGACCCGCACTTCAGGAAGTAGAGACTCAACTACAACAGTGACTTTACAGGGAAGACACACAGGTGCCACTGTGCCTGCTGAAACCTTCGGGTCACCCTTCCAGAGGCTCACAGATTTTTCTTTTAGGTCTTCTTTTCTACTAGCGTTGCTGTAGGAAGGCCATGCAACATGAGATCCAGCCTCTCAAGGAATGTCTTCACACTCCCAATACAGTACTGCTAAATACAGGCACAACACTGCACGGCACCTCTTTCTATAGATCCAAAAATATTTTAATGTTATTAATTTGTAATTGACATGTAATAATTATACGTCCCTCTAGGATGCAGTGTTCTGTTTCCAAATATGTACATCCTGTGTGATGATCAGTTGGGGCAATTACCATATCCGTCAACTCACATGAGGATGAGCTCTTTGTAGTGAGGGCATTAAAAATCTACTCTTGCAGCAGTTTTGAAATATGCATGACATCATTGTTAACTAGAGCTGCTTTCAAGTAAAACAGAATGCTGACCTACTTCCTAGCCCACTGGAACTCTGTAGTCATTGATTGTGCACCCCGTCCTCTGGTCATCCTTGCTCTGTTCTCGTCCCTACTTCTAAAGAATCAGCCTTTAGATTCTATGTGATCACGTATAGATTATCCTCAATTGTGTCTCTTAGTTAAAAAGAGTTCTATGCTGTCACCGTTCATTTCTTAAGCCCCTATACATTCATCTACAAATGGGCATAGTAGGGAACTGTTGGTCTTCACAGAGTTTGTGAGGCAGTGTTCTATATGTTCAAAGCATATAAAACAACTCATTAGAAGGGAATGAGTGCCAATGTGGGCAGGAGGCTGGGAAACAGACACGGGACTAGGCGATGCCAAGAGAAAGGAACTGTGTTGCATTTGCCTGTCTATGGGCCCACAGTTTATTTTGTAGAAATTCTATGAGAAGCTGTAAAGAAAGGCACCCATGGGCAGTCAACCCAGCCTGTAGTTCAGCTAATGAGCAGACAAACTTAAGATGAAAAAGTTTCCTGCAGTGCTCATGGGAGAATCTACTGTCAACCAGAAGGCTTCTGGGATCCAGGTACCGGAAGATTTCAGCTCTTCTTTGGAGACAAACAAGCTAGAGAGCCCTAAATAGAAGTAGGCTACCTCCCTAACATGAGGTTCAAATATTGACCTGATATTTTCTGCACTTCTGCTTTTGTCTGACATTTTCTCTATGTTCACTTTTGACTTAGGACCAGAACATTTATTAAAAATGATAAAATTTTATTAATCCTACCAACCACCTTTGAGAGATTAAAATTTCCAAAGTAGTGAATATCTTAGGAAGACATCATTGCTGATTTCAAGGAACATGCCTGCTGCCCATGTAGTCATTGAGATTTTTAAAAATATTTTCTAGTTTTTCTTGTAGGAAACCCAAAGCTTCAGAGATGCCCCCGACAGACATGGTATTATATTGGTGAAGAACCCTGGCTCTTGCTTGCTGTCCACAACTTTAGTCTTCTCTCTGCTGTTCACTGGCTCTGGAATTTGATCGATATTCAATTTCTTATTAGTCTCAGTCAAAAGAGCATACAGTGTCCCTGTCATATACTAAGGAGATTTTACCTGTGGCTTGTGCAAGGCGCAAGCCAATGATACACCACTGAGCACCTCAGAAACTGGGAGGATTATTTCTGAAAACCATGCTTGATCATCACCAGCAAGAGAACTCTACCCTCCCATCCTCCAAGAAGTCCAGGGCTTGCATCAGACTTCCTGGCTCCTGCTAAGTCACCTTCAGATCTAGGAGGAAACTGACATAGGAGAGCATGCCAGGTCTCATCCCAACCCTGGTACTTGGAATGATGAATCATGAATACTTCCATGGAGGATAGACAAGGAGAGGCCACTCTTTAGAAGGTATATGGCATTGTGGTTTGTCCCAGTGCTCACCTGTGCACAGAAGGACAAAATAGAAACTGATTCTGGTCATATGTGACCCTCACCAGGATAGACGTCTGCTGTGCCAAGGCTGCCGAGGTTTCAGAAGTGACACAATGGGATGACAGTACGCCACATGAATGGGGAAAGAGCCACATTCTCCCTGGGAGAATCATGGAAACTGAGTGTTGTGGTTTGAATGTGTTCAGGTGTTGCCAGTGTGATAGTATGGGGGCAGGGTCATGCTTGTCAGAGTCACAAGGCCATGAACACTCTTTCCTGGTGAGTGGGGCTAGGCACCCTTAGGAAGGAGACTTGCCTCTCTCCTTTCTGCCACTCGAGGACCTAGCAGCAAGACTCTGACATCTTGGATGATGATCTTGGACAAAGAAAGGATAAAGATAATTGGCCTTGCTGGGGGCAAAATCAGGGCAGAAAGCTGTGGGGGACATTCCCAAAGCAAGGGACAGTGAAAAGAGTGGCAAGAAAGCGTGAAGGCTAAGAGCAAGCTAACATCGCATCGTCACCATTACGTCACTGACACGTACTGCATCCTGGTCAGCTACGTGACCTCATGCTCAGCACGTGCTGTGTCTCAGTGCATCCCCTTATGATGACCCATGTGGCAGTCAGATGGCCTGATGTTAGAGATTAAAACAGCTCATGCTCAGAAGCTTCACTTGTAACTCGTGTGTGAAGGCAGAAGTGAACACCACAAGGTCTTCTCAGAAGTTTGGTGGGACCAGGGCTCCAGTGGGTAAGATGGGAGCCTTTAGGGAGAATTCGTGTGTAAACAGTCCTGGAATAACTTCTCAGCTGTCAGGTTCTAGTTCCCAGCCAGGAACCTGGAGCATTCATTTACCTCGGCTGAACTCAGGTCCCTGTCTGTCCGAGACAGCCCAGGATAAGCAGCAGCCAGCAGCTGCGCAGGGCCCATGCTGTGCACAGGGCCCAGATGGCACACTTGATTTTCTTTATTTATTTAAATGTCATTTTCAATGTGATTGAGTGATTTCATCACCCCAGTGGGTCTGCTTAGTCTCCTACCCCAGAATCAAGTAGGACGTAAACCTGTAGCATCTAAAGGGTGCTTGTCACTTACCAACTGAGTCACCTCCAAGTGGATCCAAGTGTCAGAGCCAGGGGCAACAAGAGGGCAGAAGCCCTCTGGTCCCTCCCTTTAGTGACAGCGCTACTTTTCTGAAGTCCTTGTTGTGGAAGTGTCTGTGTGTGTGTGTCCTCTGTGTGTGTCTGTGTGTGTGCACACGCACGCACGGGTGTAAGTGGAGACTAGAGATCAACACTACATGTCTTCCTCAATTGCTCTCTACCTTACCTTCTGTGACAGAGCTTTGCGCTGAACCCAGAGCTCCGCAGTTCAGCTAGGCCTGCTATCCCTGCCATCCTTGCCTGGAATCACAGATCCGTGCCACCACAGGTGCCAAAGATCCAAGCTCAAGTCCACACGCTTGCCTGGAAGCACTTTGCTAAGCCTGCTCCAGAGATGTGGGGATTCCCTCTTCCTTTATGAAGTAAATCCGATGTGAAGAAGCAGGGCAGTGTGGAGATCAGGAGTGCGGGTTAAGTGTCAGACTACTTGAACTCAAATCCTGATATCACCCTCAGCAGCTGTGGGATGAGTTACGTGACCTCTGTGAGTTTCATTTCCCTTCTCTGTGAAGAGGCAGTCAGTGGTACTCTCTGTCCCTGTGGCTCTAAGGACCTGAAAGGAATTAATACTCAAAGCCCCAGCACGGGACCAGCCTGTGTTTCATGCTCAATAAGCTGTTGTGGTTCTGTGGGACATGTGCAGGCTGCCCAGGTCTCCACAGGATGGGGAGGGAGGTAGACTGGGCCCTTGCCCTCCAGTCTCCAACAGCAAGCCTCATGGAGGCCTTTGTGGCTCCTGCAGAGGCCTTGGCCGTGATGTGCTGGCAAATGGTTAACAAGTGGCTCTTCAGGATGGCAGGAAGGTGAAAGCCTTGGTTTTACCATTTGCCAATTTCCATTACATAAACGCTCCCACGGTGACCAATTATGGGATGGCACCATGAGGTCACTGAGCATACAAATGGGAAGAGACGAACACAGTTGGTTCCAGGACTTCATTGACCTTAAGACCCTGAAGAGCCTGCTATGGATGCCAAAGGATCTTGGAGACCTTCCCAGGTCTGGATGTGCTGATCTTTCTCAGGACACACCAGATCTGAGAATTATGCAATGTCAGGCGCACATAAGGGAATGAACAGAATGGAGCAAACAGGAAAAGACTTTGGGAAGCTCAGAGTCATAGGTTTTAATGGCTAACCCAAATGGCCCTGCATCTAACAGTTCGGTGACTCTTAATTAGCTGAGATTGAATCAGCAGAAGTGCCTCCTGGCACCAGGAGGCCTCCCTTCCAGTGTAGCCACTCAATTGCTGCTAGGGCCCATTGGGCAGCACGCCTCTGCTGAGCGATGGCATAGTGGCATAAGGCCGTGCATAGCAGAAACTTATCAAGGATAAGTGGTGTGCCCGTATGTTGGGGTGGGAGGGGTGCTGTGGGGAGCCTGAGCCAGGATGAGCTAAGTGCCTTGTGCTTCAAGAACTCAGCAGTTACTGCAGGAGAAAGTACCCAGAGATCCCAGGAGACTGAATAGGAACAGCGTTGATAGAGGAATCCAGGAGCCAGCTCTGGGCCAGTACTGTATGACTTGGTTTCTCCTTCTAAACAGTTGGGCATCGGGTTGTCCTTATTCGAAGGGGTGCCCTGGGATCTGGGAGACTGCTCTCTGTGACAGTTCCATACATGGAAGAGACTGAGTTCTAGTCCTCTGAGAAATGGCACAACACCCACAAGCTGGCCAGGGGCCTAAGAAACCAGTCCATTGGTAGGGCAGGTGCTAGGCCAATCATCGTGAAGATAAAATGAATATATCATGATGAATTCATAGCCTGAAATGAGAACCAGAAAATGGGTTCACACTCCTGGTGGGGAAGATGGCTGATGAGTGAGGTGTGATAAAATCTTCTGGGGTTCAGCTTCTGTCTCCAAACTGAGACGCAGAGGAGCAAGGCTAGAGAACAAACACCGTCTCCCAGCTTCGTCCCAGCTTCGGTTTGGGTGTTGCTCTACTCCTCCGCCCCACCCCAACGAACTTCTAGGCTCAGCTGGATTCTGGCCCAGAAGAGCCCCCAAATTTACCCAAGCTTTCGGTTCATCTCTCACACTGAGCCAGTCCTGTCTTGGTTTCAAATACTAAGGAAAAGACCCAGACAGGCCCAAATCAGGACTAAGTCACAGAAATGACAAGTTATTGTGATTTCTACAAAGAGCTACCCTGTGACCCCAGCCCAAAGGGGCATGAACTGCAGAAGGACTAATGGGACAGGCTCTTTAGGATCCAGAATGGAGAACTAGTACAGGCTTCTCTGGACCATCTACCTTCCCTAGGACATGGCTCCAAGCCAACACATTGCAGTAAATGCGTCTAAAGGAATAATATGCTCAACTCTGACCTTGGATGCCTGTTGAATACGATCAGTACATGTCCAGGCTGGAGAAAGATGCCGTTGCCTATCCGTTGTCTCTAAGCCATGTCGGCTAGAGGCCCAAGTTCATTATGGTCATTAGCGGTTCAAACTTCATGGCTCCTGATAACGCTCAGAAGTCAAATTGAAAACACCCAAGTAGCCAGCATAGGAGACCACCGTGAGGGTCATATGTGGCATACAGGGGCAAAAAAAAAAGAAAAGGCTCAGTGTCAGAGCTGAGGGTCTCCTCTATGCAGGGGTCAAATGGTCTTTATTGGAAACATCAGCCTCCATCCATTTGGGTTTCAGTATCCTAAGCAGGCAAGAAGTACCACCAAGATTTCCCGTTGGAATGCCTGCGAAGAATCCAGCGCAGAGTGGGAATGCGCTAGGTTGGCTCACATGAAATTGCTTTTTTATGGGCCCAAAATGGCCCAGTGTCGACAATTTCATCTGGCTTCTCCTAATAGGAAGCCCTCAATGTGTATGTTTTCCTTTACACCCTCACTCCGCCACGACCTTCTCCACCAGAAAATATTGAAACCCCAACACACTGCCTCCAGGTCATTTACAGCTCAACACAAATATGTAATAGACAAAACAGCTCTCCCAGTGGACAGGTGAATAGCAGCAGGCTGGAGCTCTGCCATCATCTTGTAAATGCACTGCTCTTTGCTCTCAAGACATAAGAGACTTGCTGTACAGGCATGGTACCAGGCTCAGGCCCTGGCAAAACTGACAGAGCTCTGTGTCCTTTGAGCTGAACAATTCCAGAGAGGGGTTTTCTATGCAATCCTGTTAATTTTCTCTCTCTCCCTTCAAAATTGGAGTCGATGCACATGTAAGTAACACACACACACACACACACACACACACACACAATGAGAAGTCAATGCTTGACGGATGAGAGAGAACAGCCATCATCCATTCTCCTGGAATGGCTCTCAGCTGACCCTGAAGTTCCTCTTAGCATAGGCAAGCAAGGCTTGGTCAAAGAGTTAGGGACAGAGGGATGAGGTAAGTGAGGTAAAACTCTGACAACATTGACCTAGGCCCGAGTCAACTGCGAGCATCTCTTGTTGTCGCTGGACCTCAGATGTCTTGTCAGCAAAACAAAGACGTGGTCAGATAAACTCTCACTTGCCTTTGGTCCTGATGACATCGGAGGCGGTGTGCACACAGTACAGATTACCTCGGGTAAGACGGATCCAGAGATAAACCGGATCCAACTGTCCCTACCTCGCGCCCTGGTCCCTGCTTTCTTTGCCCCCTTGCCAGACACCTCCTTTCTCCCGTATGCTAATGAACTGTCGCTACTTCTTCCACACCCTCCTACTCCTAACTATCCCCAGGGCTCGCCTCCCTTTCCCATCACAACTGAGGAGTCCCGGGTCCATCACTTTATGTAGAGGGATCTGATTTTCTGACTATCGATGAATCGACATCCCATCTGTCCTCTGAACCTTAGTTTTCCTATCTACAGAGTGAGGAAATTGGGTGCCGGATCTTTAAAAGTCTCCGGGACATTGAGATTCTGTCCTCTGTGTTTTGTTTTGGGGATATTCAGCATTACCACAGGCAAGCGGTATTGTGGGATGGTGTAGGAGAGTCAGGCTGGAGACAGACTGGAGCAGAGACTCCACAGCACATGTTCTCCATGACTACATGGTCCTCATCAGCAGGACACTGACTTATTTAGTGTCCCCAAGCACACCTGACCCCCTATCCCAGTGTTTAAGTACTTCTCCATCTCCCCTCTTTACTGTATTTTTATGACTAACAACAGTAATGAACCGCTCCACTTACAAGAGGCTTTCAATCCTGCTGCCTTGCTTGACCTTCCCTGTTGTGCAGCGAGGGTGAGGGTGTAGAACCCACAGGAAGGGGCACCCAGAGCCAGAACCAAGATGTCTGACTCTGTAGCAAACCCTGTAGCTTGTCTGTTAACACTACACACTTCATATGCTCAGGACAGCCAGACAAAGAGGGCAGGATGCCGACAGAGCAGCAGCCTTCCTCTGGGTTAATCCTTGAATTCGAAGACACGTCAGAAAATCTTGCCTCCTGAAGCCCACATTCTGCTTTTCTCTTAACTCATCCCCAGTGAAGTGGCACTCTTTTCTTTGGCCCTTTATCCAGCTAGAATCCTCTGCTTTCAGTGTAAATGGCTGCCTCCCTATCCCAAGCCAAACCCCACTGAACTAATCCAAATTACATCCACCCCCTGATCTTCTCCAGCCTGAGTACCATGCGTGACTTCTCAGTGCACTGTCACCGTAGATCACGTCTCTCCATGGATTTGATCAGATTTCTCCTGTTGAGAATCTGATTGTTTTCGTTAGCCCCTCAGGCTGGGTCACCCCAGGTCAGGTTGTAGCCAGCCTAGGATTGGCTGTCTGTGACTCTGTTAGTGGTAGGAGAAGCCGGGAAGACCTGCTACACAGGTGACCCCAGAGAGGCAGCAATACCTAGAGCGGCTTGCAGGTGCTGTGACAGGGGTGCTGGCATTTGAAAGTGATCCCGCTGCCTCGTTCACTGACAGTGAGAGTGGGTCTCTCCTCTAGTTCCCATGCAGCTCTCCTTGGGTGCCATAGCTCTTAGCTCCTCCAAAGCATAGGACCCTCAAGGACAAAGTGTGACTTTTTATCTGTCTTTAACTATTCCATGTGTTCACGGAAAAATGAGTATGCTGTAACTCAGTATTCCCCAACACTGTTGGGATTAAAAACACATCGTGTATAAATATGTTTAGGAACTACTGGGGTGTTTGGGGGGTCTGTTTGTTTGTTTGCTTGTTTACCAAATATCTCCAAGGCAGCCCTTCTTAGAAGCTTTAGTTTTTCACAGGAGTGAGTTGAACTTTCAAGAGAAAGACAGACTCCATAGACTTCCTGTACTTCCTGCCGCGAAATCACATCTTCAGGAAGCCCAGAAAACAGTGCCAGAGGCAATACTTTGCCACAGGATAGACCAACACAGTAACGTCACTCAAGTGTGAAGAAGCCTCTCTGGGTGTGTCTTTCTATAAACAATAAAATTTACTCAGAGACAGGAGGACGGGGTCGGAGTAACCTGCACCAGGGCTGGCTGGCCCTGGGCAGGTGGCCTATGAACAGCCACCCCTGTATTCTTGGTACTTTATTCTGGAACAGTGACCAGGGATGATGCCCAGAAGTACAGTACCGTGAAGAAGCTGGAAGAGTTCCTGATCGGTAAGCAAAGGCCATCGAGACCAGAGCCACAAGCAGCCCCCTCTGTAGGACCAGCTGACTCAGACATTAAGTTCTGTGAACAGAGCTACTTTCCAGGGTCTCCACATCTGCCCATCTCCTATACAGAAGCAATGGTCCCTTCAAACCAACAAAGGAACCACTAGACTCTCTCTAGCCACAGCAGCCTGCTGCCCTGAGGCCATTCTCTGCTGTGCAGCACTAAGCAGTGTAGCCACGCACATTAGTGCAGTCCCTTCGTGCTCATTATGGAGTTTCCCTCTATGACTTCTATTTCATCAGCATCACCCAGGTCTTGCAGACCGCACAGGGAACTCCCTAGTGTTACAAAGCAGAATAGGCCTGATCTCAGCAACACTACAGGACTGTCAGAATGAGGACCACTTACGCCCAGTTCTCAGCGAGGAACAAGTAAGACACGGAAACACCAAGCCAGTTGCCCAAGCCTCTGCCCGAAGATCAGCTCATCAGCTATGCCGACTAGTATTCTCATGGATTGCTCTCCAGGGTTCTACACAATCCCTTCAACTCTAAGCAGGTGATGCTCCTAGCTCATCTCACCAAACATCCCAGCCAGGGGCCCCCATGCTTCTTTGTAGCCATATTGGCAGGGAGCCTACTGATGTTCTTAGGCAGCTTGGAGCCTTCCTGTATGTCCCAATGAGTACTCCACACAGCATTCTCTTGGTATAGCTCATACTCTGTGCTGAGCATGGAAACCAGTGTCTTAGACATCTCCGTGATGACATGCATCCTCTCAGGCAACTGTCCCCTGTCTTCTACATCTTACCAGATGCAGGTGCTTCCCAAGAGCTGAAACGATAATGAAAGAGGTCACCTGCCAAGGACAAGGCTGTCCTTTTTCTTTTCTTTTCTTTCTTTCTTTCTTTCTTTCTTTCTTTCTTTCTTTCTTTCTTTCTTTTTTTCTGAGAATTTAAAACAGCCAAGGTACAGAATAGTTCTGCTTCCTGGATGTGAAGTTGATTTGTGTCTAAACAAACTCCTCCCCTCCGCCACTGCCCCCTACCCTGAAAGACGCTGTGCCAATTGCTATAGTATAATTCACTCCGATGTCCCCACTGTGATTTGTAATGGACTATTAAGCCCATGTGGCCCCATGAAGCTCAACCTAGACAACATCAATCCCAAACAAGAAGTTTGAAACAACATTCTCTGGATGAGGCCAAAACCCAGGCTGAGGCCCATTGTCAAGAACTTAAGCCAGAGCAGGGTCAAGAACAAAGAAGAAAGCGGCCTGGTGGGCCAAGAACACCACTGCTCCTTGGTAATTAGAGCCCAGCAAGGCCCCTAGAAGAAAGGCTGGCTCTGCTGCCCGTCCATGCTGTGAAGATGGCAGCCGTGTGGCCCATTTTACCAATGGCTGTAAAACAGTCAGTGTGCAGAAAACCTCTCTGTGTCAGGCACTAAGATCTTGACAGACGTAGGTCCATTGGCTCTTCTGAAGGACCGCCGAATAAGGGTCTCTTATTATTCCATTATACATGTGAGTAACTGAGGCCATAAATAAAATAAATAAATAAGCCACCTGCCAGATACTGCTATGGAGCCCGGAGTTGGGTTCAGGAAGGCCTGTGTTCAGTGCCACTGAGAAGTCCTGGTTGCATCCTTGTCCCTTTCATGGGGAAACTTTGCTTACATGAAAACATTGAATTAAGGTCCAACCTGACAGAGGAAATTGTAAACAATAGAAGGGGGGTCTCCAGTTTTGCCTCCTTCCGTCTACATGGTCAGGAGAAAAAAAAAACCACACTCTCACTGGATTGCTAGTTACAGTTTTACAGAACTATTGCAGATGTGAAATTTCCTGTGTGTCAGAGTACTTCAGAAGCTACAAGTACTACAGATGCCTTCAGTGCTGTGACCCTCCTACAAAATGCCACTGTCCTGTCATGGTTATGTGACTTGTCGGGTAACTGAGATGGTCCAGACGACTTTGTAAACTGTTGTCCCCAAGATCCACTTTTAAAATAGAAACTGTATTATTGACATATGGCCACCTTGTAACCTTGCTTTCAACTGACCTGCTTGTCCAATTTGGGGCAGAGCCACCATGAGCTAAGGTCCATGGGTGCCAAGAGGACGCAGAGCACAGCATATGAATAGAGTGCATTTGTTATTACAGTAATTGTGGGAAGATGCCCTCTCTAGAGAGATGCCAGCATTTTACAGACACAGTTCATTCATTTTCATAAGCAGACCCAGATGGACCACCCTGGGGGACCATCTGGCCGGGCAGAGTGTGCCAAGTCAGCTTCTGAGAAATGGAAACACTTGGACTCACTGGCATGGGAGCAGAATCATGTAACCCTTACTCTAATGCCCACCCAGCTTGGCACACAGACTGTGTTTCCTCTGAAAAGGGAAGCAGCTTCGTCACCCTCACATTGTCCTTTATCCTTGACAATCAGTTTATCAACCCACTCAGGTTCAAGGGAAAGACCTCGAGGAGACACGACATCCCTCGGAGGCCATCCGTTAGAGCAAAATCCATGCAGTGAAGTCCTCAAGGGGCAAGGCCTGCAGAGCCAGCACATGTATAGTTAGGAATGCAAATGATGAAACTCAGCCCCAGATCTACTGGATTAGACATTGTGGGTGTTTAAGAAGTGTGACTTGGATGTATGTTGAAGTGTGGAAACCCAGATGCAGAAGCAAAGGGTAACCGGGCTCACGGAAGGCAGAAGTTGAAAGTTAGTCCTTTGGCAGCGCACTGACAGAGCAGTCATTATTAGTTCCAGGCTGGAATCTGAGAAGTTACACAGATTAAAGTTCCTTGCCTGTTCCCTCCCCATCCTCCCACCTCTCTGGACAAGTAGCCCATGCATCTTAGGAGTAGATGGGACCACGTATGGAGTTCTCAAAATCAATAAGCAGTAAAAGAATGGGTTCCCCAAATGCTTTGTTCGAAGGCCTCAGGTTTGGACCTAAATCTCCACTTCCCTCTAAGGTTTCAGCTTCAGGCTCAGTCCCCAGCAGCTTAGAACACCAGCCCCATCCCTGCCTTCCCACTCATATCCTACCCTAGGCAAACCAAGTGGTTGCCTTAGGTGATTTCTCAAAATGCTCCTAGAAATGTCCCTACCCCTCGCTGCTTAGCAAGGAGCTCTGCTCTTGGTGGCTATCTCCAGGCTAGTTAATAATTCCAGTATGATTAGAGGCAGGCAGCTGAGTTGAGTCTAGGCTGGCACCCCTTGGCAGCATGATATACCTGATTTGAGAACCTCGGAATCAGAGACTAAGCCAGATCTCATTTTTCTCTGGAGCCGTACACAGCATGGAAGTACTCCATCGTTTTGAATTGGGTCTTCCTCAGAGTGACATCAGTAGAGCCTGGATGAAGGAGTACAGTTGTTACCAAGCTGCAGCCCTGTGGGTGGCAAGGATGTAGTGATTCACAGTTCTGGTCAAAGTAAACAGGGATCAATCAAATCCAGATAGGAGCTTGAATGTGGTGAGGGATAAACAGGAATTACCATGGAGATAACAGGGACTGGTGGGACCGGTTCGGAGGGAGGTGAAAGGAATGGCTAGTCAGAACCCTGAAGTCTGGTGGTTCATGGGGTCTGGATCTTACTATTACCCATGCTCTGCAAAATAGCAAGGATTTGTGTCATCTCACTAATTTTCACTGTATTTGAGACTCCAGGGACCTCAACCCAAAGAATTCTGGACGATCTGGTGGGATTCTTCAAAACTCAGTGAGCTACAGAGGATGCCCTCCACATCCCTGATGACAAGTCTAGTGAAAACTACTTTAAAGCAGAGTATGGAGAGTGTGTGCGTGCCTGCATGTGTGTATACATGCAGTGTATACGTGTATACAGTGTGTGCACCCACACTGTGTACATGTGTATGAGCCTGTAACTTTGCTACGAGCATCACCAGCCCCACTATCCTCCTCCTTCCCAGAGGTATTAAACCCATCAGAAGGCAGAAGACTTGTGAGTATCCGTCACACTAAGGAAATAAGCAGATCAAAGGGAAAACTTATACGGAGCTGTACAACTTTAAGGATTCAAAGGGAGAAGGGGTGAGCACAGCTGGCTGGGAATTACACAGCTGGTCTGAATCTCTTCCACCCAAGGATAAATTCTAAGCACAGAAAGACTACAAGAAATTAAGGATATGGCCGTGGTCCCTCATCTTAAACAGGGTCAAAGACTCCACCCTTAGAATGTTCTAGAAAGAGCTTTGGACTGGCGGTGCAGACACAGATCCTAGGTCACACTGCCCTTCATTATGAATCCGACCTCGAGTCGGCTTTCTCCTCTATGAAATGACCTTGGCAGTCCCAAGCTTCTGGGTTGTTATCAGGATTAAATGAAACCATTTACGTTGTTGAACCTCTGGATTCTGGAGTGCACTGTGCAAATGAAGACCTTCATTATCCCGAGGTGCTGCTCCTCGAGGAAGACAAGTGAGGTCAGGGAAGCAGATGAAGACCATCAGGGCAAGAAATTAGGGGTGAAATGGTCCCGCTGATTGAAACAAAGAGCCCGGAGTCATATTGCCAAGCTAGTGGCCAGCTCTTAGCGACCACCCTATGGTCTCTTCCCAGTTCAGAGCTCTGACAGACGGGCACCGGAATTGCTCCCTGGTTCACCCAGGGAAAGGAATGCTGTGGACAGTTTACAGTTTACCCCCGAGCCCGTAAATCGAAACTCGCCAGCACTGCATTGTGCCTGGAACACATTAAATCTGGCATAAGTCAGGGCATAAAGCATCCTGGTGTTGAGTTGATTTGTTAATTTATCTGTCAATGGGAATCAGATGTTGAGATCCACTGTGGTATGAAGTAACAATTTGTGGCTGTCAGGCATACCCATCCACACTGTGGTTTAGAGAACTCGCCCCCGCACTGTGCTTGTTCAGGGATGTGTGCTGGCTCAGGTAAGTGCCAACAGCACAGAGAACCATCCCCAGGGAAGATCCACCCTTCGGGTGACCTCGCTTACACCAACCTCGATTCTGCAGGATGCCCTCAGGAGCAGGTCAGAGGTATAAATAGGATGTCAGTTCCCAGAAGACTCCACTCAAATGATGGCTTTCTTTATCACTTTTCAAAAGATGGATCCAGTCCTCATCCTGTCTGCCGACTGGGTAAATCATGAGGAACTAGATACAGAAGTTCTTCGAAGACTTTTGTAAATAGCAACACAGGGTGAACCTGATGTCTTTAGAATATAAACTTCTATCTAAGAAAAGAGGCAGAAGACAAATCAGGTTTCTCCTGCCTTTTGAGTAGCCCACTTCACTCTTTCAGGTTACAGAAGTTGCAATTCTCATTACAGAGCACATAAACCCTGAAAGGATAAGAAGGAAAATTCGACACATTCATCAGCTCCTAGCTTAGCAGTCACTAGGTTTAACAATTTAATACAATCTCTCTGATTTTTTTCAGTGTATATAAAAACGGGTTTGGGCGTGCGTTTCTGACAGTCTTGCATGTGGGAATGTTGGTTTTCCATTTAGGGTCTGTTTTGCTGTGGATTTTGTTTCATTTTTCGATGAATGGGTCATGGATTTTTCCCATGTGTTTGATACAGATGTGCCAGCTCTTGTGACCATCTCACTGCCATTGGACTTCTTGAGACTTTGCTTTTATTTCCATGGTACTCTGATCCACGATGAGTAATTCTGGGTCGAGACATCTGTATACTTCTGTTTGCTCAAAGGTCACTTCCTAGCTGCTGAACTCTGGCCCCCAAGGGGCTGAATAAGTTTGTAAAGTCCTTCAAATGTGTCGCCAGCCTCTGCTAGAAAAGCTATGAGGCTTCACGTTCTCACCAGCAGCACAGATGTCACAGCTGATGACACTTAAACTTCGTGATTTTCTAGCCTTACATACGTGCAGAAGTGAGATGGAATTCCGCAAGAACCATCCTTTGAATTTGGGGCTTTGTCCTTTCTGTGGGCTACTGGTGCATGGTACTTGACAGTAAGCCATAGTTCTCACTCGGCCACACCAACCATGGCAAATCCCCAGTACCCAGAGTGCACAGCGCTGGAAGCTGTATTGTTCTGTAGGTTAGGTACATTCAATGCAATGTGAACTTATGACATTGTCATAGTCACTGTCTCATTGCTGAAAAGAGATACTGTGACCAAGGCAGTTCTTACAAAAGAGACCATTTAATTATGGATTTGCTTACAATTTCAAAAGTTTAGTTCATTATCATCATGGCAGGAAGCGTGGCAGCAGGCAGACATGGTGCTGGAGAAGGAGCTGAGAACTACACCTTGATCCACAAGTAGAGAGCAACAGTGGGTCTACTGTGAGCTTCTGAAACCTCAGAGCCCCCCCCAGTCACATACTTCTCCAACAAAGCCATACCTCCTAATCTTTCTCAAATACTCCCTGATGCCTAAGTATTCAAATACATGGGCCTATGGGGGCCATTCTTATCCAAACCACCACAAACATGTTCAATGTCTGGTGGCTTTATCAGGACATACCCTCATCATAAATTGTATCACATCTGTAGATCTATACATATATACATACATATGTACATACATGCATGCAGGCATACTCTACACATGCATTCATACATGCATGTCTGCATACATACATGCACTCATTTATGCATACATGCAGTCATACATACATACATACATACATACATGACTAGACATGTTATTATGTTGATTTTACAAAGGTAGGAGAAAGGTTGCCAATTGTACGTGTGTGAACACTCAAAATGCTTCCTGTCAGTGTCCAGTGTCAGAAATAGCATTTACTAGGAGCACTTTGAACCTTATAATTGATATGTTTCCTTTTTTGTTCTGGCTACTAGAAAGCATGAAACATACAACAGTCAAATTTTAGCAATTATATAGAAATCTTAGGACTGGAAATATTGTCCTAATTTCACCCTAATTTACTTATTCCTAGGGTTATACTTTAAGTAGTGATTGAAAGTCACTGTAAGATCTTAGGGAATTTTCTTCCCTTTGGGATTGCCTCTTTGTGGTTTTGGTTTTTGGTTTTAGACAGAGTTTCACTGTGCAACTCAGACTGGCCTTGAACTTACTGTGTAGCTCAGATTGACCTCAGATTCACAACGATCAGACCTGTTCAGCCTTCCGAGTGATTGGACTGTAGGTATATGCCACTGCACTCAACTCCTCAAATCTTTTATGAAATGCAGAAATAATCAAGTTTATTACCTCTAAAAGCTCGAGCTTTCATATTATATCATTGAAGAGAAGTAGCCTTGTCAGCATGACCAATGAAATTTACAACATCCGAAGGAACTGTCCTCACTGTAAGGGTACAGTGATGCCCATGTCCCCTGACCTCCCTGGTTATTCTGACAGGTGACTTTCATGTCCAATTCCTTTCCATATGACAGTTCACAGAGGCCTCCAATCCCAGACTTTGCCCTGAACTAGTTCACTACCCAAGCAGCCTGCCCTCCCATCCCTACCATCATCAGGTGGCAGGAGGCCTTTGAGCTTCAACATGACCAAGGCAAGGAATAGGATGCTCGGCTCTAAGATGTCCTGAGTCCAGACCTGTGTTCAAGCATCTGCTCAGTTTTTAAATAAATGGTAGCCTCAAACTCACTATGTATCTGGCCACAATGTTTAAATCCTGGTCCTCCTGCCTGTGGCTCCTGAGGACTAAGACTACAGGCATGTGCTACCATACCTAGCTGATCCAGTACTGGGGATCTAACCTCAGCCTCTGCTCATCCTGGGCAAGCACTGTACCTACTGCACTACATCCCCAGCCCAGAGCAATCTACTTTGGCCTAAGACATTCCAGGGTAGTAGATCATGCGTTGGAAATATCTTGGATGCTTCCCTGGTAGAACGAACTGGCCATCAACCCTAGTAGACCTGTTCCTTGACCTGAGATCCTACCAAAGGCAAGGAGGCTGCTTCAGGCGGCACTCGGCAATGGCTGGGGGAGGCTCTGCCACTGCCTGTTCAGGATCAGAATACAAAATTGCATAACACCTGTGATCTGAGCCAGCCCTCCCCGGCACCTGCCGGCTCTCCTCTGGTGTCCCAAGTGAAATGACAGAGAGCCACAAGGGGCAAAGCAGCATAGATGCAGCCTTCTCGGAAGCTCAGGCCCACTGTCACCAACAAGATGCAGGTGTGCACTGCAGGGTGTCCAGGGAGGTGTCTGTCTGTTACAGGTTAGGTCAGGAAGTAATTCTGGCTTTGAGTTTTCTTAGAGGACTCTATACTGCTTTCCACCGCACTAGGATTTTACAATCTTATCAATAATGCATATGGGTTCCATTCGTTCACTAACATGAACAATTTTCCATTACTTTGACACTTGCCATCCTACATTGATGATCTTCTTGTCTGTTTCTTCTGTGTCCCTCAAGGAATCAAGTGAAAGGCAGTATAAGAATAAGTGATCAGTGCAGAGTAGGCGCTCATGAATTATTTCTTCTTTACCACCATCATCATTATCCCAGATCCCTGTCCATCATCCCTCCTCTTCTTCATAACATTTCTCCCTGTTTTGTACTTCTAGGGTTCATCTCTAACCTGTGAACCTTATAAAACAACTAACGACTGAAACATGCCAGAAAATTCTGGACATCTTATCGATGCAGACAACCTTGTCTTTTCACAGAGGCTCAACCCCTTCCTCACACTCGGGGCTGTACAAATCAGACTAAATAACCCTGGAGTTCTTCTCCTGCCTGTCCTCTAAGAAGCCCTTGTGGCACTGGTTGGAAGGATGACCTATCTATTCCCCACTGCCAGACTGGGGCCACTGGCTTGTTTCACGTCTAGAAGGAGCTCTTTCTGGCTGTCTCCCAGACTCTTGATGCTTTACCATAAATTAGTCATCTGCCCCGCTCTCTGTGTGTGACACAGCGCACAACAGCTTGCCTGCTGCAGCTTTATCAGTCCCCCAGATCTACAAAGGTATAAGAGTGCAGCTGTCTTCCTGCGGGAAGTTAATTGTTCCAAGTACGGGCTTTTCAAAGGTTGCTAGCATTGCAAGGCGCCTCTGCTTGGTTTACTTTCCATATAGACAAATCCCAGCTTTCCCACACGTAGGCATGGGTATTGGGGTTCTGTTGATGTCTTCATCAGCAAAACACCTTTCCCTGAACTATCTGCTCTAAACTGTGAACGAAGCACAAATCCCTTCTGAGCATATTGCACAGAGTATTTCTTAAACAGTGGTGTGCTCTTATGCTTTCAACAAACATCGGTCACACCCCACAGTATATCAGACAGTATTCTAGGCTCTGGGTATTCCATACTGAAAATCCAGTGAGGACTCTCCCCATCCCTTGCATGCTGACTGGCAAGAGAGACCCAACCAAACCGATAAAGAAAATGAATATTGCCTGAAGCCAGCAGCAAGAGAGAACAGCATAGAGAGGAGTGAGAAATGAGTCTAATTTGGGATAGGGCAAGAGTTTGAGTTAAAAATCTCAGGGAAAGCTTTACTGGAAGGTAGCAGGTCAGTAAGAGGAAGAGATGAAGGAGCGAAGATCTCTGGCCTCGGTGAATTTGTTGTATGGCTATCGGGTGGCTTGTGCTAAAATAGAATATAGCCTTTCACTACCACAAGGTGGTCAAAAAGCACTTGTTCTTATTGTCTCACTTGACCCTGTTACTGTTTGTTCTGGAATGTTTCCCCCACAGACTCAGCTTCGGGCACTTAGCTGGTAGTTCCTTGGGGAAATTATAGAACGTGTGGCTTAGCTAGCAGAGGAGGCTGAGTCAGGGCAGCCCTTGAAGGCTATCTCCATTTCTAGTTACGCCTGAGTTCCCTGATCCCTGACCCATACAGTATGAAGAACCATTGCCTCGATCTCCCGATGTTCCACACATGGCCCCCAGCTTGTGTGCTTTCCCTCCATGAGGAATTGTACCCTCAGAATCTATGGGTCAAAATCAGTGCCTCCTCCCTGAGGCTGATAGGTATTCGGTCACAATGACAAGAAAAGAACCTAGTATATCCCATCCCCCAACAACCTCTGATAGGCATAAAATTTTTGTGTGGCTTGGGGTGGGAGGAGGAGAGAACCAACAGTGGATGAAATCTGATATTCCAGTCCCTCTTTTATTCATTATGCCTAGGTTTTATCTTAGTAGCTATCAATTCTCTAAAACATTCTCGTTGGCCTTTTAAGAGGCCAGAAGCCTGTTCTAGAATCCCATAGCTACACACTCTAGCCTTCCACTTTCAATGGCTCACTAAAACCACCACTTTGCTTGCCTGGGTTTCTCTTTTGTCTCTGGCCTGGTTAGCTTTTTAATCATTTGGGGGTATTTGTTTGTGTATGTGTTTGTTGTTGCTTTGTTATTGTTGTTTTGTTGTGACTGGTTGCTTTGAGACTGTCTTGTTAGGTAGCTCAAGCTGCCTCAAACTCATGGTCCCCCTGCCTCTGACTCCCGAGCCCTGGGGTTACAACGATCGCCATGCTGAGGGTTTTCATTTCTAGTCTCTCATTCATGTGCTCTGTGACCATCTAGTGGCTTGAGGTCCACAGCCCACTCTGTTTATTCCTGTGCCTTCTCCGATGACCTCTCCTACTCATCAAGAAAGTTGGTTAAAAACATAGGCTTCCCAGTGAGGCAGACATAAAATTCTAGTGCTGCCCATTTGCCGTGACCCTGAAAATGACTTCACGAATCCTTCTTTGTATCCCATTTGTCACCTCAGGAAAAGTAGATAATAACCAGGCACAGTAGAGGACATCTGTAATCCTAGACCTCTAGAGTTGGGGACAGTGAGATTGTGGGCTTTATAATAAGACCTTGTCAAAAAATAATAAAAATAAAAAGACAGGAGATAAATATTTCATATATTTTCCGTAAGAACTAAATAAAATTAGATAGGTATAGATATGGAAGATATAGATAGCCATAAATAGAGAGGGCACTTTTTATATGCATCTAGAACATTATGTACACTCGGTACTTGGTGAGGGTGTGGCTACTGTTAGCATGACTGAAATCTGCATCAGCATCCTATGGCTTTCCTGTCCTTTCAGCCAGCAGCCATCCCTTCTACTGTGGCTGACATAGATGGAGCCAGTGGAGGCATGATGACCTTCCTTCTAGCTTCAAGAGGGCTGAGTCCATCTACCTGGGGGTGCACAGGGTCCATCACGCACAGCCAGGTGGTACTGTCTTTATTCCTCCAGTCTGAATGATCCCTCTCCTATCCCAAGCAGGCTTCTCCACCACATAGTCTGAAGCCCAATCCCTGCGGTCATCTCACTTGTAGCTATAATTTATTTGTGATTAGTATTACTTCTCCAAAGTACAAGTGGAATTGTTCATTGTTTACTGAACAAACGAGAGAAGAAAATGACATGTTTTTACGGGGAGCTGTGGTGTAGAATACTTAAATATCACCACGTTTCAGGGAGATTAATGGTAAAGTGTTCACAGAGGTCATTTATAATATTAAAAATAAAATTATTGGTGTGTCTTTTCAGAAAAAGCAATGAAGATAAATGTCAAATAGGGAAACCTTAGGGAAAAAAGACCATGTAACAAAATGAAGGGAATATCAGAGGCTGCAAAGGAATAAGACATTTTTAATTTCTTCAGAGAGCTCGACCATGAAAACGAAGCAGACTCTGCCTTCTTTGGATGGCCTTCAGGAAGCTGTTTGGTTCTTAGGAAAGTCACAGGGAGGAGGAATTTGAAACAAGGCCTCTGGATCTTTCCATGTTAACCAGTGTCACTGTTTTCGTCCTAATGCCATCTCTCTTGTGTTACCGTCTCTGTCATCCTCACCTCCAAGCCACCCATCCTGACAGGAGCACCTCCAGTGTGTCACTCACATCTACTCATGTCTCTTCAGCTCTCTAATCCTCAGCGTCCCCTGAGCCATCTTCATGACTTGCGTGGTCAGTCACTGAGGCAGCTAGCCAGCTGGCTTTGCACACTTTCGTTCCCACAGCTCAATCTCTCCACATCACTCGGGGTGAACTTCATTAAGACTCACCAGCTGGTCTGAAGAGATGGCTCAGCAGCTAAGAACACTTGCTTCACTTATAGAGGACACAGGTCTGCTTCCCAACTCCCACATCTCTGGTTCCAGGGGATCCAACGCCCCCTTCTGGCTTCTACAAGTCTGCATGCACATGGTGCACATACAGACAAGCAGACACACACTAAAAATGGATTCAATTTAAAAAAAAAGACTTCCTAGGGTTCTTGATTTTGAAGAATGATTTTAAATTTCTTATATAAACTCACACTCTCCTAACCCCAGTTTCAGGTTCCTGAGTGACTATGCCTGCCCTTTTTCCTACGGATAGCCCTGGTGACCTTTGTGACCATTCTGGGTCATAATGGCGTTTGCTCTGTTTCTAGATCATAATATCCTTCCCACCATGGCTCCTCTACAGTCTTTTTCCTTGGCTGGTCCTCACTCATGGTTCATTACTGGCTCCCATGTCCCTGTGCCCACTGTATCAAACTAGGTCTCTAAGCCACTCTCTCTTCACTGCTCTCAACCAGTTCCAGGCTTAAGAAAAAATTATAAAAACATCCCTCTAGTAAACCAAGCATTGAACTGGATGGCAAGGAGGGAGAAGAATGAGGGCAGAACTTTTCCTTTGGTATAACTCAAAGGAATGAGAAATTCCCAACAGGATTCAAGGAAATCCTTCCTGATAGCATTCTTCTGCTTGAACTTAGTGAACTAATTTGTCCTTCCTTGGCATCAAATCATTAGCACTTATGACATGCCAGGCGCTCTCCAGGAGGTGGCATGAGTAAGCCAAACCCTCCTGCCTAGGAGACACATGCCTTCCTTCAGGGAAAAGAGCAAGCGAGGGGATGGATAAAGTGGCATCTGCAGTGAAAGGAATTGTTCAAACTGAGCAATTCTATACTGCTAAAACAGGGTGAACAATCACTGTTAGAAGCTGCTAATCTTGATACCTAATCAGATTCAAAGAGCCATAGGAAAGTGGAACATGGAGTTCAGGGTGCATGCAGCAGAGATTGTAGTGAGATTAGACCTTGAAGAAACTGGGTTCAGAAAGCTAAATCTGACTCCAGAGGCAAAAAGAGTTGAAAATTCATCATAACAAGTGTGATTTGTTTCATAACTATTATTTGTACTGGAAACTACCTTGACTTGTTCCCATCATTATTTTTTGCTCTAAGGACCTGGTTCTATGAAGCCTCAACTCTACCATGTGATATGAAGGATATTCAAAGCTTGTTTGGGTCCCTAAGAACTGGTCCTGCCAACCAACCTCTAGTTGAGTCTTCCCACCCATACTTCATGACAAATTCTCTAACCTCCATGCCTCTATAGTTAGCTCAGAATAAGAACCCTCATTGTTTCATTTATTGTTCTGCAGACACATGACCTTCACAGAAACCTGTCCATTAGACTCCGTTCCTGAGGGAAACCCATGAGTTGAGCTGGTATTTACCCCATTCACTACAAGAAGAGGACTGGAACCTGGAATCATTTTTCTCTATACCTTAAGGGATCTTACCAACACAAACTGAACAGAATTAGGCCTTGGGCCTGATAGAATCATTAGAGAAATGTAGTCTGAGTTCTAGAGGAACTCCTGGACATGGAGAAACTCAACACAGTGAGAGCATGGGTCAGGGAGTGGTAGTCAGTGCTTTGGATTGCCCCAAGGAGAGGAGAACCTAAAGGACCATTACTCCAATGTGAGAGGGCCTCTGATCTGGGTGCACCTAGTTATTATCCCCAAAACTTATGAACCATGCTAGTCTATAGCCTCTCCTCGACATCCTTCTTCTGACTGCCTTCAATGAGCCCCAAAAGCCACTCCATCACTGTGTGGTTCTGATGTCTGTGGGAACAATAGCCCTAGTCCATGGGAATGCCTGGCTTTAGAAAATGTTGGATCTAGAAAGCTACAGACAAGATCAAAAGGACTTATTTGTGGTCTCAGAGACCTAGAGGTGAGGTGAGTCTTCCATCTAGCTCTCCTACTCTGTAGGACAGTCCTTCCCAGCTCACAGGCAGCCACCTGGGCCTGGGCCTCTCCTTTAGTGCAGGAACCAAGATGCCAGGTCTTTAATGAGGTTGTCCACACTACAATTTATGAGGCCCAAAGCCTTCAGAAGGACTATTTTCTGCCAGCGTGAATTTACACAGTTTGCAAGCTTTCCAACACCCCCAATAAGTTGACAAGGAAGCTGTGGCTGTTGGCCTGAACACATTATTTGACTCCGTCCTCCATCATGTCACCATTCATTTTCATGTCTCTTGGCTTGTTTAGCCCTAAGCACCTGCCTCTCCTCTCCCTGGGAAATATTTAGTTCCTACCAGGCAAGTGGAAGCCAAGTCCAGCCCTAGACTCCAGCTGTAGCCCAGGTCTACCCACAAATCCTCTATATTAAAAATTCTTCTGCACATCATCTCCAATTTGATTTAAGAGCAAGAACCTCTTCTCACCCAAGTGGCTCTCCGTCCCCACCCTTGTAATGAAGGCCATCGGTTAGGCAAGAGCAAGCAGGTAGGAGATAGCCAGAAAACTGAGACAAATGTGCCTTTTTGAAATGCCACATAAATCCCCTTAATTAAAAATTAATTAAGTGCCCTAAAATTTGACATTCATTTAAGAAAGAAATCTCAGTTTGAGTTGTGTAGGTTTCATAGCATCTAGTCTCTAAGACACAAATGAAGGAGGGGGAGTATGTGTGTGTGTTTCTGTTTCAAATGCAGTCTGGGAAGGGGTTCATTGCCAGTGAGTGAACTCAATAAGTCACCCACAGTGTAGAACAGCGATTCACGGAACTTGACCTGGACCACACGTGTTGCTGATGCAAATCTAAACTAATTTCTGCAGCATTCACTGAGAAGATAAATAGGCAAACAAATGTGCCATGCTGTTTCAGAAGAGATGTTCCAAGACACAAATGACAGATGACTGGGACAGGAAATGCCAATGTGAGGCCAGCTTGCTGGGTGAGCAGCTTAGCAGAAGGCTTCACGGGAGAGTCATCCACAATGGTGGGCATTAATCAAGTTGGCACTAATGATAGCAAATCCATCTCATCAACATGTAGCCATCAGCATCATTGCTTAGAACCCAATCACGAGATCAGAGACAGAAAGAGACTTTGAGATAAGATTTGAGGTCAACACTCCAGTGTGTCAGAGGATGGTGAAAGCACAGAGACAAAAGACCCATCCAAAAGCCACAGAAACTGATTTTCAGGTTCCTCAAGTCCTCCAAGGTCATACCACTCAACTGTGTGCCCCTGAAAACGCCCAGGGGTCTAGGGACACCACCAGTGCCAAGGACATCTCCTCCAAAGATGGTGATGGCAATGGCCCTGGTGACGCACGAACACCAACGCTCTCACTTGCCTGCCAAGTGACTCTCGTGGACCTCAGGGCATTGCTTCTAGCAGATGATCTGTCATGAGTCATGGGACAAGATATTACTGGAAGACCATCTGGCCAAGTTCTGGGCCTTTGTCTTTGGTTTACTAACTGGGAATCTCAGGCAAAACACCCCAGTAAGCAACCGGTCACATGTTTTACTGTTTAAAAAGCAACAACCATCACTTGGGCTCTTAAATCCCCAGGTCTTCTGATTAATCAAGTGGGAATGATAACTGTTTGAGTAGGTTTTTATGAGCTTCAGACAAAGAAGGCTCAAGGAAGCACATTGCAGGTATTAAAATGCTACACAAACCCAAGAGTGACAGGGATTTAATACATTCAGTGACTCACATTGTTAGTCTGGAAGGAAGTGCTGTTTCAAGGGCTAATAAGGAAATTTCCATAGTGATGACCATTATTAATGAGCAATCCCTGAGCACCAGCCCTCCTACAAGTGATCTGGGGAACCTGGGGTGTTGCAATGATACTTGGAAATTACCAGCCCCCATGATATACCTGCAGAGAATAGGCCACTTTCTCGTGCCCAAGCCCTTCCCCTTCCCCATCTCTCTAGAGACAGGCTACAACCACCCAGAGTTTCAGGGCAGTCTGCTCCTCAAGGGAGAACAATGCTTGTACAACCACAGAGAAGATGCTGTATAGGGTTCGTGGGCTCTTGTTTAAAACTGTTCACCAAGGATATTTTCCTCCTAGGGATTTATGGGCCCTATTAAAAAAGAACTTGAGGGGACAGAGCACTTGTTTTTGGTTGCGCCTCATTAGTTCTGAGTTTGAGCTGGTAGTAGAGATCAGAGTGCCAGGAGTCCATCTAATCGAGTCTCTAGTAAACATAAAACTTGCTCCATCCAGAGGAGACTCAACAAGGAGCCTGGGTGTCTCCAGGAGAGGAAGAGAGGTTACCAGAGGAAATGGAGATAAAAAAGAAAAGAGCCAGTTCTTTGAGTTACTGCTGAGCCTGAACCCTGAAAGAGGTCCCAGGAATAAAAACCCATAAATTCCAGGCATCCAGAGAGTGAAAACAGCACTCTCCTCCACTCTTGCACCCCTCTTTGTCAAGGTTTGTGGGTGAAGGGCAAGCCTGCCGACTTCCTGCACTTCTATGCCCACTGTCAGCATTGGGCACATCCATCACTTGGATGACCCCTTAGACAGACACAGGACAAAAGAGACAGAACACAATGTAGAAAGGCAAAGGTTTCCGCCAATCCCTCAGCAAACTGGTGACCAACTCTGGGACTTTGTATTCATAACAGTAAAACAAATTTAGTAACACCTTCCTCCACTGATGCACAGGACCAGTTCAGTTCCCAGTCATGGTGGGGATGGAGAGGTCGGTATTACCAGGCACTGTTGCAGATGGCTTAGACTCCGTACCTCCCTTCAAGTTGGTAGCAGCTTGCTGGAAAAGACAAACAGCTAATAATACTAAAAGACAGAACCTGCACTATGCTCCATGCAAGAAGCAATGCGTGCAGAAGCCCAAGCAAAAGGAATATTCATTGGAAGGAAACGGGGAATCCATGAAAATGGGTGAGGCAAAAAGTCAAACCCAGCCATTGAAAGGTAAGGGCTGGTGAAAGATATCCCCAAAGTCAGGTCAATCCCAAAACAATGAAGGGTGACCCATACGTGCCTATCAATCCCACAGGAAACAAGTTCTCTAAGCATCAGAGAAAGAGGGTAGAAGGGAGGGAGGGGAAAAAGAAAAGGAGGAGGGGTAAGGAAGGGGGGGAATTGTTACAAGGGAAGGAGCCGCTTGTGTCCCAGCCGTCCAGCTAGCTTACACCCTAAATAACCACGCAGAAACTATACTAATTAAAATACTGCTTGGCACATTAGCTCTAACTTCTTATTGCTAACTCTTATATTAATTTAACCCATTTCTATTAATCTGTATATTGCCACATGGCAGTGGCTTACCGGGAAAGATTCCGCATATCTGTCTCTGGCAGCTCCATGGTGTTCCTCTTCTAATTTGCCTCTCTTCCTCCTCCCAGCATTCAGTTCTGTCTTCCCCACCTACCTAAGTTCTGCCCTATCAACTAGGCCAAGGCAGTTTCTTTATTCATTAACCAATGAAAGCAACACACAGACAGAAGGACCTCCTACACCAGGGAATCATGAAGGCGGTATAGACACATTCTTATTACACGGAAGCTCTAGATACCTGTATATCAAGACACCATATGAAAATGCACACTACATGTGTAAAACAATGCATTCAGGCCCTAATCTTTGATGAGCAAATAAGGTGGGTTGAGTCCTTGCCTAACATGTCTGACCCCATGAGTTTGATACCCAGCCCTGAAAAGAGTAAAAAGAATTTAAAAGCTGAGAACACTTGAAAACCTCCTTCTCAGAAAAACTCCAAACAAACAAGCTTTTGGTTTAAAATAAAACTTCTGGTAATACTAGGGGAGGACCAGGATGTGGAATGAAGGACTTGCATGTTTGAACGCAGCTGGTGAAGAGTGTAAATTGGATTCACGTCTAGAAAGCAATCTGGCAATGTGTATCAAGAGCTTTTAAAATGTTTATACCTTTTGATTCAGTAATTCCACTTCTGGGAATCTATCCTGTGAAAATAATCGGAAATGCAGGCAAAGGTTTGCGCACAAAGATATTCTTCAAAGTGTTATTATAAACAGACTAGCAGACCAATCGTTGAATAATGTTTAAATAAATGATGGCTAGTATCACACTGGATTGTAGCTATTAAAAAGAATTCGTAGGGGAAACGTTTAAAGCCCTTGGAAAAGTTTGGGATGCCATCATCATTATTTTAAGACCTGTACGCATGTGACAGGGCTATGAGCACTTTCTAAATCACAGACAGAAAGAACTCAAGATAAATTAGCCAAGATGTGAGAGAGAGTGCGCCTCTGGGTGGGGGCATCGGTGGGTGCTCTTCTCATTTGCTTTTACCTTGCTTTCAGTGTTAGACAACAGGTTTTGTATTTTAAATAAACAAAAGGTAAGAGAAGCAATAAGACGTCTGACGTGAGAAATGCTCATGCTTCCTTAAAGATGCACAATACACATAAAACACTGAGTAGCTTTAGCTGCCCGTAAGTGGACAGAGGCTTTAAAACTGGTGTTGGCTGTGGCAAGCTAGAGTGAGAGCAATCTGTCCTCTGATTAAGCATCTACCATGATTTAAAAAAAAAAAAAAGGAAAATGCTTTGAAAATGAAGTCCCAAGCACATGGAGAGCCCTTCTCCTCATTCTAAACACCCATCTTCTATGCGTCTCACAGCCAAAAATCTGAACAGCAGCATGCTGGCTCCAGCCCCTCTTCAACTGTACCGTATCATGGCCAGTGTATAAATATATTTCTCTTTGGTCCCTTTGCCTTTTTTTAAAACAAAGCCAGTAGGATCCAATCACAGGGGGCTCTACCGTAATGTCATAATCTAGACTCTTCTCAAATGTCTCATATCTAAATGTCTAAACATAGTGAGGTGAAATTCCCAGCCTCCTAACACCATTAACACGTGGTTTTAAGGGCTAAACACTTGCCGGAGTTTGGAAACAGGATAGAAACCATATTTAGAGCTCTGTCTGAAAGAGGGTAGGGAGACCAGGCAGTGACACCAGACTCCCCATTTCCTCCACACAATATCAATAAAGAAGCCGTCCCATCCTGTTTGTCACAAGGTCAGAGAGCAGATGAATATTGCCTCCCATGCACCCTGGATTCAGTGTGGGAGACACACGTTCCTGGGCCACAGTTCTCAGCACCTCTGCTTAGCCACCATGGTCAGAGCCTCAGGAAAGACCTCTCTACCTCATGGCACTGGGAAGAGAGACTGAACATTCCCTGAGAACAGCATTGAGAAAGCATTTCTCTCCTAGCTTCTCCTAAGACACTGCCAACATGCAAAATATACATGATCCTCACATCAAAACAATAAGAGAGTTTATTCTGGAGCCAAATAGGGTGACCATGACCTAGGAATACAGATATAGTTACCCCAAATTCCATGTGCTGACACAGAAGTGGTTTCCTTTTTTATATAATGCTAAAACAAAGAAAATCATAAATCAAGAGATTTCAAGTCCATTAGTAGAAACATCAGGTAGGTAGTTTACAACAAAAAGAGAAAATCTCTCTGCTATTGACCTCAGATGTTATCTAATGGCATTCTTAGCTTTAGCATGTGGATCGATGGAGATAGGGGTTGGTTTGTTTATTCCAAGAGGGCTTACTTAATAGTCACATAGATGTTAGGTCACACACAAGGGTAGGCAATAAACGGGACTGTGGTAGGCCAAGAAAATTTGGTTCTGGACCAAACATCCCACCTCTCCAAATCACTGAGCTTCCCGTCAAAATGAATGTTTAACACAGGTATGGCTTTTTAAATTCTTTTTAAACCTTGAATTTAAGTTAAAAGCATAATTGATACATAGAAAATTGGTGTACAGGATTAAACCCATGAGATGAACTCGACGCCTTACCTTTTCATAAGCGCATTGGCTCTCTGGTGTGCTTTTGATGTTTTTGATCCTGGTTTTTTATCTGAGCGTGTTTGGAACTAGCAGGGTGTGGGAAGAAGGGCAAGCAAGCCTTTATGGCATGTTAAAATGCATGCTTATACTGCGCTTACAACCCAAGAGCCACTGGGGAAAACGTTAGCCTATGCTGTCCCAGGACAAAGGGAAAGGTGGATGGTATCCTTCTCTCTAGGTGAGGAAGAGACCAGAAAAGATTACCTGACCTGGGAACTACCGGGCACTCATCCCAGAAGCAATTAAAGTGCTGTGATGTCCACCCAAAGCTGCGCTGGGCTTCAGCTCTGATCCCTGCTAGAGCTGGTTTTTTGCTGTGTATTAATTTCTCTTCCCTGCTGTAATGAACTACCAGAAGCTTAATGGCTTCAAACAACACAAATTTATTTTCTCATTGCTCCAGAGGGCCAAGGTCTGAAATCTTTTTCACTGGGCTTGTGCAAAGCTGTCTGAAATGGAAACTTCCCTGGGAAGTTTCTAGAACCATGCTGTTGGGCAGAGCTGTTTCCTCTGGAGAACATGTTTCCCTGCCTCTTCAAGCTTCATGGGGCTTTTGTGGTCATTGGATAATAATCCCCCCCATTCTGAAATCCATGCTTCTCTTGTTACATTTGGGGGAGGGGCAACCAAGGAAAACAGGGGAGGGAGGGGGAGAAGTTAGTTTCCATGCCATGGGGAGTACTCCAGTCCATTTAAAAAAAAAAACACAAAATTTTTTATATTAAAGATTATCTGTCTGGGGGGACATCTAAATCTAGCTTCTTAGAAACTCACCAGGATGTGAGGCTCAAAGAAGAAGGAACTAGGGCCGCCAGAAGCACAGAGATGGCAGGATCGGGTGGGAAGCCTATTAAGGCACAGCTGCCATGGCAAGGAGTAGAAGCTAATGTAACCACATGTGAGCTGTAGGAAAAGGGCTCAGGTTTTATGTGGATATAGTCAACCATGTTGGAGCGCAAATTGTTGCAAAGAGACCGCTTGTTCTTCCTGGCTGCCCGGCTAGTTTAGTCCCAAAATAATCACATAGAAACTGTATTAATTAAATCACTGCTTGGCCCATTAGCTCTAGCTTCTCATAGGCTAACTCTTATATTAATTTAAACCATTTCTATTAATCTTTGTATTGCCATGTGGCAGTGGCTTACTGGGAAAGATTTGGCATGCCTGTCTCTGGCAGCTCCATGGCGTCTCTCTGACTCTGCTTTCTTCCTCCCAGAATTCAGTTCTGTCTTCTCCATCTACCTAAGTTCTGCCCTATCAGGCCAAGGCAGTTTCTTTATTCATTAACCAATACAAGCAACACACAGAGGGGATTCCCACATCAGTGAGGGTCACCCCAAGTAGGCCCTGCAACTCATCTCCATTGGGACCAGAACTGCTCACCCTACACTGAGAGCTAAGTATCGGGAAGCATAAGTCAGACTTTTCCTTCCCTCCATTCGGAAGGAAGATGATGCCAAGTCAGCCTGCTCCATCTCCTCCCTTAACCTCTCAGGCTTGCAATGGGCTGGTTAGTTATTATAATGCATTGCTATCAATTCAGAAACTTACAAATGCTAGCATGTTCATTATAAGACACAGACAGCCCTCCCTTTCCTTCCCTGAAAATGTGGTTCCTCTAAGGGTCTGGGAACTGAAGTGCATCTTAGTAATATAGGTAAAATCCATCCTTTAATAGAAAAGGCAGTGGAAGGATAGAGAAGGGACATCACCAACAAAGTCAATCCCAGAGTTCTCAGGTCCATCTCCCATAATAATATAGCAAAAAGTGCATATATTCTCTAAACCTGCTCAGTAAGTGACTCCAATGCTAGGATCTGGTGTCAGAGCCTAACAAGATTATACTGGATCAGGTATATCTGTTGGAAACCCAAATTCTACCATGAGGGTAGGGCTGTGTAGAGCAGAGCCTCTACCAGGAAAATCATGGATTCTAGGATCCCAGATGCTCAGAGAATACAGGCCAATCCTCAACCCATCGGTAGAGTGTGAGATCCTCAGTAGATTATGAATGTGTGTGAGGGGCTTTGGTGCTTCCCATTGGCCTTGAGTGTGGCCAGATGGAGATGCAGTCATCTCTGTCAGTCCGTGGGATGTAAGTAGTAGAGCAATCTTCCCACAAGACCAGCCAATGTCTGAAGCCACCCAGACTAACAAGGAACATGTTTCTGTCTGTGTGCCCTCTAGGAACATCCCCAGGCTCCAAGATGGCCTTGCAGAGTTCCTTCACTTGTTGGAATGGGACAGTCCTCCAGCTCGGACAAGCCTGTGACTTCCACCAGGACTGTGCTCATGGAGAAGATGAGGGCCAACTGTGCAGTAAGTTGAAGGGTGTGGTTCTGATCCTGCTAATCCTAGCCATCCGTGCTTGTAACCCTTTCACATCCCCGTTACACCATGTTTACAAGCCTGGGTGACCTTCCTGACACTTGGTGACCCTTGTGACTGCTCTCTTAGTAACGCAATTTCTAAAATGTGGAGCTAAGATATGAGGTCTAGAAACAACACAGTCCTCCATGGTCAGTTGTCACACCTGTTCAAAACCAAATAAGGGGCTGCAGAGATGGCTCGGTGGTTAACAGTGCTTGCTGCACATCTAGAAGACTAGGGTTCGGTTACCAACACCCACACTGAATAGCTTACAACTGCCTGTAACTCCAGTTCTGTGAAATCTGATGCCCTCTTCTGGCCTCTGTGGGCACCTACAATGTGTGTCATATACATACAAACAAGCACACACACACACATAGACATTTTAAATATAAATAAAAATCGCATCTTTTAAATTTTGTTCTTGGTGTCCTCAAGCCCAGAGGAATGGGCAAGATGAAGTCTAGCCCTGTGGTGCAACATTAGAAATCTTTATGCCCAGACCGCCCTCACTTTCAAAGCCCCTCCTCACTCTTTCTCCCCATCCCCTGTCCATTCCAGCTGCAGTCTTATCAAACCACCATGAGGCTCCCTGGTACCCACCTGGCTTTGCTTGAGTGGTTTCCCCTGCTTAGAGCACACTTCCTTTCTTGAGTCACACCTACAAGACTCTCCTCAACAGTTCATGCTCCCAGGAACCCTCTCCTTGCCCTCTCCAAAGAGTGCAGTTGGTTTTCTTCATCTTCTATACCATTTCCATTCAACTGGGTGTATCCAGTTATAATCATTTCCGAAACTTGTTGTTAGTGTCTCTTTATGATGTAGACCATACACCATGTAACTAATTCATTTAAGCACACCCGTCAGGTCTGGAGAATAGTTACAGGGTTGTACAACCAATACCATGGTTGAGTTTTATAACATTCATAACATTTTACCACCCCAAAATGAAATGCTTTGCAATCTCTGCATTTTCCTCCAACTCTTTTGCCACAATCCCAAACCACTAATCTTTCTGTTTCTGCGGCTCTACCTCCATGAGCCTTGTGTATGAGCCAAATCACGTAATACATGTTTTTTTAAAGTTAATTTATTCAATTAGCTTAGTATTTTTGAGGTTCATCCATACCATGACACATACCAATTCTGCATTCTAATATCACAGAATATTGTTTCATTGTACGTCTATACCCCAATTTTCCTATCTACTCATTAGTTCATGTCCATTTGTATCATTTCCAATTTATCCCTATTGTATTTCCATAACAGTTTGTGCACAGATAAGTGTTCAGTTCTCTCTGTATACACCTAGGATAGAATTCCTGTTGGCCAGCAGTAATATGCAAATGTTCTGTTTTCTCTTCTCTTTGCTAACACTTGTCATTATCTGTCTTTTGTTTTTCAATCATCCTAGTAGGCATGAATCAATTATTCATTAGGGGGGTAGTTTCCAGGTCTCACTTCTTGTCTGTGGGCAAACGGGTCTGGTTATCTTTTCAGTGCTGGTTTCTCTCTCCTGATTCCTGGCACGGGGTAAGTGCTCACTGAATAGTGACCAAAATGAATGGCTGATTTGGGAAACTTGAGCACCATAAAGAAAAACCAACTGTTGTGGCCATGCTGATATCTGGGAGCAGTGTAGACCCCCCACCAATGATTGCCCCCCTTAAATAGTGTCTTCCCAGCAGCTGGGCTCTCAGTTTTTGCCAGGGAAACCACACACTTACGAACCACCTGAAGTGAGCTAGAAAATGTGCTAACGCCTAGGACACAGGCATATACAAGGTTCTAATGGGCAAAGCTGGGAAAGTCCAAAGCAGGTGCAGAGAATGAAGCAGTGGAAAGCCCCTGGATTAGGTTGGGAAGATGGGAGGCAGTCATGCCTGCAATGTGGTGAGGCCCAGACCAGAGACTCCGATCCACGGTGTAGATATTACTGGCCTCCAAGGAATTTTGTCAGATAGCTTTAAAAGCTCAGCACTGTTCCCCAAGTCTTCTGGATTCCAGGGAAACTTTTGAAAGGGGCTATATACATTCATTGAAGTAGAGCAATGGACATTCATTTCTCAATTTAAAAAAAAAATCTTGTTCTTTTATATGGAAAAACTTCAAGTGAAGTGTCCCAATGATAATGTAGTTTTGGTAAGTTTTTAATGTTTGAAACAGAGTCGTGTGTATCTGAGGCTGGTCTCCACCTTGCCATACACCCAAGGCCTGAACCACTATGCCCAGTTTTGTGGGATCCTGGGACTTCGTGCACCTTAAAGAAGCATTCTGCCAAGTGAACTGCATCCTCAGCCCCTGTAGTTTGTTTTCGTAGGAAACTCCATGAAGAGTGGAGGGTGGCACTTGGCTTGCCTCCACATTCTCTGTTCCCAGTCTTTCTCAGAATTCTTACAGCAAAATGCAGCCAGCCTTGCCCACAGTGCCCTGGGCAGTAGTCTGTATACATATGTCTAGTTATTTGTACCCAAGGCATTTCCAGCCGTGTTTCTGAGCTTTGTGATTTTGCAAATACCTTTTAAAAGTTTTTGATACACACTTGCCAGCTGGGACATAGGTTAGGCAGGCCGTGCCCTGATTTACAATTGGGAAAATGAAGGCAGGGAGAAGGTAATTGATTTGTTCGGGGTCACACAGCATGTCGGGACCAAAGCTGTGATTAGAGCTTGGAGACCTCAGGATCCAGCCCAGGACTGTGGCGTGGGGCATCTCCCACTACTCCATAGCTTGTCATCGTGGATTTCTGAAAGCAGCTTTTAGCTTCAGAACAGCCAGGCTTGGGTACCAAGGTCAGGAGCATGGGGCCCAGTGGCCTTTTCAGCCATGTTTGAAAAGCTGCTCTGACCAGCTGTCAGAAGGACAGCTCCACCCTGGAGAACACCCACGTGTGCTGCAGAAGCCAGAAGCCAGTTGCTGGGAAGGAAGGCTTAATTCTAAAAGAGAGTTAGTCCCATATTTCCATCAGCTCTCGGCATAGGTCTCAACAGATACCCTTTTTCCTGCTTATGGCCCTATTCTTTCTGGCATTTGTGCTGTTGTCTCTGTAACACCGCTGATGCTGGAAGCCAGCACCTGGATGGGAACAGCAGCTAACAGGAGCATCTGCTCCATGCCAGGCACTCCCTCCCAGGATGAACCTGCTTCATGGTCCCAGAGAGCAGGAAGCTAGAGCAATTATTTGTGGTTGAACCATGCTTCGGGCTCAGTCTGACTGACCTCATGTTCTGGAACACTGCAGGCCACATCCACCTGTTGCACGAGTTTCAGCTTTGGCTGCACACTAAACTTTGTCGTAGACTCTCCTTGAAAACAGGGACTAGGAAAAACCAAAGACGTTCAGGGCACTGCCACCACCTTACCATGATGCAAGAGGGTTCTCCGCTTTCTTATTTGTGACATAGTCCCCGTCTGCATCTGCACTTTCAGATTAAAAACATTACTGAAGTCGAGGGAGGCATCCCAGGTGTATAGCAAGTGCAGAGCATATGCTAAGGCCCTGTGAGTCCTGAACAAGGGCCTCCCTGACACGTGGCTCTCCTGAAAGGAGTCAGGGAGTGCCTCCATCCTTCCTTCCCCAGTTCACTGGCTATGCAGGTAGACTAGACTCTGGGCGCCCAGCGAGGATCTCATCTATTTCGTGGGTATGTGCTTCCTTCCAGGCAAAAAAACCCAGTTTTTTTTAAAGTTTATTTCTTTATTGTAAAATAAAACATCTTGGTTGTAAAATACTTGGAAGATCCAGAAAAATGCACAGGAGAAAATACTATTGCCCATAATCCTCCCTCTCAGACATTCCAAGATGACCATAATATTTTGATGCATTTCTTCTAGCATTTTCCCCATGACTCCATATTTTCAAGGAAATGTATAACACGTATTTATCAAGAATGTTAACAGAGCTGTCACAAGGGGAAGAGAAAGAAGTAGTGTCATTTGGCCTGCCATTTACACTTGGCAGCTTCCACAGCTGTGGCTGGGGTCACGTCCCTGTGACTCTACCCATTTGTCTCCCTTAGAGTGGAATCAGGTGTCATAATTGCCAAATGTGGTGGAATTGCTTGACCCCCCCCCTTCTCAACTCCGTTTGCCATCCAGCCGATGAGAAGCCTGGCCGCAGCCCAAGACAGGGGCCCCTGTAAGAGCGACATTTCTCCAATGTGATGTAGCCAGGTATTCCCTGGAGAGCTTGCTAAAAGACAGATTCTAACCAGCAGGCTGGGTGGAGCCCTGAGCATCCCTGCTTCTAAGTTCACAGGCCACCGAGGGCCACCTGGTGCCTGGAGCCCATTTTCAGTGACAAGAAGTTGAGGATTAAACCTGTTTCCTTTCCTCCCACAAATGGATATTAAAGTCCTTCAGGGGGCCATGGATTCAGTAGGTGCCGGGGTTGAGGTGACAATCAAAGGTTGAGACCATGCTAATAGCCTTGACCTTGTGGGCCAGCCTCATGCTCAGCAACTGGCCTCAGCGATGATTTCCTGGCTTGAGCCTAACCCATCAGGGGGTTTCCATTTTGACCCACACCTACACCAGCTCCCCCCACAGCACCTTTCTTCCAGAGCACATTGCCCCATGTGCTTAAAATGATGGACATCCTCTAGGCTCCCATCTTCCCTTTCAAGGCATAACTATCACATAACCAGCCATTGGCCTGCCTTGTCTTGCCTGCTTCCTCTGCATTTATTTAGACAAAAAGAAACAGGGCCCCACCCCTAGCAGCTCTAGTAGGCCCTTCCTTACAGATAGGGAGGACCTGTCCCTGTCCCAGACCCCACGGGTGGTGTCAGCTGCTTGTTCCCCTCCCCCAATGGCTTCCTCTGGTGCGGGTGTAAATAGCAATGAGTAAAAGCACAGCTGCACTGTTTATCTGCACAAGTTTGCTTATAGGTGTTTCCACTCCTTCCTTTTTCTTACCCTAAAAACAACCCTATCAAATGAGAACTAATGTGTCCGCCTCCCCCCCCCCCCACACACACACTTTGCAGAAAGGAAACCTGGAGGCAGGCTAAGAAAGGAACGACTGTCCTAGAGGAACTCAGCAGGAAGGAAAGGCTGGGTCTAAAGCCCCTAGGTTTGGGTACTACTGTGGTGCCAGTAACTGAAAGGGCTAGGGGCGGGGCATTCTAAGCCCTTGCTCTCCCCTGACTCCTCCCACCAGTCTACCCCCTCCCAAGGTGATCTCAAAGCAAAGCCTGGGAAGGTCTCTCCTAGGTCACTGCTTGGCGCCAGTCAGTTTCTATGCAAGAAGTGGATATGGGATCCCTTGAGGGTGGGAGTAAAAAATAAAACAGAAAGATCTCCTTAGCTTTTGGATTTTTAATCAGAAGAACACGCAGGGCTTAGGGGGAAATGATTTCTTCAGGGGGGTATAAATGGGAAGAGAGTCTTAGAGTCAGTGACAGCCTGTTTTAATTTATAATTCTGCCTCTGTGTGAAACGCACAGAGAATCGAGGGGGAAATGAGTAATAATTCACTAAGGTGCTGTCACAGCCAGGAAGCAGGAGGAAGCAGGAGGGCCCTCATCCACTGCGCTGCCAAGAAGGCCGAGTTAGAGGAAGGACATGGAGAGCAGCGAGACTCTCAGAGAGCTCCTCTCCCACATGGAGACAAAAACCCGCTGCCTCCTCAGAGCATGGCCTGGAGCTGCGGGGTTATGCCGGAGTAGCCTAGCCTACAGCAGCCCACCTGCTTTCCTGGCTGAGCACATACCCGGAGCCATTCTCTAGGGAAGCTGGAGAAAGAGAGGTCTCTTTCCTCCCCTTTCTGGGGCACCCTGGGAAATATATGGCACAGAAAGCTGATACAATGGGAAGAAGCATGGCCCTCTACTGCTGAACCTTTAGACGATATAGAGGCCACTATAACCTGGATTATTTAAGCAGGATTGTCTAGGTGACATCACTGGAGTGAAGTTTCCCCAAACATCAGCTGCTTAAACCAACATTAACAGCACCTGTCCCAATGAGCACTGAGGTGGGCGGGACCTCGGGGACCCAGGCTGACTGAGGCTCACTCAGGAACAAAAGCCACTGACAGTAAAAGAAGGGAGATGGAGGCTGAAGGTTAACTCCAGGGCTTTTCCCAGATTAGAGCCATGTGAGACACCCCAACTTCCACCCATCTAACCAATGGCGCAGAACTTGGCCCATGGCTTCACTTCACTGCCAGCAAAATGGGGCCGGTGGAAAAGTTTGAACACTATATGTCTGTGCAGGCAGGGGCAGTTTAAGAGATTCAAATCAACCACCCCCCAGCTAGTCGTCCCTCAGCCACCGCCACACCCTTATCATTGTGTCAACCATTACAGATGTATGTTATCTGTCTATACATTGTCCTCTCTTGGGCCATGTTCTTAGTGGATCAACATTAAGAGTACAGAATTGAGAAGCAGACAACATGGGTTCTAGTGCCAGTGGGATAACTCTTGACTGTTTGAATTTGTTTAGCATTTCTGAGGCTCTGCCTTGTCATATACAAGACCAACACATACACGAGGGGAGGGGTGAGAGTTACTCTTCTCGTTGGGTGGCCACCATTGATGAGGATAACTTGGTTATCCCTGGCTAATTTGCTTTGTGTTAGCATGGTTTGCCATTAGTGTACTGGTAATGATGGTATTCCACAATCTCTCCACAGGTAAACTTCCTGCTGGTTTTTACTGTAACTTTGAGGATGGCTTCTGTGGCTGGACCCAAGGTCCACTTTCACCCCATATAGCCCAGTGGCAAGTGAGGACCCTAAAGGATGCCCATTCCCTGGACCACCAAGGTACCACCCTCTATTTCCTTCTCCCTGGTGTCCACCCCAGTGTCAAAATAGATTGATAAGAAACGTAGGATCCTGACCTAGCATCCCAAGGAGTCTCTTCACATGCAGTATTCTGCTCAAAACTGACATAGGATGCTCACACCCAAAGCTGACCTGGGATGCTCACACTCAAAGCTGACCTGGGATGCTCACACTCAAAGCTGATCTGGGATGCTCACACCCGATCTCCTCTTCATCCTTTCCTGAGCTCTAGAATTATTGAACATGTCCAAGCTCAATGTCACCTTTCATTACTTAGATGTAGAGCTTTGATGAGAAATTAGCTGAAAACCAGCAATAATAATCCCAATAAAGCCAATCTTTTATTTAATGCTGAGGTCTTACCAAGGGTCAGACACATAATGCATTGGGCAATGGGGAAAGCCATAGCCCCCTTTATGCCTGGAAAGGCTGGGAGGCCTTGTATCATTTGCCTGGGCTGTGCCCTGGAAACCTCACTCAATAGCTGGTTATTTCTTGTGGCCCAGGCTCCTCAGCCATCTCCCACTCCCAACAACTTCAGCTGGTAATAACTGCCTTCCCCTCTTTGGAGTCTCTCTCACTGTTATCCCTGCTCAGTGCCAGAAAGGCATGGCCTCCTTCATCGGAGATGGCTGACACCAACCCAGAGACACCAGCTGGAGGGGCTGGAAACAGAGGATCAGCAAGACTAGTCAGGCTGAAGAGAACCTGGGTCTACCACTCAGCCACAATTCAGTCTTGATCCATTCCCAGGGACTATGCAAAGACAGACTCAGGTGCCCCCCTCTCAGATGGGGCTGGGGGAGAGGCTCTGTTTATGTCTTTCCTACTTTGCATATGCCCTCTCTAGGTGGAGACACCCTCTCCAAAACCCCTCCCTTCCCAGCAAACATTACACACCTTGAGGGTTATTTAAGAAACGCTACCAGGAATATGTGAGAGGATGGTGTCCAGGTCCATCGTGATGGAACCCAGAGACTGTGTGTCTCTGTTTGCCCTCTGCAGACCTAGTTACAGCAGACAGAGTTGGCTTTGGGCCAGGACACTTGCACAGTGGCCCTGTTACACAGCAGGCTGAGTTACTGCAGCCAGAGTGGAGTTCCACAGAGGACCCTCATTTGATGAGAAGGGCCCAGGAGCTCCTTATTCTTCTATCCTCCTTATTTGTGTTACTGCCACCTTAGTTCCTTATCTGCAGAAGCAGCTGAGAAGAGGGGGACCCATAGCCAGACATGTCTCATATCTGCTCCCACTTTGATTTCTCTGCCTGTAGCATGAGAGCAAAGATTACCCAGGGATGGTGGACATGTCCAATGATAGGGCTCTTACCACCTCTCCAGTAGTGGACCTCATTGTCTCAACAGTTCTAAATCTCAGGTCATTTGTCCTCAGCCCCAGGAAATATCTGCCTTTCCATAAATCCTATTCATGGTCATGATGTTGTGTTCACTTGTAAGTTCCCTACAAGTGCAGTACATATGACTTGTTGATCTTTGTCCATCTGTCCAACCCCAACTCTTTTGTCATGAGCTTTTTGGTACTTTTGGTCTGTACAGATAACTCTGCTCTGGACCCACCCACATTCATTACTTGGCAGCAACTCGATAACAAACTTTACTAAGAGATGAAAGAAGGTAGAAATGAAGGACTAGAGACATGGTTGGGTCTTTGTAGACCGCTGAAAAGATGAGAGCTCCCATCTCCAAAGCACTGACTGTCTTCAAAATGCTCTGTAGTTCCTAGAGAGCTAAAGAGTTTTCTTCCTCCCACCAAGATGATTGGCAGTTCATCATCTCCCAGATTCCCCGGCCAAGTGATTCCGAGGAAAGACAAGAAATTAGCCTCCCTGGAAGGGCATGGGCCACAGGATGACCTGGGCCCTGGAGCAGGGTGAAGAAAATGAAGGTCATGAGTCTACTGAAAGGCAAAAGACTGCAGAAACTACACATGAGAGGGTCCAGGGAGTCCAGCCTGCATCTAGCTGCTCCTGGATTGAAGCCGATGACCTTGAGAATGTAGAGATGTGGCAGCATGGTGTGGGGACCTCCTAGGCAGTTTGGAATGAAGGACTTAGCATGAGCCAGGGTGCTTATCCTCTGTAGGCAAGAAACCAGCATCCTAAAAATATGCTAACTCAGAACCCTGCACGGTCCACTAAGGGCACCCCTCAGCTGCACAGATATTTCCTGGGGCTGAGTGCTAATACGTGTGTAACTCTTTTCCTCCCTCCCCAGGCCATGCCCTATTGCTCAGCACCACAGATGTCCTCACTGCTGAAAGTGCAACCGTGACCAGTGCGACGTTCCCTGCACCGATGAAGAACTCTCCTTGTGAGGCAAGTGTCTGGATTCCTCTAGGTCCCTGACTTCTCTCCCCTCCCTGTCCCTTGGTCACTTCCAGGTGATTCAAAGCAGATTAAGAAAATAGCCTAGATATTTGGACTTATCGAGCTCCTGCAGGAAGACAAGAAAACTGTTTCTGCCATGTTTTATGCACATTGCATCCACACACATGGTGAAGACCCATCAGCACAGAGTCTTAATTTAAATGGCCATCTACACCCAGCTACACCACACTTTTTGCAGTAGGACCTCGATTTAAGCAAACCCAGAAAAATATGTCTTATAATAGGCACAATAGAAAAGAGTAATAGGATTTACAAATCTTTCTTTAAATTCTGTTTTCAAAATATCAAGCTCTTATAATGCATTTTGAACACAACACATTATTTTACTAAGACATTTTGTCAGGTACAACAAATGATTCCTGAAGCTGTTGTCTCTTGTGTGTGAGGCCTTGAGGTCTAGTGACATGTTCTTTAACATATGAGTCATAGTGTCCAGGAGCCAAGAAATGCATGTAACACTCCCCCGTATACACAATAGCACAATGTGCTCCCCATCAAGGACCTGAATCTGAGACAGCTTCCACACTGACTTCCTGTACCATTTTTCTGGGTAGCTAACTGACCTTTGGGGCATCAGTGGAGATGCTATTATCTGTATCTAGGCTAGCCCACATAGATGAGGATTGACCAGGTTAAGACATGTAAGGGGCTTAGGAGACCAGAAGAGCAAAGACAGTACTATAGTCATAACTGCTTCCACAGTGCCTGGCAACCTGTGTTTCTGCCAGACATGAGACACAGAAGACAGACCATACCTGGGAACGTTAGCACACCCCATGGCTCCTACACTTTCATCTTGCACACCACAGAAAACCTTATTCAGCAATCATCTTCTTGTGGAAATCCGCAGCAGAAACTTCCATCTGACTTGGTTTTAGCTATGCACCCTCTAGGTGGCTTGTTTCCTCTCAGGTTGTAGCTATTCTAAAGCTAAGCAGGCTTGCATCCTCTTCCGGCTGGTAAAAAAAAATCCCAGGAAGGAAGGCTTTAGCCGGCAGAAGTACACAAGACTCCCCTTGCTAAGGGCCCAGATTCAAACCCTCCAGGATTCTTGTCAAACAAAAACTCAACCATAAAACACAGAACAGATGCATACAAATGATTGTTTTAATCAAATGAATAGTTAAAGCAGAGACTTAGCAAGCAAACACGTATTCATAGTTGCCTAACCTTACAGCTATGCAAGTGACCCCTCTTGCTTACCCTCTTCTGTCCACATCCTCTTGCAGGCTGCGTATCTCTGAGCCACCTGAACTTCTCTTTTGGAAGGAGTCTGGGCAGAAATAAATAGATTCATTAAAACAAATTGTATCTGAGAAATCCTGGTATCTGGGGCAGATGGTGGGATCACACAGCCACTCTTGATATGTCTCAGGGCACGCAGGTAGAGGGGAAGGTTGCTTGGGAGGCAACCTGAATGAAAACAGATGGCTGGCCCACCTGAGAGGACAGGAGGCTCCTTTGGAACATTTGGTCTTTAAATTTATTCTTTGCTGGGTTTAATATGTGCCTGATTTCAGAGGAAGAAATGTCAAAGCGAAGCGATATTTTCCTAATACTCTGTCACTTCTATGATAACCTTTGAGTTGATCAATAGCTGTGACAGGTTTCCTTGACTTTCTTTTCCCTTCAGTAGGATTTGCTCTAGGCTGTTTCTGTTATTTCCTGCCCTTTTCCAGGACTTGGCTGGGCAGGCACAATGGAAGAAAAGGAGTGGATCCCCATGCCCACGTTCACATCATTCATGTTTGTGTGTGTTTATGTTACCATGACTTCACAGCCAGCTTTTCAGACTGTCTATCATCTGGGGTTGATGGGCTCTCAGCGTTAAAAGCAATGTGTTGTTGTTTGGGGGCAGGGCAAACAACCCAAACAGAAATGTGTGTGTCCAGGTTTATAACTCTGTCATTCACTACACCCAAATCCTTAGGACAGAAGGTAGGAAGTGGATTTCTTTCTCCTGGAGTAACAATGCTCAAATAGCAGGGACCCCAATGAATGTCACATTGTTGTGCAAGGCCATGAGGTTGACTTGGGTCTTTAACCTCGTAACTCCTAAAAAGACTTCCCTAGATTAAGAGAGCATACTAAATGCTGGCTGGAGAGATGGCTCAGTGGTTAAGAGCACTGACTGCTCTTCCAGAGGACCCGGGGGGGTTCAATTCCCAGAACCCACATGGCAGCTCACAACTGTCTCTAACTCCAATTCCAGGGGATCTGACCCCCTCACACAGACTTACATGCAGGAAAGACACCAAAGCACATAAAATAAAAATAAAAATAAAAGGTTAAATGCTAGGTAGAGATATGGGGGATGTTCCCAATGAGGGACAGATCCTTAGGGACTGATAGCCTGGTTGATCTGGACTTCAAGACTGATGCCTAGTGTAGCGTACCTTCTCTCCAGACACCCCACACCCATCAGTGGATTCCCACAGGGAACTGACGTCCTCTGACAAATTTCCCTCAAAACCTAGAAATTGCCGACTATTATGTCTGTGTTTCTCCACTTGTATTCACTTGGGAAATGGGCAAATCGGGTTTCTTGGGATCCACTTTTGACTTCCTAAAAGATGTCACTGAGGCTGGGCCTCTGCATTTTCAATCTCCATCTTTGATGATGTAGGTATTGGTGCTGGATCTTGAGATTTTGGGGGCAGGGGGCAGGGGGGCAGGGGCTGTTGATGTGCCTGCCAGTGTTGAGCAGAATCCATCCTGAGTGCACGCAGAGTGTCCCCCAACACCTTCCACCACAAACAGGGTAATGCATCTTACCATTTAGAAACATGAGTCAGAAAAGAAGACAGAAACAGCGGAGCAGAAACAAAGATGGGGGAAACAGAGGGGCTGGAAAAGCATACAGAACCAGGTCAGATGCCCCACCAACAATGAAGACATGGCCAACAAAACCAGCATGGGCTTGTGTCAACCCAGCTTTTAGAGCCTTCCAGAAGCCTCCTGTCTCCCATGCCTCCCTCTAGGTACCTACAGCCACTACTGCTACCTCTCTTGCCTGGCCACTACCTACCGTAGGCACCACCTCCTCCTGCTCCTTGCACAGTTACACATAAAGCATGAATATTTAAAGACCCCTGCCTAGCCCAGCCACAAACAGAGAGCAGTGTGGCCCTCTTCAGTTCCCCCTCCCTGCCACAAGCAATTCTCCGCAGGAAACTGGGGAGCCACTTACAATACATTCTGATTTTTATTTTATTTTTATTTTTATTCCACTGAGCCCCAGTTCAAATAATTAAAGCTGCCAAGGGGGAGGGAAGCCTTGCCATGGCTTTCATGTGCTTGCGTGCTGCCAGGCCTGATCCAGTCTGACTTGGCTTTGAGACATTCTGATGTGTCTAGCGTTGCAGCTGCTGCTAATACAGAGCAGGACAGGAGAGGGGCAGGGGCTGTCCCACCCCTCCCCCAGCCTTTCACACATCCTGGAAGGCTGACTCTCTCAACAAGTCCTGTGCGGGTTGAAATTCTGTTTTATTTGAATAGCCTGCCTGTGACTAGAATATTTTAAGCCATGTTCTCTGGCCAGAAGAAGGCCTGGGGCGGAAGAGAGTGGGTTTCTCTCATTCCTTTCTGCCCTCAAACATGGAAGCAGTTTTTTCTTTATGGGCTGCTGAAGTATGAAGAACCCAGGAAGATGAATGTGATGCACCAGCTCTTGTGAGGGTCAGTTCCCAACTGCTGGTTTGCTGACCTCACCAGAACTGCAGCTTTGTCCTTATATCCAAATGCATTTAGTGCATGCACATACACACATGCATACGTGCATACACACATGCATGCATACCCATGCATATACCCAATGGTATCCTCAAACACATTCTTTCCATCCTGAGGTCATCCCAAGGGATGAAAATGATGATAATAACTTTAATTCACTGATGCGGCAGCTGAGCTCAGACAGAAGTCTTCTGTGGGGTTCTGCCGTGTCTATGTGGGCTCTCTGCCCTAAGGGAAGGAGACCCACACTCTGTGTCCTGGACAGATGTGGGAAAGAAGACTGGCATAGCAAATTCCCTTCTGCCATCCTTCAAGCCCTGCCCACACCCCACTAAGAAAAGATACCCTAGAGGGACAGTCCCATAGAAACTGTGGACATTGCTGTCCCCTCATGAAGTTCCTATGCTATGTGTTCCTTGTCTGTGTCTTGGTCTTAGCCTTACGTGCCTAGCCAAGTGTCAGCTGATGGGAAAGAGAAGAACAGCTGCAAGAGACCATCAATTGCTTAGACCATGCATGGAGCGATAGCCCTTCCTTCACTAGCGTCTCAGCATGAGAATCAGCAGTGTTGACCAGACTCAAGCAAAGCTGCCCCCATGTCCTTCTGAGCAGAGAGGAAAGGAAAAACAGGGGGACTCTCATAAGGCCTGGGTTTTCAGTTTCTCAAACTTCATGGCAAAACCTCCTATGGAAAGGCGACAAAAGAAAAAAAGGATACCAAGAATAAAGAGGCTTGAAGGCTTGATGCAGAGGGAGAAACTAAAACAGTGGGGACTCTACTTCCTCAGCCTCTGCCCAAACAGGGTACAGCCAGGGCAATGTACAGGAAGAGCCGAGCGCTGATAAAACCCATTTCAGAGAGAAGATTCTATGCGCGTCCATGTCAGAGTCTTCTCCATCCATGATCTAGTTTATGGTACATGCCAGGGAAAAACCCATCTTGGCAAGACAGAAAAGAAATATACCACAGCCCCAAAGCAACATTTATAAGTCAAAACCAAAGCCAGACCTCCTGACTCTGAGCGTCATGCTGCCCTGGGGGACAGATGATCCCTTCTTAGCTTAGAGGGAGCTGATATGAGCCACCATATGCATATCTGGAGCTCCACCACCCACCAGAGAGGGATTCTCACTCATAGAGGCAGAAGGAATAGCACTCCATTTGTAACAGGGACATCACTTTTCCTTCATGGGATTTGTATGGTATTTGCTCCTTGTCTGTGCCCTGGTCTTAGCCTTATGTGTCTAGCCAGTGTCAGCTGATGGGAAGGAAAACAGCAGCTACAAGGCCTCCTAGACTTGATCCTAAAATTCCATTTCCAGAGCCAGTACAGCTCCCACAGAGAGGAAAGCTCTGCCCTTCTCCCGCCTCTTAAGAGCTGATCCCTAGCAGGGTCTACCCGAGCCCCACCTCTGTTCTTACGTGGCCAAGCAGTGCGGCACACACTTTATGGTCAAGGGAGAACTCCTCTTGTAAGCCATTGGGGACTAGCACTATCTAAAAGGGACTGGAGGGCAATATCATCATTTCTCACCCTCCCACCAAGCACGGGTCCTTCCAGTCTGGTATCAGAGGACTGAGATACCCATCAGGCAGAGCTCCTGTGAGTATCCAGCCACATCTTATCTGATGTTCAGAAGTCTCTACAGATGCAGTTCCTCATCTCAGGAAGAAGTTATCCCGGTGCCTAGGCTTCAATCTTTGCCTCAATTAGGAGCAAACACACTGATCCAGCTAGGGGCTGTTCGCACACTCACGTTGATGTTTTCTGCATATACAGTATCTTTGGGGAAAGCCATTTGGAAAACACTTTCCTCCTGCCCTGGGGCTAGGGTCAGGAGCTCAAGCTGGATATATGGCATCCATCTGGATTGTCCATTTTCTGTCCAGGAGAGCATGAGTTGGAGCTCAGCAGGAAGTATGAGGCCTCTTTGGCTCCTACAGGATGGTGCAGTTATCTGAAGTAAGTCAGAGCAGCATGGGAGCCTCAGGTAGCTGCCTCTCATTTTCCATAGCCCACAGCCATACCATCTTCTGTGCCCGGAGGGATCCAGCTGGCTATGTATGGAGCAGCACCCCAAGGGATGGAGACACTAATCTCAGAAAGCCTTCAACAGGCAAATGCTTCTTTGCTTTGGGGAGGTGGGAGAGGGGACTAGAGTGGTGCTGGGGCATTTTCCAAATGGCTTTTCTGAAGGCCCATTGTATGTGCCTAGGATACAGAGCCCTCCTTTAGGTTCCCAGCAGCAACTATCCTGTAAAGGCATCGCTACAGTAAGAATCTACTGTACATCAGGGAGAGCAGAGCTACTCCATCTGCCTTACACTGGTCCTGGGAGTGAATGGATCTTCTCTGTTCTACAGATGAGGAAGAAGGCTGGGTCTATGGCCTTAACTGCTTAGACTACTTAGCTCACAGGCATCTAGTGGGAGTGTGGAGCCAGTGGGTAGCAAAACAGGGATGCTGTGGTTTGAAGAGTCAACAGGGTTGAGCCAGCAAGCACTCATCCTAACCCTACTTGGGGTGGGGTGGGAGGGGAAACATCACAGAAGATCTTGGGACTCTTTCTGGAGTGCTTACTTCCTAGGAAAGATAAGAGAAGTTTGCTTTCAGTAAGCGGGGTTCCAGTCTTTGAGTTTCTCTGTGTCACTCATCTGCATAACCCTAAACGCAAGTCAAACATCTTAGAGTCTTCAGAGACCCTCATCCTTTGCACCTATAAGATAGAAACCCTCCCTCAGCCAGGCTAGGGGAAGGGACTCTTAGTGTATGTAAAGTTAGCTCGGGATATGTTTCTAAAACCCTGGTCCCCTAGTACCCAGCTGGCTCCTGTGCTCAACATTTTACTTCCATCGCCTCATCATCAGGACAAAAAGGTGTGACCATTTCCTGATGTAGAAACTGGGGCTTAGAGAGTTGAATGTCTTCCCCAAGGTCAGTCTGCTGCCGAGTGCCCTAAACCAGGTCGGTCTAAAGCCAAATCTCTAAACACTCCAAAGTTGTCGAATTCACTGTTGGTCATGAGAGTTTAAATCCCATCGCTGACTCACCAAGGACCCATCTGACCTCTGGCAAGTCATGCCTCCAAATTGGGGACAAAAATAACTGCTTTCCTGGCTGTGTGAGACTGTTGCTACCATCAGAGGAGAACGTGCAAACGCTGTAGTCCTCACAATGCTTAATGAATGGCAGTGATTACCGCCCTTACCCCTCTTCCTGCCATGTTCAGATGCAAGAAAAATCCCTGCTAAAGTCCACTGTGCACTCTTCTCCGCTCAAGCCATTAGCAAGGTGTAGGCAGGTTGCAAGAATTGTTCTGCTAGCAATAGTGCCAGGAGAACATGCTGAGTAAACCCACTTTATCAGTAATTAATTAAGTAAGTAAGTACACAGCCCCTCAAGGAGAGGGGCTACGAAAAGCCTCTTCCTTGTGTCTCAGAGACCTAACAAATAAAGGCCTATGGAGACTTGTTGAACAAAGTAATTCTTACCTCAGCACACGGAGCTAAGAAACTGGAGGCTAACATTCTGTCACCCCCTCGTCGTGATGTGTTGAGCTCTGGCACAATGCATGCTTATTGACTGAAGTAATCAACAGCCATTACAAATGCATTCGGACATGATTAATCTAATACCTTTGAGCCTCCCAAACTCTGGGTCTATAGACATGCACACACTTCCTTGAGGTCACAGTCTTCCCAACGGCTGTCCGTGAAGGTTAGAGAAATGTTAGCTATACTCAACCCTGCTCCCTGGAGGAGGATTACAGATCTGTCTCCCAGCATTGTCTCTAAAATTTATAGAGAAGCTGTGGCTCAGAGGAAGCTGTTTGCCAGAAATTATATCAGTATATTTTTGAAGAAAAGATCATCCTCTTTCTATAATATAGAAAGAGAAGAATGGAAAAAGAATTATATAAAAAATCTAGGAGGGGAAAAAATCCTAAAACCCTCAACACAGACTCTTTCTTCCCACCCTGTTCTGTGGCTTTGCTTGCTACACCTCTAGCTTGGATTTCCTACCTGCCCCTTCTAACACAGGAGAGTGAACCCAACATTTACCAAATATCTTTGCTAAGCTGAGCAAGGGACTCACGGAATCTGATTAAATCCCTGCAAGGACAGTACCACCGACTGACCCCTCTCTCAAAAACCCTGAGGCTCTAAGATATTCTATAATAAGTAAAATGAAGCTTGATTAGTAAAAACTCGGAGGCAGAAATTGAGCTTCAACTTGAAGACCAGAAAAGCAAAGCAGCCAGCCACTGACTCTTACCTCAGTCTGAAAGGGTGATCCTGCCTCCAGGAATCTCAGAATGAGACTGAGAGCCTTCTCCTCCTGTTTTATAATCCTCTCTGCACCACTACCACCTGGTTTCTATGGCAAGCTAGTCTGGCTACTGGGATTAAAAGTGTGTGTCATTACTACCTGGTTTGTAAGACTGACCAGTGTGGCTGTTTTACTTTTCTGATCTTCAGGCAAGCTTTATTTATTAAAATACAAATAAAATGCCACAACAGTAAAAGACATGCCACTGTCTCTGAATCAGTGCCCCTGCTCTGCCACCACCTCCCTCACAGCTCCTCGGTCTTGGGGGGCCCCTCATAAAGCCCACAGCTCAGCTGAGAGCACTGACCCTTTTCTGAGGTGGGCAAGGAGGCCCTTTTGTTCCTACTTTTGCCAACAGAGTTCTCCCTATGCCTTTCTAATATAGCATTTATTGTTCTGATTATAAAGGTATGTGATGCTCATTTTAGAGCATTAGGGAAATATAATGAAGCATGAATAAGGCAGATGAAATTGCCCACAACTGATACATTTCCTTCCAAATGGGGAAACAAAGACCTGGACACAGAGACAATTAAAGAGCTATATACAAATGTGGGGTCTTCTCCCTCTTTGCTTGTTCTTGTTGCTCATACATCAGTATTCTTCCTCATAAGCTTGATTTTTTTAATAATTATATATCCTAAGTTAATTTTAAAGTCTTTGTCTTAGTTATCAAACTTTGTAAATGTTCACTCTAAAAAGGGGGGAATTAAAATCCAATAATTTTTTATTGGTGGTGGAACATGCCTTTAATCCCAACACTCAGGAGGCAGAACTCGGTGAGTTCGAGACCAGCCTGGTCTACAAGAACTAGTTCCAGGATAGGCTCCAAAGCTACAAAGAAACCCTGTCAAACAAAACCCAATAATAAAAGCAAATATCTGTGACTTCATAGCCTTACCATCCAGGGATCCCAGATTGTTGATTTTATGAGCAATCTACATAAAAACAATATGAAAAGTCTCTTGCTGGGGTGGTCCCTAACAATGATTTCAATAAGAATTCTGATCTTGGGGCTGGAGAGATGGCTCAGTGGTTAAGAGCATTGTCTGCTCTTCCAAAGGTCCTGAGTTCAATTCCCGGCAACCACATGGTGGCTCACAACCATCTGTAATGAGGTCTGGTGCCTCTTCTGGCCTGCAGACATACACACAGACAGAATATTGTATACATAATAAATAAATAATATTGAAAAAAGAATTCTGATCTTTAAACTTCCTAAGTAGCCAGGAATCCAGCATTTCTTAAATTTCTATAATTGCAAGTACTTACCAACATCATATTTTATTTGTCTGCTATCAGAAAGAAATCTGCATTTGGACAACCTCTTGCTGTCTTGGGTTGATTTTTTTCATTAGGCTGTTTATAGCTAGAGCATTGGTGTTTATTTTCTCCAGGTGAATTAGAAGATGGAGAATAGAAAACATTGGATTTTGCCGGGAGTCAATATTCTTAGTTCAAGTTAATGAGATGCCACACTGAAATCAAGGAATTCTTAAAATTTTAAGTTCATATCTGGAATTTCTTCTGCTATCTTAGGTTGGAGACGAGCCATGAGCACTGTGTTAGCTGTTTTTCTCACTGTTGTGACAGAAAATGTTAAGGGAGAGAGACTTTCTTGTAGCCTGCAGTGTCAGGGTGAGAAAGTTACAGCGACATTCATGATGGTAGGAGGGGCTTTTGTCATCGGCAGTGGCTGCGGGAGCATGAGGCGGCTTGCTCACATCTCTGTGGATCAGGAAGAGCTCAAGCCAGAAGCAGAGCCAACCTGGAACCATCGAAGCCAGCCTCTACCTGTCCTACCTCTGCTAGCTACACCCTATGTCTGGAAGGTTCTCCTAGCTTCCCAAACAGCACACCATTTGGAGACCCAGATCTCAAATACACGAGTCTAGGGGAGACAATTCACATTCAAACCTGACATCCTGCACCCAGTGCCCATGATAGCAACTTCAGTCTTGGGCATCTAATCTCGGTCACATAACCCCTGATGCAGGGAACATCTGGGATACCAGATCACGCTCCAGTCAAGTTCATCTTTGCACATCTTTGTCTAGTAGAGTGTGTCTCCCTCTACTTTTGTGAAATGCACAGTGGAGCATCCTTCCTTGATTTGGGACTCTAATAGTGGGAACTCCCACGGCCCTTTGGTAATTTGAAAAGCTATAAAAATCCCCTCCCCACACATTTTCTCCATTTGCGTAATGGGAGGGGTGGACACTGCAGGAAGCAGGAACAATATTTGTTGCCATTGAATCTTTCAGCCTAAATTCTACTATGATTTCTTTTCCTTATGAGTTCAAGGGATTGTTCTGAAACAGACATGGGGTATGCACAGCAAACGCGGGGCACATTCTAGACATAAAATTGCGGTAATTACCTCTGGAGGAGGAAAGGGCCATAGAGAAATAATAGCATTAGGCCTAGCCACAATGCTGGGCCTGCTTTACATACAGAACTTTAATTAATAAAATGACAAACACTGGTACCACATAATTGGAAAGTCTATCAGGCCCCACCGAGAAGCAGGGAAAAAACGGCCCTGGTGAAAGGGCCAGCTGGAGCCAGGAGATATAATTGCTGGTGGCATGCTCCTGGTGGCGTCTCCGTTCACTTGTCTCACTTGCTGTCTGCATGCAAAAGAGTTTATTAGTCAGAAGCTGCCATCTATGACATGTATCTATTAGAGAACATCCAGAAGGATTAAAAAGGATATATTGTTACAAGCTTAAACAGCTGTTATATTTTTTATAAATTTATATTTATCCAAGATTCTGCATACTTGTGTAAATACGCATATACCACTAATTGGCCAACAGGGACAATGGTGAGTCATGGCTTAAAATTCACTGTCTCCCTAATGCCTTCTATCTCAGAGTCCTCAGATAAGATCTTGTTAAAATATGGATTCCAATTCAGATGAGCCGGGTTGGGATGAAGACCCCGTACTTGTTGGAAGTTCCCAGGGGATGCCAACATGGTTGATCTGTTGATTCATGAAGCAAGAATCTAAGTCCCTAAAGCTGTAAGGATTGCCCCCAACATACTACATATATGTGCAGCATTGTGTGGTAGAAAGAATGCACACAGGCAGGGTGGAGTGTTCTGAGCTGCGGCATTTGCGTTTAGTGTCCATGGGTGACTGACTTCACATCTCTCTACCCCAGATTCTTTTTGTGAAAAGTGGGTGCCTGGTAGCCAAACTTCTGCTGCTGTGGAAAATAACCTGTGAAAAATAACATAAAGGACAGAGGATTCTTTTTGGCTCGGGATGTCAATGGTCTTAGTCTATGAGCTGGCACTATTTCATGGTGACCCGAGGCCAGATGAAAACAGTATAGAGGAAGGGCATGGCAAGAGATAGCTGTCCTCTCTGTGGCAGCCAGGAAGCAAAGAAGAGATATAGAGAGGGTCCAGAACACGATGCACCCATCAAGGCACACCCCCAGTGACATACTTTCTCTAACCAGGCCTCACCTCCTACTTTCTGTCCTCGCCCAATGATGCCATCACACACAAATAATCCATTCATTAAATCAATGTTCCTGCTACATTCCCCCAGTGCTTATGTCTGCTGACCAAGAACCAAGCATTCAATACGTGAGTTTTTTGTGGTGGGGGGAGGCATTTTATATTCAAACCACAGCAGGCTAGGATAATACCTCAATGAGTTGGGGGATGTAGGTATAAAAATAAGACAGCCTGTGGGGAAATGCAGAATGCAGCTTTCAGGCATTCAAAGTCAACTAGAAAATGACTCCATTCTTCAGTCCTCACATCCACTTATGAGTGAGTCCATGCGATGTTTGTCCTTCTGGGTACAGGTTACCTCACTCAAAATGATTTTTTTTCTTTGTTCCATCCATTTGCCTGCAAATTTCGTGAGGTCCTTGTTTTTTATAGCTGAATAATACTCCATTGTGTAACTATACCACATTTTCCTTATCCATTCTCTGGTTGAGGAGCATCTAGGTTCTGGCTAGTACAAATGATGCTATGAGGATAGTTGAGCAAGTGCCCTTGTAATGGGATTGAGTACCCTTTGGGTATATGCCAAGGATTGATAAAGTTGGGTCTTGAGGTAGATTAATTCCCAATTTTCTGAAAACTCACCATATTGATTTCCAAAGTGGCTTGTACAAGCTTTCTCTCCCACCAGCAGTAGAGGAGTATTTCCCTTACTTCACATCCTCTCCAACATAAGTTGTCATCAGTGTTTTTGATCTTAGTCATTCTGACAGGTGTAAAATGATATATCAGAGTTGTCTTGATTTGCATTTCCCTGATGACTAGGAATGTTGAGCAATTCCTTAAATGCCTTTTAGCCAGTTGAGATTCTTCTCTTGTGAATTCTCTGTTTAGGTCTGTACTCCATTTTTTAATTAGATTATTTGGTATTTTGATGTCTAGTTTCTTGAGTTCTTTATGTATTTAGGAGATCAGCCCTCTGTCAGATGTAGGGTTGGTGAAGATCTCTTCCCATTCTGTAGGCTGCCATTTTGTCTTATTAACCGTGTCCTTTGCCTTATAGAAGCTTCTCAGTTTCAGAAGGTCCTATTTATTAATTGTTGATTGCAGTTTCTGTGCCACTGGTATTATGTTCAGGAAGTAGTCTCCTATGCCAATGCATTCAAGACTACTTCCCACTTACTCTTCTATCAGGTTAAATGTGACTGGATTTATGTTGAGGTCTTTGATTCACTTGGGCTCGAGTTTTGTGCAGAGCAATAGATGTGGCTATAATTGCATTCTTTTACATGCTGACATTCAGTTATGTCAGCACCATTTGTTGAAGATGCTTTCTTTTACCCATTGTATAATTTTGGCTTCTTTTTTTTTTGTCAAAAATCAGGTGTGTGCTTACTTATCTGTTTGGTGTGTGGATTTATGTTGGGGGTCTTCTATTCACTTCCATTGATCTACAAGTCTTTTTTATGCCAATACCAAGCTGTTTATATTGCTATAGCTCTGTAGTAGAGCTAGTATAGGATAACAAACCTACAAGTTGCAATCTCAGAGAAGCTACATAACAAGGAGGACCCAAAGGATTTCCCTGGGAAGGGGAAATAAAGAGATCTCCTGGGTAAAATGGGGGCAAAGGGAGGGGAATGGAGGAATGGGAACTTGAGGGAGCCAATTGGGTGGGCAGGTATGGGGGTCAAGGAGGTAAGTTGGAGGCAGGATGGAGAGGGAAAGTAACAAAAGAGGCATCTTGATGGGGGAAATTTGGGGGTTAGGTAGAAACCTACCATCAGGGAATCCCCCAGGAGCTCACAAAGATAACCTAGCTAAGATTTCTAGCAATAGTGAAGGGGGTGCCTGAACTGGCCATCTACTGTAAACAAATTGATGACTACCCTAATTGCCATCAGAGATATTCTATCCAGTAACAGACGCAAGCAGATGCAGAGATCCACAGCCAAGCACTGGGAGTCTTGCTGAAGAAAGGGAGGAGGGATTGTATGCGCGGGGGGGGCGTCAAGGTCATGATGGGGAACCCACAGAGACAGCAGACTGGAGCTCATGGGAGCTCATGGACTCTGAACAAACTGTTAGGGAGCCTCCAGGGGACCAACGTATGCCCTCTGCATGTGTGCGACTGCTGTGTAGCTTGGTCTGTTTGTAAAGCTCCTAGCAGTGAGATCAGGTCATGGCCCTGACATTTAGCTGGCTTTGGGGTACTTGTTCCCCATGCTGTGTTACCTTGCCCAGCCTTGATGCAAGGAGAGGAGCTGGGTCCTGCCTCAACTTGATGTGTCATGCTTTGCTCCAATGAGAGGCCCATCCCTCTTGGAATGGAGTAGAAGGGGAAGTGGGGTAGACAGAAAGCGAGAGGAGAGGAGGGAGGGGAAACTGAGGTTGGTGTATAAGTTATTTAAATAAAATTAAATTAAAAATTAAAAAATGACTCCATACCCTATAAGCCACCCAGACAGAAAGGAGTATTAAGATTAAATTCCTAGAGTGTTTTGTTCCATGGGCGCTGGGAACTTGCTGTCAAGACCGTGCTGTGTACAGTTGCTTTTAAGAATCTACGTCAAGTGACATTCAAGGGGCTCTTTAGAGCTGGATAAGGGAAATGTAAATCATTAGGAAGAACTACAGCCTACAGTCTGCTTTGAAACTTTATCTAAAACCACCATCATAGTGCTTTTAGATACAGCAACTAAATGGGATGCTCAGTAGTCTTGACATAAGTCTTCCAGTTCTTGGCACTGAGAAGTTGGTGAGCCGAGAAGATGAATCAGCTGGTTAATTATTTGTCCTACATACCTGAGGACTTGAATTTCATCCTCAGCACCCCTGCATGGTGGCCTGCCCTTGTAATCCCCTCCATGAGATTTGGAGACAGGCAGAGATTCCTGTGGGTCACTGGCTAGCCAGTCAAGCATACTTTGTGAGTTCCAGAAAAGGGAGATACTCTGTCTCAAAACAAAACAAAGAGAAAAAATAAAAACAAAGACCAAATCTAGTAAACAACACTCCAGCTGTCCTCTAGCTCCTGCATGCTCCCTTGCCTATGCATACATGTATACCTGTACGTGCACAAACATGCATACATACATGCACAAAAATGAAGGTGATGAGGACCTTGGTCTGCAGGTCAAAGAGGAGAGAATTCTGATCCAGGCTAGTCCTGCTCAGCCTCAGCCTTGGGACTCTCACTGCCTGAATTATCCTCAGTCTCACCTGGGAATGTCATATGACATCTAGTGAAGGCCTCTGCTGAGAGCTTTGTCCTCCCCCTATTGAAGTGTCACCGCATTCCGCTTTAGTAAATGTGGACACATATAAAGCCATTTCTTGGTGATGGAGAATGGCTTCTAACTCCAAGTCTAAGATGAAAATGGACCCCCTCACTGGGAGAGCCAAGCTATTTCCTTCATTAAGTAGTCTCTTCTCCACAGTGGTCTCACTTCAAAATCGCCTGGAGGGACTTTAAAGCCTACCGCTATCCAGAATCTTCCAGGACTACTTAACCGAGAGTCTCTGCAGTGGAGCCCAGACACTGGCAGTTTGGAAAACTCCATAGGTGTTTCTAATTTACAGCCCAGGTTGAAAACCACTGATTTCGTGTTCAGTTCATGGCATCACATTTACTATCTCACTCAGTCTCCATAACAACCTTTGAAACTAGGCAAGGGAGATACAGCTCCCACCACAAAGGGGTGGGGGCTCAGAAGTGGAGAGGCGAGAAGCTTGAGGTGGCACAGTTAACGTGCCTCGGTCTCGGAGCACAGACTAGTTCACCCCTAGTCCCCAAGCCAGGAAACTAGAGCGGTTTGAAGAGCCCTGAGAGAGCCAGTACTGATGCAAAGGGCAGTTGCTTCCAGTGCATTCTGGAAAGGTGGTAAAGGAGTCATAGAAATGCCAGGGAAGAGCCCTGGAGGCTGCCCTCTTCCTCCGCGCCTCTCTGCAGACTCTGATTCAGTAGGTTTGCAGACAGCCCAGAGAGTCTGCCTTTCTAACAAGTTCCCAGGTTAACACTGGGTCCTAGGGTAAGGATCGGGCTCAGGAAGGAAAAACAGCAAAGACTGGCTCAGAGGCAGAAGCTACAGGGCTCAGGGGGATAGCTGCGGATTAGCAGACCTAGGGAGAGAAGGTAGGTTCTGGAACACTGAGTCTTGAGAAAGCACACATGTGTAGACACATCTCCCTGCTGACTCAAGGATCAAGGAATATTGAATGGTGCCAAACATGTTTACTAATGGTTTACTGACTGCCAGTTTTCAGTCTTAGTCTAAGCTTTCTTTATCTGTTTCTGAAAACCAGACCCTACTGCAGCATGTCTTAGATTTCATGTTGACTCTAGGTGTGTTTTCTGTTATAAATATAAGCGGTACCATATTAAGATGAAAGAAAAGTTTACTTGGCTGTTTTAGTTCTATTTACACATCACTCTTTAGAGTTTGGAGGAATCGCTTTGATGACTGAAGTCTTGGGAATGTCAAGGGTCTTACATTGTCTTGTATCTACAGCACACTCAGACAACACTGTTTTCAGTCTAACTTTCAAGTTATATCCCAATAGGAGAGTAGGGAAGTGTTTCATGGAATGAACCACAATAAATATTTTAAATATTTGTGAATATGTAGATGATCATCTCAGAGGCTGATGACATGAAGGAGCCTTATGCACTTCCTCAGGGATCTAAGAATGCTTCAAGCCAGTCCCCCCACCTCTCTCTATCTCTCTCTCTTACACACACACACACACACACACACACACACACACACACACCTCCTGTCTCCTCTCTCTTGGTTCCTTTCTCACTCCTCTATCCCCTCTACTATGTCTCTCTCTTCCGCCCTCCAACCCTGGTTGAACTAAAGCGTATGGCTGGAAGATGGAGAAAGCTCTGTGCAGCCGTCTCTGTCACATACATGTGACGCAGCCTGGGGGCTCCATTAGTATTCACTGAAGAGCTAGCATGTTGATTTCCTTAGATCATAAAGGACCATGACTGCCTTGATTTTTTTTTCCAATGGAGAATAAGAAACCATTGAAAGCTGTCGAGCTGAGTCACAGATGACAGGCAGCAAAAAATACGACAAAGGTCCATGTGAGGTTTCAGAGGGGAGAGGGCAAGGAAGGGGTCTTTTAGAGGCCATGGCTGGATTCAGAGGCTAGGTTCTAAAGGCAAGAGCAAGTCTTCTGTTGTTGGGATAATGAAGAATTGAAGTGAGAAGCCAGTCGGGAAAACATTGAAGAATGAATGGGAATGAAGCTCGGTGGTACTGTGCTCGCCTGGTATGTACAAGGCTTCAGGTTCCCTTCCGAACATAAAAGAGAATAAAAAGAAAAGGCCGTTTACTCCCTGTTACTAGATATGTGAACATCTAAGCGGAGGTACAGAAATGGGTTACAAGCCAGAGGAGCCACAAGAATCAAATAGAAGGTAGAAGGTATTTTTTTTTTTTGGAATGGGTGAGATCTGATCCTTTGTGGACAGGGGAGCTGGAAGCAGAGAGATTGGAGATGGTAGAAAAAGAAGGAGATCAATTGAAAGGGCAGGGCCTTAGAAGGAGGTGGAACAGGAAATCACACAGTGGAAAAAATGAAGAATTCATCTCCCTCTAGGACAGAAGCAAACAGATAAGTAAGCAGTCTCTTAGGCTGGGAAGGGGAGGGGAGAGTGAACTTTCTCATGCAAGTGGAAAGAAATCACATCAGTGCATCAGGAGCTGGGGCCCAGGACTGCACGAGAGAGAGAGTTTGAGCTACCCGACATGTTAGGTGTGCCCAAAAGTCAAATGTGGAGATGTATAGAGAAGAAGTCAGTAGCAACAACCACCAAGGACACCGAGGAACAGCAGTCTGACCCTACAAGTCCAGAACCACTGTGCTCTGGGGCCAGATGAGAGACATGTGACTGACATGTGCCAATCGGGACACCGCATGCCATAGATGATAGGAAAGAGAGTTTAGTATTACCAAAGGTAGGGCTAAAGTCTCCAATCAATGGCATCCAGACATACAAGAAAACTGGGTAGGGATAGATTAAAAATTGGCAGATTCATTGTTATGGGAAATTTCATTGGAAGCAAGTATTTGTTTTCTTGGAAAAGTACTTGTGACAAGGCTATCTATGACTGCCTATAAATCAGACTCGCCAGACTGGGACCTGGGGTCCCAGCAGGGCTTGGTTAGAAGCAGGTTTTGTAGGTAGGACACTGTGAATTGTTAGGCTGCTGTAGCCAGTGGCACCGTCCTCTTCAGTCATATGGCCAGGCAGCTGCCAGGGAGGGGTTAGGAGACAAAGGCAGGGAGTTACAGAGAAGTGTCCCTTCTCACCAGGAGAACCCAAGAGCCATAGCAAATGAGAACTCTGCGTGCTCAGGCTCCGCTTTGCCCTTCTCTCTCCAGACACCTTTTTCATTCAGAACCTGAGCAGGGGTAGCGTTCTTTTACAGTTCAGCTGTTGTTTGTAGATTGTCGCGATCAGACACAACCTCTATTATCTCCAACCTCAGTCTGCGGCGTGCACTGCCTCTGAACACGACTACATTTAAACTTTCTTCGAAGCTGATTAGTGACAATTTCCTTCCAAACGTCTAGGGAAGGGTACCATAGAAACCTTTCATAATAACACAACCAAAACATACTCTTGCAGCTTCCTCTTGGCAAAGCAGCATCCTCATTGGGGAGGATAACTATATTAAGAGATCATGATATATAGGAGTGTGTGTGTGTGTGTGTGTGTGTGTGTGATTTTTGCTAACATGTGATCTGACACTGTTCAAATAAGACTTGCAATTATTAGAAGGAATACAAAAATCTATTATACCTAAATTGAGAGAAACTGAATGAAAAAAAGTTCCCCACATTAAGTCATATAGTGAGTTGAGTCCATGGGCAGAATCTTTGGTTGTGCTGAAGGAAGCTCACTAAATAGCCCCATTGCTCCACTGCGGAGGTAGAACCTTGTGAAATTTGGGGTGATAGCATCAACCTCAGTAAGGCTTCAGAATTGCCGCTGGTGGTCCCGGCTTAGATCCTTGAACTTCAGCAGTGAACAAGAACAGGCAGTGGGCACCCTGCTGCCCTCGCTGGATCAAGTCTGGTGAGCCTCCAAAGGTGTTGGTTAAGCCTTAGCAGAGAGCTCCAGGAAGGGTACTTGAGGCTTTCATTCAACACTAACATTTTAACTGATGCTCCTCTCCCCCACAGCTCCGGATGTCCTGGCTTATCCATGGGGCTTTAAGAGGGAATGTATCCCTGGTGCTGGTGGAGAACAAAACTGGGAAGGAACAAAGCCGAACCGTCTGGCATGTCGCCGCCAATGAGGGCTTGAGCCTGTGGCAGTGGACAGTATTGTCGCTCCTCGATGTGACTGACAGGTGAGTCACTATCTATCCCGCCTACTCCTTTACTCTACAAGTGCCGAAGAAGGATGGTCTCACCCTTCCCATACCCTTTATCTAAGACATTTCCTTAGTTATTTTACTCATGGCTATGACAAAGTACCTGACGAAAGCAACCTAAAGAAGGGGGGGGGTTATTTGGGCTCATAGTTTGGGGGTTTAATCCACCGTAGTGGCCATAACTTGATGATAAGAGCATGAGGCAGCTGCTTACACGGTATCACAGTGAGTAAGCAGACAGCGATAAATTCCAGTGCTCAACTGACTCTCCTTGTCCTTCAGTCCAAGTAAGTGGACTGGTGAATGGTACTGTCCGCATTTAGATTGGGTCTTCCAACCTCAGTTAACCCCGTCTAAAATCTTTTTCACCGTCATGCCCAGAGGTCTGTCTCCTAGGCGATGCTAGGTCCTGTCAAGTCAGCAATCAATATTAACCATCACAAGCGTGTACACACACAGGCTTGCACAATCCCCTGCCCATTACTGGGAGTGCGAGATTCTTCAAGAGATGTCGTGCTAATGAACACTCGTCTCCTGCGGCTCTCACCTGGCCTGATTAGCTTCCTCCAGGGTCTGTCTGTGGAAAGAGCAGAAAATGAGGCACTCGAGCTCCTACCGAATAACACTCGGGTTTCATGTCTCCATGGCATTTCTTCTCGCTTGGTGGGTGTTGCCTTCCTTTCCCATTTGCCAGTTTCTTTTCCCTTAACAACAAAACCTTGGTAGGTGAGAAAGGGTTATCACTGTCCCCTACTACTCTCTGAAAGAGGAGAAGCTGGAAAACCAAAGGAGCAAAATACCCACAAGTTGGCCTCAGAACCAAGACCGAACCCAAAAGCTCTATTGATTCCGCTCCTTAGTGGGCTGACTAAGGTAGATGCCAGAGTCTTCACTAAACAAAGACAAGCTTCTGCCAGGGACCCTGGTTCTCATTGGATTCGATTACTAATGACCTCTGTGACCTTGGACAAGATCCTATAGTCCTTCGTACCCCAGTTTCCCCCGCTTCTGAATGGATAGGGTTGGGTGACGATCTTCACCTCCACATGGCACTGGATTGGAGCAGACACCCATGGAGTTCAGCTGCCACTCGTCTTCCTAAGATGGCACTACCCTGCCACCTGCAGTCAGCCTGAAGCAAGCCGTACTGGAGTAAAATGACTTGGCACCGCAGTATCCCTGTGACGCTCTACCGTGCTAGGCAAAATGTTCCATGGGTGGTGCAGACATGGTCTACAGCAAAAGGCAGGGTGGGGTCACCTCTGCAGAGAGGACTGGAAGGAAAAACCATTTGATATTGGCTAAACATCCTACTCTACCATTAGACGAAGCCTTCAGAGCAGTCTTACCGAAGATACTCAAATTGACATTCTGATGAGCTCAGCTCTGAGATACGAGGACCAAAGGCTTGAGGCAGGGTAGGGAGTGATGTGTGTTGTCATGAGATGTCCTAAGTGTAGGTCTGGGCTTTGCGTTCTTCTCCCAAGCCTCAAGATGTGCTGCTCCCTACAGTTTCTAGTGGGAGCTCTGCTGTCGCAGGGAGAAGCCTTCTCCCAACCCTGAGCAGCAGCCACCCACTCCTTCAGATGTACGTGGCTTGATGATCAAAACCCATGGATGTCTCTGGGCTCAATGACCCTGGGACAAACATATTTAGTTTAAGTGGAGGAAGGAAGACATGTGGGTGCTGCCTCCATAGGCTGGTCTTTTATTCTTTGTGATTGTGGAGGGGGGATCACACATGGGGATTGGAAACTCTCTGGAGATGCTGGAGCCCTCTCTCTCCCCAGGAAATGTAGAATTAATTTCAACGAATCAAGGTGTTGTTTCTCCCCTCTCTCCTCAACCCAGCAGTTCTCTCTTTCATAGCCACTCCAGGAAATTTAAAGCAAGTAAAATGTTGCCTCTGCTCGCTCCCTTCTTCTGAAAGAGACTTTATTCCCAGCCTTCTTCTCCTGTCCCCACCCCACTCCCAGCTGAAGGCTGTTTAGCATGCTAATATTCTTATGATATTTCCAATATTGATACCAAGACCAAAGTGTCTGGTGAGGGTTCAGACAAAAGCCAGCTTGGTTCTAAAAGCATTGTGACCTAATTCCTGAATAATTGGGAAGGGGGTGTCTCCTTTCACAAAGAACCTGCCAGCCACCAAGATGTTCGCAAAGCCAGAGGCAGTAGAGAGGCATGCAGCCTGGAGGCTTACAATGAGGAACCGTGGGTGAACCGACTGACAGTGTCACTTTCCAAAATCTAACCAGACTATAGCGGTGACTGGAGGATAAAGCTGGAAGGGAGCTCTGACGAGTGAGCATGCATAGGCTTTCGAAGCAAGCAGTCACTAGTTTAGCTGGTTGCATGACCTTGTCCTGTTGATTGAACCTCCTGGAGCCTCGCCATCCCGTTCTGTAATCAGTACATCTTCCCCAGATTGTTATGGGAATAAGCGATATAATTATCTAAAGAATCTATGCATAATAGGGTGTCAGAGCTTTAATCTCAGCATCATTCATTCTAGTCTTTAAGTGGCTGCGTATGTAATTTATTGAACAAACAGTGCAAACCCAGCCCCTGATCTTCCAGTATAAGGCGTGTTGTGTAAAATAGAGACTTACAGTTGCCTCTCAGGTTTGGGGAAGAAAAGTGTTTGATGAATTCCTTGGTTCACACTAAAATGCTTAATCAGGAAAAAAAAACCTGCTAATAAGGAATATAATTAAAAATGACAACAGCTCCTCCTCACCCACACGATGCCTCAGAAGAGGCTGACATAGTCAGTTCAGAAGTGATATCCAGTCATATGAACCATAAAGGTGAGGTTCTTGTGACTATGTAAACCGTCAGTGTTTTGTTAGGTGCTAGTCTCTAATGCAGGGGCAAGCACTGTCTTCTGCCTTCCGCCCAGGAGAGAGAGCTGTGGCTGCCTGGGTTGCTGCAGAGTGAAAAGGGAGAGAAGGGATGGACAAAAAGAATACAATTAGAGAAAGAGAAAAAGACAGTGAGCAAAGGACAGTGGCGAACCAGCTCCCTTCTCCCGCCCCAGGAGGTAGACCTTAATACTGTATATATCCGTATATATCCACAGCCTTCATCCCACGAGGCTCCCTTAGGCAGACACTCACTCCTGCTGTTCAACAGCACCCCAATCGTAGACCTTGAAATCATTAGGAACTTTATCTCCTGGGCTTCCTCAAATCACCTCCACTCCCAGCTTCTCCAACCTCTATGCGTTAGGAAGTATTCTATCAGCCGGTTGAGAGATAAGAGCCCACAGCCCCTGGACGGCCATGGAGCAATCTTTGTAAACACAAATCCATTCATTTCCCTGGCTTCCTTCTACCTTCTTTAACAAGGCCTTTATTTAAGTGTATGTGCATGCATCCAGCCCCAGCTTCAGTATCTCCTACCATGCCTTCCCTCTCTCTGCCCAAAACTCCTCTCCACTCAGTGGTACCACGCTATAAAATCCCTTACATCCAGGCTTCACATCCTCCGTTCCCTCCACATTAACATTCTTCCCTTGCCATCCACGCCTTCCACAAACCACTCCACATTCCCTTTTTAAAGACGCCTTCCCTGACTCCTGGGCTAGCTATGGACCTACCGCATGTCCTTGTGGCCCGCGAAACATCCCTGTGCTTTCTTGTCACTTTATGATTTTTTAAAAAATGTTGACTCGGCTCTCAAGGCAGAGATCATGCTCCTATCTTATATGTCACTGATTTCTGAACCTAATACTGTGCCTAGCATCTAGGACACTCAATAAACCCACGTTGGCAGAATATGTATTGAGAAGAATCAAATAAAGTGCCCAAGACAAGCCAAATGAACTACGAATTCACCAACTCACCCTTGGACTCCATCCAGCACACCTCCTCTATTCAACCTGTGTCTAGCAAAACAGACAAAACCACTTTATAATAAATACGACCACAAAGTGTTCCATATATCAGAGCAGTGGCTGCATCCCGTCAGAAGAACCAAAACAGCATTTGTTACTCTTGTGACAGGGAACCCTCTTTAGAGACTTGCCCGGTGCCTGCACGTTCTTTGTCTGTGGTCACTGTCCTGTCAGAATCCTTTTATAAGAAAGACTTTGATCTTAATCGTGTGCCCTGGTGCCTGTGAGTTGGGAGTGAAAGCTGAGCACAGAGACCAAAGACTTATGGTTAGATGGCTCCCACATCACAGCAGGCCTGTAATAGCTCAGTGACTGGGCCATGGGTGTAAAAGGCTGGCCGCTGGGAGCTGTGCATCCTTGAGCGGTGTTTTCTCTGCCCATTCACAACTATGCAAAATGATAGAAGTGACATAATCACCTGTTATCATTATGAAATTACCATAATTCTACAACCAGACTGCAAAGAGTAACGAGCGCAGCTCCAAGGGTGTTTTGAACAGTGGCACATCCCTAGAATAGAGATATGTCCCCTCAAGGTAACTCTGAAGGACAGCACCAATTCAAATATGAGTTCAGTAAGTGTTGAAAGGCCGTGTCATGGTTGGACATCTACCTTGGGTAAATAGGGTTCCTCCCTTCATTCTCTCCCCGACTCTTCCCCCTCCTCAAATGTGGATGCCATTATTTCTGCTGAAATTAATTTTGCCTTTCTTCAAAATGGAAGAAAATCAAGTTCTCTCCCCTTGTTGTAACCCTCAGTTCTTTCCAAGGTTTTCCTCTCCATAATCACCTGTCTTCCTAAACCCAGTGGTCCCCAGCGCCCTACGCTTTGACACACTTCCAGAGCAGAGGCTGCTGTGCAGAGCTCATTACGAGATGGATCTAGAGACAGCATGGATCAAATCATGTCCCACAAATCACTGCAATCGTACAGTCAAATAGAAAGTGTGTAAGTTATCACACCTGTGCAAGCTCCATTTCCCCAACACTGTCATTAGGAAGGCTTTTAGCTGTATGCTGTATACATAGTCTAACAAGAAAAAACGTTCCCTCTGGAGATATTTAGGTTTCCTGTTCCCTTTTGCATCCTTTGTCCTAAATGACAAGCGGGATGTTTCGCAAATGCATCTTGTAAACGAGCTCAGTTAAACTGAGAGTTATGTCCCTGCGCCTTCATACCAGAAATGCTGTAAAGACTTTCTCTCCCTAACCAACTTTTAGCTTTAATCCACAGCATCCCTACTTTACCCAGGAACACTATGGATACCAATGGTCTCCCTCCATGTACCATCTTTCTGCCCTCAGAAAAGCATTAACGGGGTACTTTCTTATTCTTGTTTATGAAGAGAAGTAGAGATGCCAGACACTGCAGGTGATACTGGGTTCATGGGTCTAGACATGACCTTGGAAATGTTGTGTTTACCTCGTATTTTTCAGAAATTGTATCACGGCTTCCTGGTACAGCCATGGATGGATTTCAAATGCTGGTTAGAGCTAGCTTGGGTTGAGTGCTTACTGTTGGCCGATCACTGTAACAAGTACCTAGCAAGCATTATCTCCTTTCATCCTTCAAAGAGCCCCTTGGGGTAGAAACTATAATTAACTCCCTTTATATATGAGAAATCTGAGTGCTAAAGAGGTTAAATGATTTTCCGTTAACCCTTAGGCCAGTCTGCTCCCTAGACCTGGCCTGAGGAAATACAGCACAGAATTTGGAGAGAGGTGGGAAACTGGGGACACATAGGCTTTGTGGCTGACAAAATATCTGGGTTATTTTTAGACTGTATCTCTCACACATTTTTCCTTTGCTTCACCACCCCTTGAAGCTCCTACTACATTTTCTTCTTAAAATCTTTACACAAGATGGCTCCTTGTGTAAGGTACTCAGTGTAAGCATAAGTTTGATTCCCCAGAAGCTATGTTTAAAAAAACAAAAACAAAAACAAAGCCAAGCTAAGGCTTGGTCGCACCTACTTTTGATCCCAGCACTCAGGAGGCAGAGGCAGGTGGATCTCTATGAGTTCAAGGCCAGCCTGGTCTACACAGTGAGGTTTCAGACCAGCCAGGGTTACACAATGAGACCCTATCTTTAAACAAAACAAACAAAAAAGCAAAAACAACAACAACAGTCAGGCATTGCTATGATCACAGCACTGGAGGCAGAAATAGGAAGACTCCTGGTCCATGCTGGCTAGCCACTATAGCCGAATCAGAAGGATACAGGTTTGGTCCGAGATCTTATCTCATAATGCGGAAAATAATTGAGAAGGACATCAACTTCTAGTTTCCACTCATGCATACACGTGTGCATAGGCACTCGTAGCTACATGTGCACACGTGCACACAAGTACACACAAGAACCTTAGATGAGTATGTTATAGATTGTTATAATCATTAGTGCATCAGGAAACCAAAGCCGACTCTTCTCCATGTTGCTCCTTGTCTGCCTCTCAATCCCCATCACTACCTCCTGAGGAAGCCATTTTCCACCCAGGATACTCTGTCTGTTTTCTTTACCTCATGCTTCCAACGGGGACAGCATTACCCAAAGAGGATGGCCTCCCCTTCCTTTCCTGGCTATTGTGCCGTGCCCCACCCCATGCCTTTCCAAATCATCATTCTAGATGCCTTTGTCTGTCCCCACACCATCTGCTCCCACTCCAAAACCAAGAATAGGTTCTGACAAGGATTTCTAATTGCAAATATTTTAATGTACCATATCTAATAAAGGCATAAAAATTAAAGACATTTTGCTATACATTTCATGAATCTCCCTCCTCATAGTTAGGAATAAGCTTCAATGCCAGGAGGACACTGAGGAAACCCAGCCCTAAAACTGTACACCAGATTGAATGGAAACCTCCTTAGTCACCAGGGGAACACAGCAGAGGAACTAGCTCTGTGTCCCTCCTCTCCTGCCTGTCCCCTTCTTCAAATTTCCGGTTATTTCTATTTTGCCTCCAATCTAGTCCCTCCCCAGAAAAGAGGCATGCAGAACAGGGGAAAGGCATGTCTCCAAGCAATGCCCCACTAGCCAGCACTGGCTGTCCTCTGCTGGGAAGGCTGCTGTGACCAAGGCTCTTGTATCCCCTTATCGTTTACCCACAATCACCCTGCACTTCCATCCAGGGGGCTATACCCTTTCCCAACACAGGATGCTCGCTCAGGTCCACAACACTGGGCAGCTAGGATACACTTTCAGATGAGAAGATTGGGATCCAATCTTCTCAGGGTCCCACAGGTCCCTGAACACGGCAGCTTCTCAGGAGAGGTCCCACTTCCATCTCCTACTTAGCCAGACATGATCCTATGAATCTTCCCAGGATAAAACGGTACCAACCTCATCTTTACCCAAGCTTCGTATATCTATTATTCAGCCAGTATTTGCTGCCTATCTAGTGTTGGCTGATGTACTCCCCTAGAATGTTCCGGAACAGCTTAGCTTTCAAGGAAGGCTATCTCACAGGGCCTGGCTAGGAAAGCAGTTGCTGCCTGGTAGAACCTGGGTGCCCGGGGGAGGGAGATTGTGAATCCAAAGCATCATGGATGCTAATAAAACTACCAGAGGACCTTTCTTCCTAACAGGCACCTCTCTAGGTGCTAGGCAGGGGCCTCTCTCTGCCAGCCATGCCACAGTGAGGATTTCTCAGAAACGGTGGTCCAGTGAGATTAAATAATTATTCAGAGTCACACATTTAGGAAGAACAAAAACCAGGGGTTCTCTTTCTGTCAGCAGTCACATGTGAGGACAGCCTAGAGAATCCCACAGACTCCAGAGAAGAAGTGAGGAAGGGCTACCTCACATGTTCATCCTGAGGTGAGCTCATGTATGCAAGAAACACCAGAGAAAACAGGATTCAGTTCTCCCACTAGGTGGGTCAGGGCTGCAACAGCTGGAGCTTCAAACACGCTGTTGACAACATCAGCCTGGGTCAGGACCCTAAGCCTGGAGAAAAGAGTGGATGAATTATGCCGCTAAGCCTAACAAGCCTTCACCCAAAGGGGCTTGAATCCTTCACACACACACACACACACACACACACACACACACACACACACACACACACACACACACACATCTTCATTCCCAAAACCCACAAGGGGATGTGGGATAAATCCTTTGGCTTCACTGACAGTCTTCAAAGCGAGGGCTCTTGGCAGGGAAGAGTCCGTTCCTTCTGCCTTTGTCTTGGGCTTCTTGGAGAACTGAAGAGAACCTCACTGGGCCATGTGCACGTGGACCTTCAAGCTCTTATTTTATCCAAGAGAAGCCATGGAACAGTTCGTACAGAGACACACGGGAAGTGAAGGAGTTTTGTGCCTCAGAATCCAGCTTTTCTCAAACGTCTGCTACTGAATTCAGGAACTGAATTCTGGGATCTTGAGGATCACAGGCAGCGGTGTTGCCTTACAAAAAAAGCTGCGATTACAGAACCAGGTTACAGAGTCCATGCTGAGCCACATGGAGGCCCTGTAGAGAGCTTGTCAGCCATGAGGAGCTCACCCAGCACCTACATGACCCAGTCATTCAGGAGAATTCAGGAAAAGACTGGTCTGGTGGAGCAAAACAAATGTGGCCTGGGTGGAACCAGGAAGCCACACAGGTCATCCAGACAAGGATATAGGCCTATGATCAACACACAGATAAAAAGTTAAGGACAAAAGGAGGGTCCAAGCTTCGATTATGAGCCCAGAGCCTCATGTACAGCACACAGCCGTAGAAACTATACTAGAATATTGTCCCTCAATGCACCCTGCCTGGCTCACCAGGGTGCCGTGGTCCTTACGATGGTGCCAGAGTGTGTTGTGAGGGAAAGGCTTTGGCTAAAAGAGAAAGGTCATGTGGTCCCCTGCAGCCAGCAAAGGACAGAGTCTACCCATCACCACAAGGAACAGACTAGACATCAGCCCACCTGTGCCAGGTGTACAGAACAAATCCTGAGTGCCTAAGCAGTAATACATTTGCATGGATTGTACTAACTGTACATCTTCACTAACTAGAGTGCTATGTAAAGCAAATCCATTTCTTTCTCATGTGAAATCAAACATGGGTGTGCTTGGTGAGTTCAGGAACCCACACCCCTTCTACTTTGTGGTCCTGACCTTTCCTCCAGCCTTGGAATCCTTTACATTCAACTAACCGGTAGAGAAGAGAGCATGAAAAGAGACATTTGGAGGTTTTTATGTGTTATTACTTCTCACTTTCCACTGACTAGAATTCAGATTTCAAGGATGCTGGGAAATGCAGTCTAGCTGTGTGCCCACATGAAAGAGAAGTACAAACAGGAGGAGGAGGTGGAGGAAGGGGAGAGGAGGAAGAAGAAGAAGGAGAAGGAAGAGAAGGAGGAGGAGGAGAAATACAGCTCCCATCTGGGGACATCTATCAGAGTGTCACTTGAGAGTACATCTCCCTCATTAGCTGCTCTGAGCACTGCTCAGCCAGCATCTCCACAAGCTTCATAATTCAAAGCTGAAATCAATTCCAGGATCTATTCTGAGGTGTGGATGTCTCGTTCCCAAAATTTTATGATGCTGCAAATTCTAATTTTCTGGCAGAAATCATCCCAGAATTTCTCTCACCAAACTTCCTCTTTTCTAAATAAATAAATAATAAAAAAGAAGAAGAAGAAAGGAAGAAAGAGAAAAGAGAATAAACAGGAGGAGAGGACTTTGAAATGGCTTGAGGCTGCCAGGAAAGCTTCAGACCCACACGTCAACTGAGTGTTACACCAAGAAAACCCCTGTGCCCCACACATAGAGAGTTTGATTAGAAGACCACCTCCTAGGCTTGGAATCCCTACCTTCAAGAGGTTCCCCCAAATGACTCTGCTATGTAACTGTATTTGGAAGACAAACTGACAATAAATTGACAGATCCAAGTCTCTTGTGGGCCAGATGGAGAACCCGGAAGTATCTGGAGACGGATCACTGACTGTCAAAGTGTCAACAATCATATACTAAGTTCCCGCCATGCTTATGGCCAGCCTTTTGCTAAATCAGAATCTGAACGGCCTTGAGAACACATGCGTGCAGAGGCAGCCTACCCCACTAGCATTGCGAAGGCTCCCAAGAACTCCCAGAATTCCAGTAGTCAGAGCCACTTGAATTGGAGATACGTACTAATTGGCCAAGAAAAAAAAAAAACAGACCTTAGAGAAATGAGAGTCAATGTCACTATTCCAGGCACAGCAACAGAACAAGCAAAAGGTCTAAAGACAGGGATGTTTCCCTGTTGTTTCTGGGATGGGTCAGGGGATTGTGGGTAGCCAGCTGGAGGAAGAGGGTATGAGGCCACGTGCTTTGAACTGTGAGTGTAGGTAACGGGACCACAAAGCCCAGTGGGGTTCACTGGAGCCTTGAGTCTGGTGGGGGCTCCCAAGGAAAACCAACCGAAAAGAAGATAAGAGCTTCAAAGTCGAACTCAGAAAGGGGGAGTCGGGGAGTCACTGCAGAAGAGGCCTTAGCTTCTGCCGCCTTCCGAAGGTTGCTCAGGAACAGCTCTGGTACTTCTCTCTGAGAAGAAGGGAGATATGGCTAATGGCACAGCGTGCCTCCTGCACCAAACCAAACACTCATAACTCTAGAAGATCTGGCCCTGTTTCCCGTCTCAGAAAATATCTCAGATCACTGGAGCAAGGAGTAGATTGTAATTCTGAGCTCTAAATCCCATTGCTAATGGTGATTCACTGTGACATTTGGGACGAGCTGTTGCTTTGGATTGCTCAGTTTCCACGACCAGGAGTGCCGAGCGCTGAGGCAGATCAGGCGCGTGAGCCAAGCTCAAGAGGCGGCCATTCAGAAGGGCACGATGTGACCCCTCCCTTTACAATAACTGATGCTCATATCTGCTCAAAATTTTCTTGGAAACATTCACAGCTCAGTTTACAAGGCAACAGATGTGTGTGTGTGTGTGTGTGTGTGTGTGTGTGTGTGTGTGTGTGTTAAATCTTAATGCTTGTGAATGAAGTCCTATGCTCTCAGCCCTTCTCCCCCTAGGCATAAAGTCTGGAATCTAGGGGATGGATGATTGAGCTTCTAATACTTGGAGCAAAGCAGAATCCAACTAAACATATTTTGTCCCCAGGAGGAGCCCCACAGATATCACTTCTACCCTCACTTTCAAGCCAATGATTTACACATCTTCATTGCCACATGAGTCCTGGACCCACATTGCCAGCTGCCTGATTGGCATCTCGTGACGTCACAGTATGACTCCCCCATGCACCTCTGTCCGTGGCTCTGCCACTCTCCTAGACATTTGTTCCTCCGAAGGCTCCCTATTTTCTCTCTCACCAGTCACAACCAGTGTGCTCCCTGGCTTGAGTAAGCTTTAGTTCTGGAGGGGTCAAAGCTAAAAGGAAGTTCAGAAGTCCCATGGTCATTGAATAATACAAATTACACAATGTTCAAACTCCTTATGACAAGGTCAATGGTCCACGCTCCTGGCTGCAGACACGGGCGTCTGACTCACAACATGGGCTCAGATGATCTTTGCTCCAAGGCGAAGGATGATGTGTAGAATTTGTCATGCTGTCCAAGGAAGCACAGATTTATCATTAGAGCAGAATATGAAATAGAGACAATGAAGCACAGCCTCTCATCCTAGAGAAAGGCAGTGTAAAAATACTAATATAAAATGCACTTATAAAGTCCTTGTGATTTGCCCAGGGTCCCACCAAGTTGGAAACCCTGCCCTACCAACTTTACAGTGTTTTAGAATTCACTTCCCCTCAAGCAAAGAAGACTACCAATCCACCTCCATCAAGATGTTCTCAGGGATGAAGAAAATTAAAGTCATCCTTTTTCTAGGTCCTTTCATCGTTGGAAGGCTGCCATATTTGGTTATCATCTCAGCCCTCAAAGTCACAAACCAACAGACAGAAATAGAGCAGTCACCATGGGGACTCTCCGCATGTCCTGAGACATAGGCGTGGACAGTCCAGGCTCTAAGAAGAGTGGGTTTGGTACCTTCTAACCTAGATAGTCTTCCGTGGCCTCGGTTGTCCCTAAGGGCTCGCTGGACAGTGGAATGTGCATGATCCTAGATGAAAATCGATGAGTTAGACGGTTCTGCAGCAGATGGCAGAAAATGTGACCTGGAAATGAGAGGCCTGCTCTTTCCTAGTACTTAACTAACTGCCCAAGGCAAGCCCCCAGGAGATCCCTAACCTTCTTCATAGCCTTTGGTAAATTCTTACATGCAAGTCTCTGCATGTGAGTGAGTGCAAAAGTTGGGGTGGGGTGGGGTGAGTGAGGTTGGGTGGACGTTCTCTCTATATTTCTGTTTCCTTCCCCCTCCCTTTTCTCCTTCTCTTCTTTTGCCTCTTTTTCTCTACCTCATTTTCTCTCCCGTTAACTCCCTTTCTCATTCTTCTCCCACCCAGGACTTAGCACAGTAAAGCCTGTGGATCAGGCATTTTTGTCTGTAGCCACCTCCCCTGCTGGACCAAAGTTCCATAAAGCAAAACCCCCTATCCTTTGCTTTCTCCTTTCATTCTGTTCTGCCACAGCTATGACACAGATTGAGGGAATAAGATAGCAAAGAAGGAACTTACAGAAGATTGTCTTCTACCTGCTTTTCCTTTTCAAGCATCCTTCAGTGCCAGTCCCTAAGAAGTGAGCACAGAAAGCTAATGCTTAAGAGTGGGGAGATGGCTCGCTGGGTAAGAACATTAGCTGTACACTTGCTGAGGACCTGCTCCTGAGTCTCTAGTGCCCATGTAAAGCACTGAACATGGCAACATCCTCCTGTAACCCCAGCAGGGCAGATGAGACCAGAGAATCACAGGAGCTTGCTGGTCACCAGCCTAACTCCGGGTTCAGCAAGAGAACCTTTCTCACTGGAGAACGGTAGAACATGGCGTCTGATGTCATCCTCTGGCCTCCACATGCGCACACATACATGCATACGGCATCCAAACAAAAATAAAAATGAGCAAGGGAAACTCAATAATCGGAAACCTTGACCTGCTGGTACGGAAGGGTTTCTATGATTCTTCATTCAGTTATCTGAAGATTTATATTTTCTCCTCTTTCCTCAAGGTTCCCCCACCGCAACCAGCCTCATTGCTAAAGAAAGAGCTCTCTGGCCCTTGGTAGCCCTGGAAATTCTGTATTGACTTTTCTCCTCTTCTTGGTGTTATGACCAGAGGAGAAACCAACTCTTGATGTGGTAAATTACCCTGGAGATTCGGGCCCCATGGGATGGGGAAATACTCTCCACTTAGCCTGACCTTCAACGTGGGCTCTTCCCAGGCATAAACGCTCACAGCATCTGTACTGTCCAGTCCCTGACTGCTCAGGTCCAACCAGGGCTGGTCCTGAGAACCCAAAGCTGCCTCTCCAGCCCATCCCCTCCTCTGCAGCCAGTAACCGAAGTCAGTTATTCAGATAATAGGATGGATGTGGCAGGGTTTTCCATCGCAGACGTTATTCTAATAGACATGCACATCACAACCCCAGCCTTGCGACAGTCCATTTCAGAAGACTTTTACTGCGCAAATCGACTGAGCAATAAGAAATGGGAGAAAGTGGTTTTCTCTCAGCAGCATCTGCCAGTCCTGTCCTAAGCAGCCAGATCCCAGACAAACCCCAGCTGTGAAAATGGACCCCCTTTTTTTTTCAGATCCTACTAAATGGCCAGGGAAGGAGTCTGAGCTATGGCGCCCATCTATCATCACATGCCTCTTACACCATCCGGTTTTCCTTGCCTCTCTCACCAAAGCCTTGTTATTCCCTCGGTCTACATTCAGGCACACACCTTTTTGTCAGCTACTTAGAATCATTAAGTGAACTTAATTAGGTTTGTCAATCCCTGAGGCTGGGAGGATGGCAAATAAGGCCTCATATTCACTGTCCATTAACAGTCTGTTGCCTGAAAGAGACGGTGCATTTTCTGGGCTGTGCGTGAGCAGCATCCACACATCCTCTGCAAGGATCTGCCGGTGAGTTCAGAAAGTACCCACTTCCAGAGCTGCCTCCTGGAAGCCTGGCCAGGGGCCCAAACTATCACCTCCCAGAATCCCCTTGGGCTAATTTTCAACAGGCTGTCTGTAAAGCTTGCACAAGATGGAAAGGTGGGTGCATTCTTATGCAAAAACAGGCTTGAGTCAAGATCTCTAGCCAAGGCTGGTTTAGACAGGGAAGGAAAGAAAGAAAGAAAGAAAGAAAGAAAGAAAGAAAGAAAGAAAGAAAGAAAGAAAGAAAGAAAGAAAGAAAAGTAGGAAAACCAGCACCAACTCCAGAATTCACAAATCTACTTTGGAGAAACAGAAAGAACCAAACAGCTCCATAGTTACAGTTACGAGGCTGAAAGTCAACTCTACACAGCCAAAGAAAGGGGAGTCCCAACTGCCAGGCTCCCAGATAGCACGAAGAGCACCAAATGCTTTCTCTACCTTTTTCTTAGCCAGAAGCCCCACTTGGGAGGGAAAGGGTCTTCTAGCTGTGGAGATAACACTTCCCTCCCTATCAAGAGCAAAAGTGTTGGGGCAGGGGGAAACCTGCATGTTTGTTAGTCTGTTGTGGTCTTAGCAAAAATATGCCATGGACCTTGCTTCCCATCAGTCCTGTACACAAGAGTAAGTGCTAGAACCTAAATCCTGAGGCCATGGCTCACTCTGAGGAATGACCTAGTGTCTGTATCGTTGGGAAGCTGGTCATAAAAGAGTAATTGGACTGGATAAACTCAGAACCCCCAAGGAAATCTTGCCCATATCCAACTGGGAGAGGCTATGGGAACCTCTTCTTCTGTGGTTCTGCTGAAGGCACTCAACCAGACAGCATCCAAAGTAGAGAACCCTAAATCACAGCTGGCCTAATGCCCACCTCGTCTCGTGGCCAGCTCCCTCATAGAAGATGAACTCTGGGCCGGGCGACGGTGGCGCACGCCTTTAATCCCAGCACTCGGGAGGCAGAGACAGGCGGATCTCTGTGAGTTCGAGACCAGCCTGGTCTACAAGAGCTAGTTCCAGGACAGGCTCCAAAGCTACAGAGAAACCCTGTCTCGGAAAAAAAAAAAAAAGATGAACTCTGAGTGCTAGCGCTGTTCCACCTTGTTTTCTCATCACCTGCTACTCCAGACCCATTCCCACATTGGGTCCACTTCACCTCCGTCCTGCCATGCCTGTTTACCTCCATCTTGTCCCACCTTTCCCTTACTGAGTCTCTAGAGTGGACAGAAGCAACGTCACACGTGCTCATGGTATCATCTGACTGGGTCTTTCCTACCTGTCCTGAGTGCCCCTGACACAAAATATGAGTAATTCCCACTGTCAGCTGAATGTTCTCAAACAGCGACTACTACCATCATCTTGCGGAATGCTTTAGAGACTCCTATATAAAACCCCTGCAGCCCCAGCCTGCATCTCCCATCCATGTGAAGAGGCCTGGTGGCTGCGAGGGGACTTTGCAGCAGCTCCAATCTCTCAGTCATCGAGAATGAAAGCAGGAAAAACAGGGCAAGCGAGGAGACTAGCGGTTTCTCCTAGGGTCCATGGTGAGAGCAGTGGAGATCCTGTCTCTCCCCGTCACATGATCATTTATTTCTTTGCAAAGTCCTTTTAGGCAATGTTCTGATGATACAGCTTAGCACTGAAATCAACATGTGACCTCAGCCTACTGGTAATGGATAACGGGAGGAGGACCCCGAGAGGAGACTGAGAATGTAGGTTGTTATGGGATCATCTCCCACTACAGTGCAGGATATTTCACATTCCCAACCAAAGAACTTGATTCTTTATAGTCACATTTTAGTAATTTATAATAATTATAATAATTTTTGTTTCATTTGGGATGTTTTGTTTTGTTTGAGACAGGAACTCAGATAGCCTAGGCTGGCCTCAAACTCACTGTATAGTTAGTTGAGAAGGGCCTTAAACAACAGACATTTCTTCTTTAGAAACAAAGCACTTGGTCTTTCTAATTGTGACCTTTAGACTGAAAGGGCTGTATCTGACAAGATTCCACAAGATAGATGAAGGCACAAGCAGATGTGGGGGTAGAGCAGTTGAGAATAATTGGTCACAAACACATTGTTTAGATAAAAGTTCACATCTGATTTAGAGAGTGGAGCAATAACTGTCCTCTGACCAGAAAGATCTAAGCCATTGTCTATCCCTTCTAAGTGCTGACCAGGGTTACCTGCTCAGTTATGATGGGAGCTTCCTTCCACCTGGATGCGACTCATGATCCAGGCATGTCCAGCCTTGTCACATCAGAATAGGACACTGTTATCTACAACATTCACACTAAAGGAAAGCTCAATCAAGTTACAAAAAACAAGGATAATTGCCTGAAAAGAGCCTCATAATGTTGTCAGTAAGCTTGTGATTTTGTGTTGGGTCATGACTGATGTGACCCAGGTTGAACATGCAGGGACACTTCACTCCCTTCTTGAGCTGAGGTCTAGAAAGACAAAAGACCTTCCCCTGACACTTCTTCTTGTATGCTTCTTCCTCCTCCCCAAAGAGTATTTTTTCCTTGTCCACTACCTACCCTGGCCCACATTATCAGAAAGCCTTCACTATATATATATATATATATATATTAGATAGATAGATAGATAGATAGATAGATAGATAGATAGATCTTTCTCTCTCCTGTCTGTCTGCCTCTCATTCCCCTTTCTCTTTCTCTATCTCCCGTCTTTCCTTCTTGTTTCCCAACAGTTTTGGCAAGCTATAATTTACATCCATAACATTTACCCATTTTTAAGTGTGCAAGTCAATGACTCTCAGCAAGTTTCTAGAATTCTACAACCCAGTTTTAGAACAATTTCATCACCCCAAAATGAGGCTTTGTGCTAGTTAGCAGTCAATATTGCTCCCCTGCTAGCCCCAGGCAACCACTGCTCTCTGTCTCGACAGATTTGCCTCTTCTAGATGATTCCTATCCAGAGAATCACTCAATATGAGATCTTTAACTTACTGTCTGTCTTCTTTAACTTTGCATAATGCTTCTGAGAGGCATCTATTTTACAGCATGTCTCCTGGTCCATTCTTTTTTATTGTAGATTAACATCCTGATGTATGGCTATGTAACCACATGTGCTGTATCCATTCAATGATTGACAGCCATGGCTTCCCTCTCTTACCATTTCAACACCCACACCAGAGACTGCGCGTTATTCATCAGGTTATTCCGGATCGGCTTTCTGAAATCTGGGGAGAGAGTGTTTAGGGTTCTCAGGACACGGTCACTTTGTCCCAGAAGGGGTGGTTGACTGATGGTAGTAGCCTTCCAGGAAGGGGATTTTCCAAGAACACAAACCAGGAAACAAATGAGTCCATGACATCTTCCTGTCTATCTCAGCCTCACGCTTTCCCTGACCATCGTCAGAGGACCTGACACTCTAGGCCATGAAATGGCTGGAAAGAAACATAATCTCAGAGTTACTGTCCAGACTTCATGACCTACTGTGGCTTGATTACAAGCACTCCCAGGGGAAACAGTCCATCATCTAATATTTAACCACCAGTCAGAAAACAGTAGCAGACACTGGACAAGACCCAGTGTTGTGCAAGAAATTAACCCTTTAGTTGCTGGTTAATGGGGTCAAACCAGGGGAAAAGCCCAGTTGCCTGAAGCAACAGAGACACTGAGGAGTTCCCCATCAGTTACTCTCATAAAAAAGCACTTTAATGTTTAAATAGTGATTTCAGCCTGCCCATGGGTGCGCATGAGCACAATACCAAGCCACCATGCATTTCTACCCAACACGCATGCCCAGAAAGCTCAGAACTCCAAACTGGCTCTAAAGATCGCATATCTGCCATACTCGGGATGGAGCACCCCTTCAGAAAGGGATATGCTCCATGATGGAAGTCGGGAAAGGTTGAGCCCTGCCCTCTTGCCGCTGCTTCGGGATGAGAGGTAAGGCTGAACAAGCTAAATTTCCACCCAGTAGAACACGTGTACTGCCAATGAAGCCTGGGACTTCACCTGTGCTAGTGGTTCCTAACACACGTTCTTCTAACACCATACAGGTTCTGGCTGCAGATAGTCACATGGTGGGGTCCAGGATCCGGGGCAACAGTGGCATTTGACAACATCTCCATCAGCCTCGACTGCTACCTCACTAGTGAGTTTACTCTGACACTTTGTTCCCTTAACCCAGTGACCCATGACCTCTTCTCTAGACTCCCATTCTTAGCCATCTTGCCTCTTCTACTTTCCCCAGTTCAACCTATTCTCTCTCCCTAAAACTGACTCTGCCTGACTCAGCCCACTGGCTCTTCTCTATTCCAGTCAGTGGGGAGGATAAAATGCCCTCGAATGCAGTACCCAAATCCAGAAATCTGTTTGAGAAAAATCCAAACAAGGAGCCAAAATCCTGGGCAAACATATCAGGACCGACTCCCATCTTCGACCCTACAGGTAAGGGTTATTCTGGCATAGCCAGAACATTTGAGCAGCAGTAGTTCTTGCTGCTGAAGGCAGAAGAATGGCCTGTGGTTAAAAGAAAATGGTTGGTCTCCAGGAGAGGCATCACCACTTTTGTTATGGGACCCCAAGAAGAAGCTGTGTGGCTCTCTCGTCACCTGAGCAATGGCAATGAGACCTAACTACTGGAAATATACAAAAGAGGAACTTTTTACCTGGGAACCTCAACACACAATGGCAGGGAGGGTCAAGCTATGGCCAGTTGTTATGACACACACCAGTAGACAAATGCTATAGAGGTAGAAACAGGAGGATCGTGAACTTGAGGTCAACTTGGGCTTCACTTTTAGGGACCTAGGGAGATGGTGAGTCCATAAAGTGCTTAACATACAAGTTCCAGTACCCAGGGCCCAGTTCAGATCCCTAGTACCCATGCAAAGAGCCAATCATAATGACATACACCTACAATCCCAGCTCTGGGGAGATGGAGACAGGAGGGTCCCCGTAGCTTCATTGGCAATTAGTCTTGCTGAATGGTGAGCTCTAGATTAAGTAAGAGACCTTGTATCAATAAGATCATCTGAAATCAGTCTCTGGACTCTGTATGCATGTGATGATGCATGCATGTGCATGTGCACGCGCGCGCGCACACACACACCATGGGTCTTGGTTTCTAAGCCCTACCCAAGTGTGTCCAAGAGCCCCTGAGGGCTTTGGTGAATTGGTACTGACACTTCTCACATGAGAAGCAGGTACAGTACACAGCCTGCCCACATCCTATTGTATACATCTTCATTAGAATAGCAGCATATAGATGATAAATCTCTAATTTCTACTTACAAGATAGAATCCTGGTTCTGTTCAAAGTACAAAATAATTAGAAGCTTGTATCTTTGACACCAAATTTGTTAGCTCTCTGCTCATTAGCTAAGTTTTAGTTTTGCTTCATTTTTGAAATAAAAGACAAAAGCTCCTTGAAACTAGCTATAACCCCTACCTGCTTGATCTGGTCAGCTACCAAGCTGAAAAAGGGGTGTGTGTGTGTCTCTTTTTACCCTTAAAGCTCCCCGATAAAACTTTCCAACCCTCCCACAGTTTACCTGGGAACCTAACCTAGAGAACACTCTACCCTGCCAGCTGCCAAGATTCACAGAAATATCTAGGCTGAGTGAGGACCCTTCCCATTTATCTGTTCAGTGTCCCCTCCTGTCATTCACACCTGGGGGACCCCCCTCTGTATACTGCTTTGGGATAAGCTTGTGCAGCTGGCAAATCCATCAGTTCAGGAAGGGAAACACCGTTCCCTTTCCATTCCCTGAGCTAAGTACACAAGGTGGCAACCCCCACCCTGGCCTCGCCACCAACCAGGACTCCAGAATCATCTACTGGTTGACTGGTTCAGAATCTGGAAGCTTGAGCCAGGTATCTGATGTCAACAGCCACAACACTACCACCAGCACTTAGGGAGCAGTGGTCCACCCGGTCCTGAGTCTGGGCTCCTTACCACGTTAACTCCCACTCTCCCAAAAAGAATAATCAATAGAGGCCCTTTGGCCACTCAGACAAACAAAACCACGTGGGAGCTGGGAAAGGGCTATGAGTCCCCACCCTCTCCAAACAGAATTAGAAGCAGACAGCTCCCAGAGGGCTACCCTAGTAAGTAGCATTATCTCAGAACAACTGGCTCCTGGTCAGAAGGAAGAAGAGGGTATTGAACCAGAGATGTCTAGGGGTGGCCTTGATGTTCCCTGGAAATGCTCTAGGACCCTGAACATGGGGGCCATTATTTTCCCAAGAACCCAGTGTCATGTCAGGAGCTGCTTAATGCAAGAGAAAGGGGGCTCAGCGCACACAACCCTTCCCTCATGTGCTCTATTGCAGAATGTATTTGTCTCCGTTACGATTCGGGTTCCCTAGTCCTATCTCAGTGTAGATCCCTTTAGATGTGTATTAGGGGTGTAAAGGGGGTCTGTTTGGGGGCAACAGGTTTTCTGAAAAGAAGGCCACTTCCCAATAGACTTAGCCTTGTGGCCAGGGGGAGAGTCCTACCTAGCCCAGGACTCGCCTGACTTTCATCCAGACCCAACTGCTGTCCTTACACATTTCTTCTGCAACCCACTCTGTGCTCAGAGCCACTGAACAGCACAACTCCAGGATGCAGCCTGAAGAACTCAGAGTCTGGAAGAAGGAAAGGCAGGTAGACAATGATTTAATCAGAGCAGGAGGGCAGGGAGGGGCTCCTGGGAAGGCAGGGACGGGGCACATCCACTCCGCGTGCACACAGTCCTGGTACCTCCCTGTAGCCCTCACTGTGTGTACCATAGCAGGGAGGGGATCAGCAGTACCAGGCTCTCTGAAGGAGAGTTGCTGGTGGGCCAGCAAGATATGTCTGCAGTGTCTGGTTTGATCAAAGCTCAGAGCATTGCCCTGGGAGGAGAAAGATAGAAGGCGGTGAGGGAAAGGAGAGAAGGGGGAAGGGAAGAAAAGGGAAGCAATAATGGAGGAGAGGAGGAAGTGGAGAGGAAATCAGACAATGCCTACCCTTGAGCTAGGCTTTTCCACCAGCAGTTTGATGTCATACTGGCCTGAGGGTAGTCACTTTTACTCTGATTGAAGGGAGAAAAAAGATGGATTAAGAGACGGTGAGTACATGGCTTCTAGGAAGGGGACCCAGGATGTGAACCCAAAGTCTATAATCTTTGCACCAGCTCTGCTACTGCTGGTGGAGAGATCTCCAATCAGAGAGAAGGGCTGTGTGGGAAGGAGGCGGAGGGACAGTCCCAGAGAAGAGCCCCTGTGTGAGCTGTAAACAGCTCCCGACCCTCTGACAAAGAATCAAGGCGACAAGATAATAAGATTTTCTCTCCAAAGTTCAGTGCTGTCAGTTCGCACTGAGTTGGAACAGGGGTGGTGGGTGGCATTTCTGCTCTCCTCCAGGCAGCCAGCACCGAAGAAACTGAACACACAAAAGCCAAACGAAACCCGGCCTTGAGAAAGCTATTACTCCCAATGCTCCCCCAAACTCCTTGTTTCCCACTCTCCCAAGCCATCCAGGCTCACTCCAGGGGAGTGGGTGGCCAGGGGAGTCTCCAGTCCAGGGGCAGGAGAAAAGCCTGACCAGGTGACCAGGTGGTTGGCACACATGGCCTTCTCAGAAGCCTCTGAGTCACTTTAGTTAATCAGATGAAGAAGCTGGAGGAGAAAATGGGGCGCATATTAAGTCCCGGGAAATTAGGTTCGTCAGCTTTGCACATGCAATTACGCTAACCAAATGGTCGGGCTAACACAATTAGGGCTACAGAGTCAGGCTCTTCTCTCTCCCTCTCCCTCCACCTTCCTGCCCCTGTCCCCACCTCAGTCTCTGTCTCTGTCCCTGGTGGTAACAGATGATGCTGCCACTGAGCAGGCACAGTAAAGCTCTGCCACCCTCCCTCCCCGAAATGTTCAGCTGGGGATTAGAAAGCTTCAAGGCCCTGTACCCTTCTCCCTTCTACTAAGGGCTCAGATGCAGTATAGGTAGGATCCAGGGAAACGTAATGCCACAATTTTGGAATTTTGGCAAGAAAAAAAAGTCACAACCTTGCCTCTTCCAAATCTAGCCCTGGGCTTCTTTACCATTTCCACGCATGCAACGTGAACAAAGAAGGAGAAAAACAAGCCCATGTAGAATCCTGGGTCAGTGAGGTGATTCATCTGGTAAAAAGCACTTCCCATGCCTGTGACCTAGGTTTGATCCCTGGAACCTGGCATGAAGGAAGAGAACCCCAACGCCTGAAAGTTAACCTCTGACCTGCACACACGCACCATGACCTGGACACACACACACGCTAGTGGTGATGGTGATGATGATTTTATATATACATAATTACATCTTTTGGGATATAGTATACATTTATTGAGAACTGAAAGGAAAGAAGCCTGGCCTAGGAGTCAGAACCTCCATACTATGGCCTGGCACATTCGCACTAGCCACGATCCGAGAGTGGTTCAGCCTCATATACATGCCAGCAAACACGCAGGGATGGCTCCTATGGGAGAGGCTCGTGTGAACACAGTGCCCACTGTTTCTGCGAAGTCCAGGTTTGAGACTGAGGTGATGACTCGGTAAAGTGCTTACCACAGAAGCAACAGGGTCTGAGCTCAATCTCCAGAACCCATATTTTAACCCACATTGTAACCCCAGAACTGGCGAGGTACTGGAGCTAGTTAACCAACCTGCCAATCAAATCAGTGAGGTCCAGACAAATCAGAGACCCTGTCTCAAGAAACAAGATGAAAGGCACCTGAGAAACAGGTTGACCTCTGACTTCCACACTCATGCACACACAGATGCACATGCGTATATACACACATGCTCACATGTGCACACAGGTGCACATGCATCTGCACACACAAGCAAACACATATGCACATGTGTGCACATGCACCAGCACACACACATGCAAACACACATGAACACATGTGCACATTTATCAGCACACATACATGTACATGCACACAGAGAGAAAGAGAGTAAAGGTTTAAAGCATTCCAGTCCTTTCTCATTCCCAGCTCCATGACTTCAGGTTCTGAGGCAACCTGGAGTAAGGGAACCATAGCTTTCCTTGGTCCTTCTCGCCAATTAACTCGTGGCTCAACTAATGTGCCCAGAAGTCATGGTGACAGACTGCCCATTTCCACACATGCTCCTTATGATTCAAGAACAGATGCCAATTCCAATAAGAAAGTTCTATGTGTTTCATATAAATTGATTGGGTCTATTTCTGCTAAATGCATTATCCATTCACTCAGAACAACTATCAGAGTTAATAGAATTTGTAGCTAGAGCCATTATGCTCCAAGCATGCCCTTCTGGGGATGACGACATTGTTGGAAGGAAGTCTTCCCAGGTCCCAGCCCCTCTTTCAGAACCCATCTTTTCATTTGGCATCTTTGTGTGCATCAGACCCTATAGGCTCGGCCAAGTTCACTAGCGGTGCACACAGTGGGGTGAAGTAGCTTTGCCTTCTGATTAGCCCCATCCCTAGATTGAGACTACTTAATGGAGCTCTAGCACATTGTGTCCCCTTCTCCCTTGGTGGCATTGTAGACAACCTCATGGCAGGCTAAGGATGAGGAGGGAGCCATAGCTCTTCACTAGGTACTAGTTTGGGAGGCAGGGAGTTCCAGGGTATGAAAATGGAGTGAGACAAGGGCAGGAGACCAAGAGGGCCCACTCACACCCAGGGGGCACCCATATTAGAGTCTTGGGTAACCTGTCAGTAGCAGCTTCCTCATAAAAGTCTGATCAACGTTCTCAGGGGCCTCCCTACACTAGGGGCATCCTCACCTAATCTTCATAGGGTGCCCTAGCTGCCCATTGAACACACAGATGCCTGGGCTCCTGCATGCCTGTGGGATATCTGACATGGGACATTAACCATCCACTTTTTACCAGGTGGTGGTGGTGCATGCCTTTACTTCCAGCACTTGGGGAGCAGAGTCAGGTGGATTTCTCTGAGTTCGAGACCAGCCTGATCTATGTCTGGAAAAAAAAATGAATGAATAAATAAATAAATAAATAAATATTCACACTTCTCAGAAACCCTTCAGGAATGTCTTCTTAGCAACAAAGGTTAGAAGAAACCCAGGGCTGCAGATGAAGAACCCTAACCTGGAGAAGGTGGTGAGGTGGCATAGGGCATCTTTCACCCACAAAGGCCCTGGCACCATGCAGTAACAATAACCATTGTTCTTCAGAGGTGCCAGGAGCCAGGCTGAGCTGCGTGGCTGGTGATCTCACTTGCTGCTGTGACACTAACCCCTTACAGACTCGGGTCCAAAGAGATTAAGTGACTAGCCCTAAATTACGTTTGTAAATGGCTTAAAGATCTGTTTCTTAAGACTCACATAAAAAGTAACATTTTCTAAGCCATATAACACCTAGAAGAACAAAACTAGACAAAGTAACTTTAGAAGGACCCCATTGTTGGAAAGGTCTTCTAGAGGGATCTTATTACAGTTTGTTATGTTAGTTTGCTGTGTTAGTCTGTTTGCTCAAATATACCTGCCTCTTCGCTAACACATAAGGCAGCATGCTAGGCAAACAGTATACACGCACGCGCACGCACACACACACACACACACACACACACACACACACACACACACATGAAAGCTGATCGTTAAAGCTCATTGGTGTATCCCATGTGGTACACTCCCACTTAATTGGAAGAATAACCCTTTAAGGAGTGGAAACCATGGTGTTGTAGATATAGCCCTTGTGCCTTGTTCAAAGACTGGCCATTCCCATGGTCTACTTCCCTGCTGTTGAACTGTGTGCTGCGTGCACTGTCTTTCTCTAGCTTTAGATTATCACCTATTTTGGAATAATTATAGTAGTGGTTATGCATGAAACACGTGCTTTAATAAGGCTCAGGGGTTCCCAGTCATGGCACAGGCTTAGCGCCCTCTGAATTAACATGTCACTCTTCATTAGGGTATGTCTCCCTTCCCCAGGAGCTAGCGTGGCTGGGCTCCAGGAAGGGAGGTGATGTGGAAATAATGTGTGACTCATAATTCTCATCACTGAAATCAACACATTTCTTATAGTGAAAGTGGTTTTGCATGCTGGGGAGTCAGTCAACTTAATGACCTAGGTCTTCTTGAAATTGGAGATTGGGTTGAAGGCATCCTGCTTACCAGAAAGAGCTTCTTGGTGTATTCTGGGGTTCTGAACTCTGGCCCTCATGACTGTACAGCAAGTGCCCACCGTTGTAGACCATCATGCACACGTTTCCTTTAGACACAAGAGTAGATACTAAGGTCATGCAATATCTTGCTCACGTTATGCCAAAGACCTCTGAAAATGAATATTGGTTGAGAAAGAAATATAGCATAGTTGTGGTGTGGTGTGTGTGTGTGTGTGTGTGTGTGTGTGTGTGTGTGCATATGAGTATAAGCATTTGGTTCACATAGGTATGGGTTCATAACTACACAATGGACATATCAGGAGGTCACAAGACAACCTCAGGTGTCAGTCCTCAGATACCTTCCACAGTTTTTTGAGAGAAGGTCTCTCATTAGACTGGAACCTCACCACATAGGCCAAGTTAGCTGGCCCATACAGAGATCTGCCTGTCTCCACCTCCTGTCTCAGGATCACTGGTATTGCACGCTTGTGCCACTACATCAGGCTTTTGTGAGTGTGCGTTCTAAAGGTCTGAACTCACAACCTCAGGCATCCTAGGCAAGTGTTTTACCAACTGAACTACTTCTCCAGACTCCAGACCCCAGACACTTGGACCTGAATCCCAGCAATGCTGATCACTTTAGATGACTTTCTTCTCCTGTCTGTCTCTGTTTTTTTTTTTTCAAATCAAAAACAGTGCTTTATAGATCCGCAGCTGAAGAGCTTGCTGCACAGGTTCAGGTCCCCAGACTCCACATTAAAACTGGGAGGTGTGGCAGCCCAACTGCAATCCCAGAGTGTAGGAGGGAGAGCCGGGAGCCAATAGCAAGCTGGCCAGCCATATCGCCAAAATAGTGAGCTTCAAGTTCACCCTACCTCGGTATACAAAGTCAAGAGAGACTGAAGAAGACATACCATGCCAGCCTCAGGTCTCCACACTCATGTGGACAAATGTGAAGGTGCACCCACATAGACATATATGTACCCACACACGTACAAACATGAACACACGCATACGCCAAATATACTTGAAAAAAATGTTTTTATATTATTAGCAGTGATATTGCATAGGTTTTTATAAGGACTACATAAGTTAATGCACGCCAAGAGTTCAGCAGGATGTCTAACGTAGTATACCAGTGAGCCTTTCTTACTTTTCCAATCCTAAGATTGAGAAAACTGGGGGTCAGAAGGCAAACGACTCACCCTGCCATCTCTACAGAGTCAGGGTTCAACATCAAGGCTTGCCTACTTCAAATCCTTCCCCATAGTGCACCCATGCCTGTCAGGGCAGTATCAACTGCTACCCACTTGCTGACCAACAGCAAGGCAGAAGGCTGGTTTCATCGGCGGGTTTCTTTTTCCATCCAGGGGATTCAGTGCAGCATCCAGTGCACAAGACAGGCACCGCTTCCCCTGAAACCCAAACCTGGGAAGCCTGTGTTTTCATTCAAACAAGCCTGCATTGGGTACCCAGCCTATGGCTGGGAACATCAAGCACTGCTCTTGCAAACTGTCTCACCCAGATCTGGCCCACACAGGCCCCCAGAGCAAGCCATTGTTCCCACATAGAATTAGGACAAGTGCCCCAGCACCCTAAAGCTCTGACTTCATCCTGCCCAGATGGTGCACTGCAAATTATCCTGAAGCAATCATTCCTAGAAAGCAGGTCCTCAGCTCAGGTAGAGTGGCACTTGTCTATGATCTCAGCCCTTAGGAGGCCGAAGAAGATGAGTAGGTAATTCAAGGTCATCCTCGGTTAGAGAGTGAGTTTGAGGTCAGCCTGTGCTACAGGAGGTCTTGTGTTAAAAAGGAAGAGAAGGAAAAGGAGGAAGAGGAGGAAGAAGCAAATGAGCAGAACTTCCACGCTATCACTTTAGAACCCCCACACCACCCTGATATCAAAGGGGAATTATGAGCTCCTAGCAAACACCTAAGGTATACCTGGGCCGCCGCCGCCACCCCAAGCGGCAGGCAGGAGCCACCACAGTCCTCTCTCTTTGCTGGCCCTGAGAAAGCACATTGTTTCTTCCCCACATTTGTTTTGATGACAGGTTACCTAAATGGGAGACAATAAATGATCCAGGAGCTGTGGGCTCAGCACGCCTTGATTAAGATCATTTAGCTCACGGCTGGCAGAACACAAAGGCCCTCCATCAGTGTACACAGTAAAGCACTTGTTTAGGAAGTCGGCTTTAATCATCATTTTCCTCCCAGACTCCTTGCCTCAGCCCTGTGTCTCCCGTCACTGCCGTCTACCTCTCTTGTTACACTTAAGCTTAATTCATCGGAGCCAGGAGGTAGACTAGGCTCTAGGAGAAGCACCAAGATGTCTTCTCTGCTTGCCCCTCCCCAGCCAAGAGAAAAAGAGACTCCAGGTAGAACTGCCTGGTGAGAAAACTGGGGAGAAAGCAGAACTCCACCAAGTCAGGGGCTCCCCCAAAGGGAACAGACAGAAACAAAAGCTTTGCTATGGGCAGGGACTGTGTAGGGAAGAGAAGTGCTTTGAAGGAAGCTGCCGTAAATATATGAACTTCAAACAACACAAAACTTGTTTCTCGATGCCTGTGAGAAGGAAGCCAGGCCCAGCTCAGATCCTCTACCACCAGCCTTGAGATCTCAGATGAAACTTGTCTGGGGAAGGAGTCACACCCAAGCCCAGCAGATTATTGATAATTTCTGGAGGGTATGGGGTTGAGCACACTAGTTCCTAACTGGCTGGCGGCCACCACCACCAGTTTCTGCTGGCCTTGGCAGCCTACTTCCTCCCAGGTGTGTTATGGGCAGGGAAGGACAGACAGAGAGAGAAAGAATCTGCTAGCAGGACAGAAAGTTGTGATCTTGAAAACGGCATCCCATCACCTTGGTATGTTCTGTTGGCAGAAGCCAATATTTTTAAGTGGAGAGAGGGGACAGTAGTGCATTTAGAGTCCACAAAATCAGTTCTTCAACCCAACCAATTGTCTATTTGCAAGTAAAAGCGTTACACTTACTTGTGTAGGGAGGGGTGGATGGCTTGTGAGGGGTTCTGAAGGACTGCCCCCTATGAGCCCTCTCATCCATATTGATGAACAGAGGTCTGTTGTCTTCCATAACGTGTCTGGGTCTTAGAAATCATGGAAACTCCTGGACCTTACATTTTCCAAATAAATCCCAGGTGTCTGATCGGGAAAGGTCTGGTTTGTTTGTAAGAGTGAATATTGACTATGAGTTCACGAGGAGGTGAAAGCAAGTCTGCTCTTCTGATTATTATTGTTTTAGTGGGTGACTGGCAGTTTTAATGATCGCACTCCGGGATTAATGTTAGCATGTAATGAAAACAAGGCAGCGCTCTGGGCTGTCTACCAACCTGCCTGAGGATCGATAGCAAGGCCCCCACGTTATTCAGCATCCTGGGAAAGAGGACTATTTCTCCTCGACCAGCCGTGTGACTCTGACCTTTCTAACTAGTCCGCTCAGTCTATCAGCTGATCTGTGCCATCAGCTTCTGGGTGAGGAGAGTGTCACCGCTGCTTAAGGAGTTTTCTCAAAGATGGTGTTTTAGTTATGTACGTGCTTGAGTACGTCTGAGTGTATGTACCCTTGGCATGAGTGTGTACTGGCTGGCCCTAGGGACCTATCCTAAACAAAGAAGCTTCTAGCAAGCATATAGCTATACTATCAGAAATTGTCCAGTTTAACCGCCTTGCTGTTCTTCTTAACACAGACTCTTACCCGGCAAAGTCTAGGACCCCTCAGTGTTCATGACATCTCCCTTGTAGGTGCGCACATGGGCTTGGTAGCACACATGAGAGCTGGTCTTCTTCTTTCTGTTGTGTTTTGTTTAGGTTTTGGTTTCCATCTAACAAAGATCCATGCACCACTTTCTGTGAGTCTAACACTAGTTTAGGCTCTGGACATAAGGCAGTAAACAGAAGAGACTAACCCAACTCTTGCGAGACTACACTAGTGTACAGATTTTGTCTTTTCCTACGCTGACACGTAAGGAGAAAAGGAAGCTAGCTAGGGGACAGAAGCAAGAGTGGCAGGTACTGTGGCAACACATAGGTTGTGACAATGAAACACTGAATAAGAAAACTTCGAGGCACAATAAGTGTGTCAGGTAAACACTTGTGTTTACTAGCATCGGGGTCCTAGGCTTTACAGCTGGGTGCAGGGGTTAGGGAAAGACTTTTGTCTCTTACCTTCTGCTTTAGCTTAGAACAGCAGAGGCAGGTTAACTGGCCAAGTTCTGATGGTGTAGCTATGTGCTTCTTAGAAACTACTTTATTTCTCATGACTGAAAGAGGGGTTGGTCTTCCTAGGACCCCACCTCCACCCCAGTACATACTCATGCCAAGTGTACACATACTCGTACATACCCACTCCAATACACACTCATGCCAAGTACACTCATAAACACCCATCTCAGTATATACTTGTGCCAAGTGTACTTACACACATACATACACACCCCAGTATACACATGCCAAGTGTACATTCTCTCACAAACCCAAACATATCAAGGTTCTCCATAACCAAGCAACAACCCTCATAAGGTCTAAAGGCCTTGACCATGACATGTGCCAAGACATAGCAGATGGTAGAATAGAGGAAGGACTGTCTAGCAATCTAGGGCAGTAGGGTGTCTCTGATGTCTGTCTCTCCACCAAGGAAGCCACAGGCCAGTGTCTAAGGAAGACTAAGGAGCCCTCTCTCCTTCACTGATGTCACTGTTTAAGGTCTTATAGTCAGATTCTTGGGTCAGCGGTGTTTCCATTGCAAGTGAGTAGAAGGCCTTGATCTAGGATGCTCTATTCAGGTTAAACCAGAACCCGGGACCCATTAAATTTAAAATAAAGCCGGGAGGTGGTGGTGCATACTTTTAATCCCAGCACTCAAAGCAAGTTCCAGAACAGAGCTACACAGAGGGACTTTGTCTTGAAAAAAAATTAAAGTAAAAAGAAAATGCAATAAAAATATCATAGACAACTGTTGATGTCTATTCAGTGGCCCGAGAAGTGACTACTGTTGTTAGTTCAGTACCTGGTACTATAAAGACTCACATCCCTGTCCCTCTTGGCCTTTTCCTCATGATCCTAAAATGGCCATCACGTCTGCACTACAGGCAGGAATGAGAGAAAAGCCGCCTCTTCTCTTCTTGCCTCTTGCCTCCTAGTCTTTCAGGTATCTTTCTTCATGATGACCATTTGGTCCTAATGTTTCCACCACTGTTTTCCTCTCTGCCCTTGGCTTTGGGATGCCTCGCCCACTCATGGGTCTCCAGTTGTCTTCAAGACTCTGACACCAGACCCGGCAATTAGAACTGTCTGTTCTTTGGATTTTTTTTCTGCCTTAAAACCTCCTGACCAGTTGGGTTACCCATCCTCCAGTGGGGTCATAATCCCACCAGCCTGGAAGGGCTGTAGCGAACTGAGTCCGGGGCACACAACCAGCAAAGTGCAGGAGCACTAAGTAGTTAAGGTGTGGCTGCCAACACTGCGCTCTCTCTCTCTCTCTGCACTGACATAACCCTGATGGTGGTGCAGGCAGAAGTCTCTGGTTCTTCTGGCCCGTGTGGGGGCAGAGCCAGTATTTGAGCTACCATCACTTCCCACTTAAGTCTTGCCACAAAATCCATTATGTCTAACCTGCAGATGGCTGAGTCCACAGTACCCATGTCAACATCAAATACTTTATTAGCCCAGCTCTGGTCTGAAGCCAATTTGGGAATAACTGAATTAGCCCCCAAAGCCTCCCTTAACTTAATTTTTACAGCTCTGCTTTCAAGATAGTGAGTTGGTTTTTTGTTGTTTTTTTTTTTTTCCCAGTGACCTTTTTCTTCTCCTGTGTGTGACTGAGTTTCCCTCAGGGAGCAAGGGGGTAGCTGAGAACACAAAACAGCAGCCACCACAGGCGCCATTAAAAGCTCCTGCAGATTGCTGGGTGTCAGAGCTGTTTAAGGGTAATTCAGTCCTGAAAGCAGCTTTTATCTCAACAGCCCTGACTTTGGGCCTGCTGATGTGGCGGTCCCTCTCTAAGGAGAGTTGTTGGCCTCCCAGCAGCAAGGCATTCCGGCCTCTGCTCTCTGTCCCAGAATGCTTCACTGTTCAAGAGGCATCCCACATGGCTAGAGGAACTTCCTATGAAGCAAAGGAGGCCAGAGGGCAAAGTCAATGAGATCTTACGTGACAGCACATAGCTAACCAGGGCCAGTGTCGCCACCGGAGTGGAGGTGTCGGGGCAGCTGCACACAAGTACATGCATAGCATAGGTGAACATAGGAGCGCTGTGTATGTACAAGCAAATAATTCCCATTGAAGCAAACTAGAAAGACAGCAAATGACAATGCATGCAGAGACTGGGAGTGTGTTGTGGGACGGCAGCGCCATTCTTCCTCACCCAACCTCAGCTCCCTCTCGCACCCCAGGCTTATTGTTCACCTTTTCACCAAGTCATCTTAGGGGATGGAAGCAGCACCCTTTTTCCTTCCTTTTCTATTGACCTAACACGGTTGTAAAACTGAAGCTCACTGGAGGCTGGAGATGCTACTCACATGCGCTATAATTAAATATGCTGCCCTCCCGAAGGCCTAAAGGTGACCTAAGTGTGGTAGGTCAGAACCCAGAACCATGGTGACACCCTCTTATCTGGAGTGACACTTCCAGTGCTTCCTGACAGGCACCAGATAGGAAATGAAATACATTCCAGAACCCTGAGATAAAAATTTAGGGGCCTACAGTCTGAACCATGGAAAGTGGAGGTCCCCTCTCACGCCCTTGATATTGGATACAAAATAAAAGAAAGCACAGTAGAACGGGCTGACCTTCTGAGAGAGAAGGAAAACAAATTCATAAAAGTATTGGTACCCGGGACCATTTAGTGCAAGTTCAGATGGCCCTGAATGACTCATTAAACCTAGGTGGCACTGCCAAGCTGAGGCTCAGCTGTACTCTGTGGGGAGTATCCCACGAAAGAGAAGTGTGACCAGCATAGCAGCAGGTTCGAGACCAGGGTCCTTGGACAGATCCCTGAAGCAAATTAGGACAGCAGCTGCCAGAGGGCAGAGGTGGGTGCAAGGTGCACTGAAGGGCTGAGCCTAGCAAAGGGACTAAATGTTGCCCAAAGGCTTTTGGGTTTGAGTTAAGTTCTGTGTTTATGTAAGATTTAGAGAGGTTGAAAACAAAGCAAAACACCAGACAAATCACTACCATCACTGCCTTTCTCCCAGAATCTTTGAAAAAAAAAAAAAACACCTCTCTAAATCTTACATAAACACAGAACTTAAATCAAACCCAGAAGCCTTTAGGCAACATTTACAACCAAATGATGACAAAATAATTACCTTCCAAGATCCTCAAACTAGTAGTGAACGAAGACAAAGTGTGACCTATGTGGTGGCGGGTGTGTCTGGTGTGCTGACTCACATGTGAGTTTATCCCCCAAGAATGGCATGGCTAAGTCTTACAGCAGATCTCTTATGAGTTCTTAGAGGAGCCTCCGTGCTGATTTCCACAGTGGCTGAACCTGTCTACAGTCCCACCAGGAGCGTATGGGCTTCCCTCGTCCTCACAGCCTCACCACCATTTGCTTTGATTTCTTTGTTTTCTGACTAAAGTGAGGTGGAATGTCAGAGGCGTCTTAATTTGTATTCCCCTGAGGGCTAAGGATGTTAGATAGTTTTCATGTCCCTTGGTCATTTACATTTAATCTTTTAAGAAGTATCTGTTCGTTTCATTTGCTTTTGTATTGGTGGTTGTTTAGGTTGTTGTGGGGCATTTTTGTGTTTAGGTTTTTTAGTTCTTTCTATACTTTAGATAGGAATCCTCTGTCAAATATATAGGTAGCAAACATGTTTCTCTCATGGTATAGGTTCTTTGCTGAGCAGACATGTCTTCATTTCATACAGTCCCATTTTGTCAGTCCTTGGCATTATTTTCTGAAACATTAGAGTCCGGAGAAAGTCCCTGCCTATGCCTGTGTCTTGATGAGTTGCCCGTGCTTAAGCCAAGGAAGCTTGAAGTGTCTTATAGAGTCATAAAGACGCCAGCCATCAGAACAAGGGACTGAGCTACCAAGGTCCATTGGAAGAGCAGAAGGAGGGAGAAGATGAGCAAGGAAGTCAGGACCATGAGGGACTGGCCCACCAACAGAGACAGTGTGCTCGATCTATTGGGAGCTCATCAAATGCAGCTGAACCAAGACTGAATGAGCAAATGACCTAACTGGACCCTATGAATGTGACTGCCAGTGGGGACTGACTGAGAAGCCAATGATAATGGCACCGGGACCTATCTCTTCTGCATGTATTGGCTTTTTGGGAGCTTATTCTATATGGATGCACATCTTCCTAGACCGAGATGGAGGGGGGAGGGCCTTGGGCTTCCCATAGGGCAGGGTATCCTGCCCCATCTTAAGGAAGCAGGGGGAGGGTGGTGGGGTAGTGGGGGAGCGGGAAGGCCGGGAACAAGGGGAGTAAATGTAAATTTTTCTTTTAACAATAATAAAAAAGAAAAAAAATTTCAAAAAAAAAAAAAAGACGCCAGCCGCTCCCACTGACCGAAGATATGGCAGTGTGAGCTTCCAAAGCATACTGATTATGATTAGTTAAAACTCAAAATATACATTTAAATTCATATATTTATAATGATATGCAAATGTTTAATTGGACAACCTCAGATAATGTGAAACGAATTCCATATCTTGAAAGTTGGAAGCGGGAGACGGAATTGAGTGATACTAGTGCCTTTACTACTCCTGTCCTGTCTCTGAGTGGCCACGTTGCACATGAAGGACAGCACCTTGTCACAGATACACTCCAAACAGTCAGTGAGAAAAAGGTAGAATTAAAGCAACATTAGCTTGTAGTTTCTAGTAAATGCTTCTATACCGTGAACTTCAAGAAGAGCCAATATTAAAAGAGACAGAGCAATGATCAAGCATTTGGTACCTTATGAAAAAGCACCGCCCACCATCAAGCAAAGAGATGTAGCTGGCACACTTTCAGGACAGAGCAGCATGCCGGCCTGAACTGTGGGGAGGCAGAACACAAAATCCAAACTCTGCAAAAAGCCACAAATCAAATGGTCCCTAGTTCCTCAAAAGATAAAATTAATCAAAAGAAAATATAGAGGAGAATTCTGTTAATTTAAAGAAACAAAACTTATGTATAATATATAAATGTATATATCTTTATTATATTATATACATGCACACACACACACGTGTGTGTGTGTGTGTGTGTGTGTGTGTGTGTGTGTGTGTGTGTGTGTGTGTGTATAAAATCTCCTGGCCTGCGATCTCAACAGCTTGGGAAACAGAGTCAGGAGTAACCACAGATCCAGGGTAAACCTGAGCAGTTTAGTAAAGCTTTGCCCCAAATAAAAAGGGAAATGGGATAGGGAACTAGGGCTGTAATTCACTAGTGAGTGCCTGCCTAACATCTGCAAATTTGGGGGTTCAGTTTTCACCACCACAAAAGCAAAATTAATGGACAAGGCTAGAGAATGCTACTTAGGGATAATGCACACTTGGGGGTAGTAAAACTATTGAGAAATTCAAAGAAGTGATTATAATGTAATCCAGGATATGGTCCCTTTGAAGAGCAAGGAAGTAGAGATTGGAGAGCCCACAAAGCCACTGGCCAAGTTCTATTTCTTGATCTGGGTAGTAGCATTTGCTTTATAATAACAACTCATTGAGTATATAACATATACTCGATTTGTGTTTTCCTTTGTGATTTATTTTAAAATTCAAAGGCTTAAGTATTTTTTATCATTGTCAAAGGAACGCCCGTTGTGCCACTAAACAGAGAGAATGATTTAATTCCCAAGTGGCTACTTAATAGGCCGGAGTCTTCTTTTTAGCTCTTACAGCTGAACACAGGAACAAGCCAGGACTTTAAAATAAAAATAAAAACAAAAAACCAAACCTATCTGTTGTAATACTATACAGTAAAATACCAGGGGTCTAGTTGCCATGGTCGCACTCTCTGACTGACCAGAGTTGATGGTGGTAGAGTTGCTTTAACCCAGGAATGATTAAAAGTATATACATTATTTTCATTTTTGTCCTAGCTAGGGAACAAGTTGACTTCCTAAATACCAAAGGTCATTCTCCCTGCTTTCAATAAGGAATGGTTGCCATGGACATTTATAGATGGATGACTAACCAGATTTGGGCCTGATATTTATTTAATGGGATGTAGGGGGCCATGAAAATAGTCCACGATGCACAGCTTCTGTGAAGTTGAGCTCAGTCAATGGTTATAGCTTAAATTCAATTCCGATGGAGCCCAATCAAAATAGTACAAACGGTCCACGTGACCTGCGGAGCGCTGCTCTTCCCAGACACACACGGTCTTGAACCTGAGGCGGTCCTCGTTGCCGTGATTAATAGAGATAGCTGGGAACTTCTTGTCCTTTGTATTGCACTTTATTTCTTTGGACTGAATCGAGCAGATGAGACGCCTTAGCCACAGCAATAAACCGGTGCAATCACTGTCTGACCTATTTTTTAAACATTGTGCTGCATATTACTAATTGATTTGTTTCTTCTTGAAGGGCTCTGCAATATACTTAAAATGAAATCTAGTGTGTAATGGACTTTTCTTTACTCAGCTGTCTATAACCAATCAGTATCTTCAGGTGTGTGGGTTCTTTGTACAATTTAAATGGGAATGAGTATTCAACTATGTTTCCGGTGTGTGCTGTGTGTAACAAGATAAATATGGGCTCTCTTCTCCCATAAAAGACTTTTAAAGGAGAAGTGAGCTTCCTTCCTCCCTTGACCTCATCATGTGTCTTCCCTGGGGGCATTTCATCCCCATAAGGCTTCACAGAGCTTTGGGAACCAATAAAAAAAAGTCAGCAGAGGAGCTAGGGAGCCTCAGACTGGCCTCTCAGCTTTAGTCTGCTTCCCTCGTGACCTCGCTGTGACCTTCATCATCTCTCCTGACACTGAAGTTGTGACTGGTTTCCAGTGGCGCTGGCCTTCCTTGGCACTTCTAATCTATAACTTAACAACCCAAAGACTAGATTTCCTTTTGGATACCATCTAAATCCCCGGAGCACCCCTGGGACTAGACCCCTAGTCTTGGCTCCTGCTTTCCTTGCCTGGTTCCCATAACTATAAAGCCTACACTCTATTAGGCTAAGGTGTGGTCACTGTGGAACTTTCTGGGACTGAGAGTCCTCCCAATCACAGTGGTATCCTGACCAGATTCTCACCTGTCCTTTCATGAGTCTGAGCAACTTCGATGCAGCCAATCCAGCCTGAACTGCCTCCCAGCCTGAGGGGCTGAAAGGGAAACATTATAGGCTTGGAAATGTTCCAGCTGCAGGTGTTGAGAGAAGGACAGGCATTCCTGGTGATCCTAGTATCTTTTAATGTGTGTGTGTGTGTGTGTGTGTGTGTGTGTGTGTGTGTGTGTGTGTGTGTGTGTGTCTACCCAAGGCATCCCCAACCCCTGCTTCCCCAGCACTGGTTGTTTCAAGAACATGCTGCTGTGCCCATTGAACCTGGAACTCATTGATATGGCTACATGCCTGGCCGATGAGCCCCAAATATCTACCTGTCTCCCACCCCTACCCCCACCAGTGCTGGGATAGTCTGTCTTTGTGCATAGGTACTAAGATCAAACTCACACCTTCCTGCTTGTGTGGCAAACACTTTCCTGTCTGAACTGTAGCCCCGATCAGCCCCCAGCTCCTTTTAAATCCAGTTAGCATAGGAGAACTGCCCTGAATTCCCAACTTACTTGGCTACTCCCAATTACCTACTTACTTGGCTCCTCTGAACTTGAATTTCCTGATTCTTTTTTGCTTTGCTTTGTTTTTCAAGACAAGGTTTCTCTTTGCAGCCCTGGCTATCCTGGAACTCACTCTGTAGATCAGCCTAGCCTCAAACTCAGAGATCCACCTGCCTGTGCCTCCTGAGTGCTGGGTTTAAAGGTGTGAACCACCACCACCATCCAGCAAAGCCAATTTCCTGATTCTTAATAGGGATACTACAGCTCTACCTTCTGCACATGGAGTTTTCACAAGTTCAAAGGCATTGAATTTGTGTGTGAAAGCACAGTGCCTGGCCCACTGAGAGAGTGTGCACCACATTACATGCACAGTAGACACTGAGGACTTTTGTTCCTTATGTAGATGGACCTGCCTCTTGGGTAGCAAAGGTTCAGATCTCACATACACACATTCTACAAAGAAAACAAATAGCTTCTATCTAACTTTCAAAGCTCACCTTGATTTTTGCTCCCTGCAGCTACTACAGCTAATTCTCTTGCCCCTCGGATCTTAGACCAGTCTCTTTCAATTACAAGGCCATGCCATGACCAATGCCTTCTACTCTAGGGACACTGCTGGATTGGTCCTGCTATCTGCCTGCCCTTTTGTGGTTCTAACCTATCTTGGCCTAGAAGTCATGCCTGCCTTGCTTCCACAAAAGTCCCTTGTTCCAGAAGACTACCTAAGCTCCCAGCAGTCAACATCACCAGGGATAGCGCAATAGTACACACCTTGGGAAAGGTTCTGGAAATAGTTAGAGTCTGTTCCAAGTGAACATCTTCTCAGGAATGCTTGAAATAAGGAATAACAATTGTCTGCTTAGATTAAAGTCACAGGGACACACAGTTCCATTCAGAGGACCCATCTCAACCAGCAAATTATTCTCTTTAGAAAGAGACCCATGTGTAAACAATCTTGAAAGGCTGAAGTCTCCAAGGCAGAAAGTTGATCGCCACTAGGGGGCCCTAGACAAAGATGGAGTAATTCTCAACTTGAATCCCTTCTTCAGTGTTGACAAGATCACAAGAGTCACTAATGTTCTTCATCAAGACGATGAGATAGATGGGACTAGTGTACAAATCTAGTTGGGTTTCAGAGTCCATTAGAAGAGTTTTTATATAAAGATTCCCTCCTGACACCAAACAAGATGTACTGAATCTAAATTCCCAAAGCCTTGGTCACCAGGTGGTTTGGGAACAACTGTATGTCCCGTGTTAAAGGGACATCTTGGCATGTCTATAAGATGTCCAGAAAGAATAAAGAGAATCAATGGCATGAAGCTGGAACAGGACAAACCCAGTAAAGAAGCAAGATAGGCCTTGCCCAAGAGGCAATAAACTCAGAAAGACCATATCCCCAAGAGGTGATGGTAGTAGGAAACATAAATTGATTCCAAGCAAAGTTAGGCAGATTTACAGTGGTCAGAGCTAGTCACAAGAACAGGAACCGCCATCGTGCTCCAAAGGCTGCTGGGAGCAGCAAAATTCTGCCTGGATGAATCATGAGTCTGACCTGGGATGGCAAATCCTCTATTCCCAGGGAATCCACTTTCGAAAAAGTTTCCTCTCTGGGCCTTTCCATCAGAAATTGCTGAAAGTAAAAACAACATTTTTGTGTATGGAAACCACCTGAGACTAATATATGTCTGTTGAGTTTGGGGAAATACTGGCGCCTCCGTTGAGAAATGACCCTAGAGTCTCTCCTTCGTGGAAGGGGGGCATAAATCTTGAGGGTGGGTGTCTGATCCCCACAGTGAGGAACTGAACATGAAAGGACCACGTGGTTCATAACTGTCTTGACTGCCTCTCTCTGGTGTTACATGCTATGTGAAGCACTTGGTTTAGGTTCCTCTTTTAATTTTCATCAGAAATGTAAGCAGTAAGTAGTAGAACCCCACTTGCTCGGGTTAGAAAAAGCAAGGTTCAGACAGGTCATGGAATCTAACCCAGGTTTTCTTAAACCTTGCCTATTTGCAACCCCCTTTAGCCTGAGAAATTGTAACATGACCGTAGGAACATAGATAGAAAATGGGTATAAAATATCAAGCATTTATTGATAATAAGTCACAAAGAAGGTTGTTTCAAAACAATTCTTTAGTATACATATAATTTTACCAATTATAAAAGAGGGAAGCAAATTTGCATACTAATGAGAGATATGCTTGTTTATCTAATACAATACAATCCTAAGATATATCAGTTTCAAGCCTACATGCTGAAGAAGTCGGCAGGAAAACTGTTCAAGGTCTGTTTATGATGATTAAACTATTCTGTTTGATGAGAGGGAATTTTGTGTGTGTAGTAAGGATGCTGCAGCTCACAACATGCAATAGTTCTCAAGTATGAGCTTTGGTATTTCAAGGCAGTATTTATTGGCATTGTGCGATGTGACAGCACACAGTGTGTGTGTGTGTGTGTGTGTGTGTGTGTGTGTGTGTGTGTGTGTGTGTGTGTGTGATTAAAACAATGGTAAAGTCACAGGATACAACATTGGTGATCTCTGCCAGAAACATCTCAGATTCAATATGTGTTTGAGTTTGAGTGAATTTTTGGTCATTGTATCTTCATAAACCTTCTACTGTTGCCAAATTTCTTACTACCCCCATGTTCTGTTATATGACCTCAAATGGTCATGGTCCCCAACTAAGGTGCTTTAATCTAATTCGGGTCTCTCAGTTAGCCAGGGGCAAAGTTCAGAATGAGAAACTTTGATTCATTTGAATCCAAAGCCCATAATCCTCTCCCTACCTCATCAGACATGGCAGCTGGCCAAGAAGTAGATGACCAGCTTTCCTTGGAATATCCCAGAACCTCCAAATCCTATGATGAACGGGGCTGAAGTTAAAGAGGGTTCTACGCAAGGTGAGGTGCTCAGGCAAGGTGCAGATGTTACGTCCAGAACTGAATTAACTAAAGGAAACACCATTCATCTGAAGCCAGGTTGAGAAGGCTTCTCCACATCCAGACTGTTTGCTGTAGATATGGGCTGTCTGCAGAATGGGCTTCCAGCTAGACATAACAAAAAGGTGGGACTTGTGACTTCATTTCTTAGTTTTGCATTTATTCTCTGCCCAGCCTCATGCTCAGCTCACTGAGTTTAAGTCCCCAGGCACTGTGGGCATGGGATTTATAGATTATATCCCCTGGATACGTTCGTTGTCCATTGCCAGTGACAGGATCAACCTTAGACTCAAGCAGTACCTACTCAAGCAGTACCTGTCGATATAGCTCCTATTTGTAGAGTCTGGGACTTTACAATGACTTGTTCTACCCCCTGTTAATTTTATCATGCCAGCCAGCCCCTTTCACAGATGATGGAACTAGATCAAAGTCTTATGATACATCATTGGCGAAGGAACATTCTCCCCAAACCAGGTGTTCTTGAAGACGTCAGAGCCCACGGTCTTTTCACCTCACTCCTCCACATATGTCATTTTGGCTTTGGAACAGGTAAAGGGACAATTGGCTAGACGAATTCTGCCAAAATACCTTTTGTAAGCAGGACATGGTGAAACAAATTTATTCTCTTAGCACCGAGGCAGAATGATTGCTCTGAATGTGAGCCAGTCTGAGTTATACAATGAGACCTTGCCAGGAGAGCGGGCAAACAAAAAATCAGAACCTTCCATAAACGGTTACTTCTTTGCATTATTACATTTGATCAGAAAGCTGGCCATCAGCCAATATGCTCCTTTATTCCTAAACCTTGAAATGACCTTCAAAAACCATGTGGAAGTCAACCTTTCCATCTCGATGTATACATCAGAATGCCACTGGGACTTCAGACCCCAAGGCCAGGGTCCTACCACAAAAGTAAACCAAGGCTAGTTGAGTCTGAAGTTGCTCAGCCCTGCCAAGGTGACCTCCCTCTGACTGTCAAATCAGCCTCTTATGCGTTCATCATCAAATTAGTTCAAAGCCTTCAAGAAATTTTCTTTTGGATGTTTTAGCGATGGTGCTACATACACTCAAATTAATGTTCCTTCATTTTCTGTGCACAGAATTTGACTCAATCTCTCTTTAAAAGGGGAAATAATTTGGGCCATCTGAAAATGAGATTTATTTTAAGTAGAAGCTTATTTATCAAGAATACAGTTCTGAAAGCTTTTATGAGTTGTAAAGTGTTAGATTTGAGGCCAAGAGATCTGACAGATCCCCAAAGTCCAGCCTGGCTGAAAGAGAGGACATTTGAAAGGAAATATCCCAGTGGTAGATGAGGTGGTAGGCAGGGCTTGAGTTGTGTTCCTGTGATTTCCCTAGAAAGCTAGGTAAGGACACTGGGCAAGGACAGACCACAGTAGGGAGTTGATGGGGGCCTGGGGAAAGGAAGAAAGTTTGACCAGTCTGTGACTATGGAGATGGTACAGTCAGAAAACTGCTTATCCGTGTAAACATAGAGACCTGAATTCAATCTCCAGGACCTATGTGAAGAAGTCAGGTACACCCTTGTAATTCCAGCACGGGATAGGCAGAGATGACATCTTAGGGCCTGTTGGCAAGCAGGTCTAGCCTCAACCTCCAGGCAAATGAGAGACCTTGCATAAAGGGAGATGAAGGGTGCTCTGAGGATGTCACTCAAGGTTTTCCCTGGTCCTCTAAATATCCTTCACACATGTGCACACACAAAGGCATTCAAAGGTTGAAAAGTTCAGCTTTTCTCCATTTCTGACACTGTCTGTTGTAGAACTTAAAAGCCATTCATTGCATTTCCAAACCCGGCTTAGCTGGCCCAAACAGGTTTTGGGTTGCCCCATTGAGGGCCTGTTGCCAAGAAAGCATCTCTGGACATAAAGCCATATCTGGAGAGCTTGAGGCTTCCTCTTCCTACCTGCAGGGTCCCTGAGCCGAGTGTGGGATCGTAGGGCTGATACTGTATCCAGCTGGCTCTTCTTAGCCACTCAAGGGCACAGGGTTCTTTTATGTGCACGCAAACCTTTGGGAACAGGTTAGACACTGCCGTAGCATCAAAGCTCAAGTAAGCCTTATCTGGGGCTTGCTCAGCACCACACTGGACACAGCCATTGCCTGAATTGGGGACGTCACTCCCTCTCAGTGAGAGAATGAGTCTATGGTGCTAGATGTATCTTCCTGTGCCACAACCCCCCGTTGTGGTTGGCTGCATCCTCTTAATCTAAGTCTTTTCCATCTTCATGTCTTCCCGGGCACATGGGCACATGACCCAGGTTCTGGCCCGTAGCAGCCTCTTTACAGAACTATCCAGTTTGAATGGCTGATCATCTTTCTTCCCACAATCTTGGGACCTTCTCTGAATTCCTCAAGCCATGGATCAGACACCTTGGAGACAGCCCAGGGAGGCCTGTGGAGGAGGTAAGCAACTGACTGCCTCTCCTTTTGTGTCACAGTTCACTGGCTGTTCACCACATGTGGGGCCAGTGGGCCCCACGGCCCCACACAGGCCCAGTGCAACAACGCCTACCAGAACTCCAACTTGAGCGTGGTGGTGGGGAGCGAAGGGCCCTTGAGGGGCATCCAGATTTGGAAAGTGCCAGCTACTGACACCTACAGGTATGTATAGTGATAGATCAGCTCCCCTGAAGAAGACTTAAGTCCCATCTGGGGGGGTGCATGCCCCTGGGTGCCCAAGCATGCCAAGGGTTTCTTAGTGGAACATAAGGTGGACTGTGGCAATAAAGATGTCTTTTGGCTTCGAAGAAGCTCACAGACTGTAGTGGAGCTGCTAAACATATGAGCTGTCTTCAGAATTAGAGTGGACACCGGAATCTAAGTGTCCAGTTTGACTGGTTTGTGTTTCACATGTATGTGTTGGGGGGGCGGGGACAGTTACATGTTCATGTGTGTCTGGAGTTTTCTGGCCCCATGATGATCCTGAGAATGCTCTCCACTTTACATTTGAGGCAGAGATTCCCACAGAGCCTCGCGCTCACTGACTGGCTAGGTTGGCTGGCTGGTTAGTGAGTTTGGGGTCTCCTCCTGCAATTTCAGGGCTCCAGGGGTCTGCCTGTTTCTACTCCCACAAGTGCCAGGGTTACAAGAATGCCTAGTTTTTCATGTGGGTGATGGGAATCCAAATTAGTCTCTGGACTGGCTGAGCCATCTCCCCAGCCTAAAAGCTAATATTCTTTCTCCTTTCATGGCCCTTCCGCTTTTGTGGGAATCACGACACTCTTGAAGTTTGTCTTCGGCCCGTCCCAGCCTCACAGTTTTCCACCAGACCAGGCAAGAGTAGATCAATCCCACTGTGCCACCTTGAGTCCATGGTACCAAGCAAAGCTAATGGTGAGATAGTAGTGCTGGTTAAGAGCCAGGCTTCAAGGGTCTATCTCTGTAGGCGGGGTCTTGAGTCGGTGCTGACGTGTGAATTCTATAAAGTTCCCAGCTAAGCTGATACATCCTGTGAGGATCACTGAGTTGCACCAAATCCTGGACTGAGATGTGTCTGTGTGTCCTCAGGGGGGCTCCATGATGGAGGCAAGGCCAGTTGCTGGAGGCCTCATTTTAGAGATGAGAAAACGAGTTCAGAGAAATTCAGAAACAGCCCCCAACCTCAGACACCTGAGAGTGAGCATGGGCTGGCTGCAGCTCCTTCCGCCCAGTACTGTGAGCTGTGCTAAGAGCATCACCGTTATGTGGTACTGATGTTGATGTTCCCTGTGGCCCTCAGAGCATCCCTCTCCCACCCAAAATTCTTCTCAAGTTACCCTCCTGTTTTCCCTTAATGTATCCTGTGGTAGGCTTATCCCTGAAAGGGGGGGGTCTTCCAGAGAAAGTTCTGGGTATGTTTTAAGTGTTATTCTGGGCGAGGATATGAGAAAGTTGCATCCAACCCCACAACCCTTAAACGTCCCAGAGAGTCCAGCCATCCTTCTGTGCCACACCCAGTAAGCCAGACCTCCCAGAAGAACCTCCATGCAGGACACAGGGCAAGGAGAAAAGGAGTCCTGGGGAGAAAAGAGTGGCATTAGCTGAGGACCTACCAGGTGTGTCTGTGCCTTGGCATTGCTGTGGCTATTACCAAGACTCTTCATAGGGAAAAGTGAGTCAGAGGTGCTCCCAGCCCAGAGCAAGTAAGTCCAAAGCCACCACACTGAGAATCACTTTTCTCTCCTGCAAATGTCACCTTCAGGCCACCTTTAGGCAAGACATTGTGAGTCATGCCCCTTTCCAGATGTACCCAGGTTGTGGGCTCTCTTCCCCCATATTCCATTTCCTCTCCATCTGAGATACAACATGCTGGTACATACAGGTTCCCATCACAGGGTGTGTGTCTGTATGTGTGTGTGTGTTAGGGGTTTCCTGGCCTTTGGATAGAGAAATCATCTGGAGAAACAGGAGGAGCTAAGGGCAGAATTTCTAAGAATTAATGGTTCTCACATTCATCTGGATCTCACACTTACCTGGTTCTCACACTCATCTGGGTCTCACACTCTTCTGTGTCTCACATTCCTCTGGATCTTACACTCATCTGGGTTTCACACTCATCTGGTTCTTACACTCATCTGGGTCTCACACTTATCTGGTTCTCACACTCATCTGGATCTCACACTCATCTAGTTCTCACACTCATCTGGGTCTCACACTCATCTGGGTCTCACATGCATCTGATTCTCACACTCGTCCGGGTCTCACACGCATCTAGTTCTCACACTCGAATGGTTTTCACACTCATCTGGGTCTCACATTCCTCTGGGTCTCACACTCCTCTGGGTCTCACACTCCTCTGGGTCTCACACTTGTCTGGTTCTCACACTCGTCTGGTTCTCACACTCATCTGGTTATCACACTCGTCTGGTTCTCACACTCGTCTGGTTCTCACACTCCTCTGGTCCCCTCTCTTCAGTCTGAGAACTTTGCTCTGACTTCTTCAGACCTGCCCTACATTTTGGAATATCTGGCCAGCCAGACCAACTATACCTACTAAATAATAATAAATTCATTTCCTATTTATTATTAATCACACCCTATCTAATGCTAGTGGGGTTCCAGCCTGTATGAAGCACACAGTAGACAGAACACTGCCGAGATCAGACAACTGTTAACACTTGCCTGGGGAGAGGATCCCCTACCCTAGCCTTGCCTGGCCATTGCCTTCCTGGACACATATGCACTACACTCTGAAGTGGTCAAGTTAGTAAAGAAAGAGTTATGATCTGGCCATGTTAAAATGGGAAAATCAAAACAGAAAGGGAGGTTGAGTTTTGCCTCTGCTGCTGTTGGATGCTAACTCAGCTCTAACACATCCCCGCCCTCACCTCATTCCTGACCCAGGTGATACTCAGGGCTTTGATGACAATGGCCACCATGGTTATACTAACTTAGTAATCTAAATAGAGAGTTTAGTGCTTTGCTTTTTAGGTCGTATAAAAGTGTCCTCAAGTCTAGCATGTGGGAAGTCCTGGGCTCAATCCCCAGGATGAAAAGACAGGAAGGGAGAGAGAGAAGAGGGTGAGAGGGTAGAAAAGGGAAGGTGGGTGGAGGGGAGTGTAGGGGAGGAGAAGGATGGCAAGTGTGTTCTTTAAACTCTATACAACACATACATACAAACATATACATACAAATATACACATACATACACACATATATACATACACAAACACATATACATATACACTTGATACGTAGCAGTGTTCCACATAGGGAACTTCCAATCCTCACTTGGAGGACTTTTTCTCCTGAGTAATTATTTAATAAATACAATTCCTCTGAGAGGAAAATACAGGATATTCCAGAGGACTTGAGTTGGAAAGACAAAGGGTGAAATTTTTTGCCTTGCAAAATCTATCTCTCCTAGAGTGTGGCGTTCACTTAGTACTGTCTGGCTGCTACCTGCTGCCTGATGCCATGATGCCATGATCCACTGATCAGGGTGTCAGAAATGGGGCTGACACTGGCCACTGCTGTGCGCCAAGGTGAGGCCTCCATTCCTGGGGCCTCCTTGGAGATGTACACAGTTGAGAGGACCTCAACTCTCTTTTTGCTTTGTTCTGTTATGTTTTGTGCCTGAAAGTGAACCTGGAGCCTTGTGTGTGCTAAGTAAGCTAAATTTTTCACTCTTTATTTTGGGTTCACTCAGTTTCCCAGGATGGTCTTGAACTTGTCTCCTCAGTCTGATCTTCCCAAGAATTGGAATTGCAGGCTTCCACTACCATGCCTGGCTTTCACTGACTCTAAATCCAATCCTGGGCCTTGATGCATTGTGGAAGATAGCCTCAAAGAGGGAAAGAAAGGGAAACTGAGAAGAGGCAAGGGCCAGACTCCTCTAAGTGCTTTCAGCTTCTTCATTACACTTCATTACTAGCTGGAGGTCCCAGAGCTCTCCTGCCAGGTGCCTTGTGTACCCGGGGTGACAGCAGAGGGTGGGAGTGAGAGGCAGGTAGAAAGTGGTGACTGTCATCCAGAAAAGTGTCAAATGCATACAAACTAGGGCGGGAGAAGAGGGACTAGCCAGGAAGGGCTTGGAAGGTGGGGCGGGAAGGATGTTGGCAATGAAGCTAGATGGGGAGGGGTTAAAGAATCAAGGACCTTGAGTGGCCTCTACTCTCCTAGGGAGCTTAACTGAGAGAGGTGAGAGCTGGGGACAGTGGGAAGTCTCTGCTTTGTGCAACAATGCCTTCTGGAATGTCCCCAGTGGGGGACTGCAGTGGCTGAAAGTGGAAGGGTGGCACAAAAGGAACATGAATTTGTGCTAGGCAGAGGACAAGAGCCTTAGCCTAATCATACATGGAGACAGAGTGCAGTTCTGAGACCTGGGCGAGGGAGGGCAGGATGGGGAGAATTGGGGGAGGGGTTAGCGAATCAAGCTCACAGAGTCAGCACTCCACGGAAGCCAGGCAGGGCTCTGCTCACTCTCTCTGACTCCCTGTTCAATCCCTCTCCCTACTCCAGCCTCCTTCCTTCCAGCCTTTCTCCCTCTCTGGGGGCCTGGCATCCTTCCCCACACCCAGCCCCCTTCACATATACTCAAAGATCACCTATAAAAACATTTATCAAACACAGACCGTGGCTCCCGATGTCAGTCCCCACCCCCACCTCCCCCTGTCCTCCCACCTCTCCCTGCCCCCCCCCATCCCAGACTCAGTTCACATGCTCTTCAGGAGGTACCAGATCTCAGGTGGAGCTGGGTGACCTGGCCACAGCTGTTTCTGGTGTTCTCCATCAATGACCCCCATTTTCTCACCTGGCTCCAGGGACCAGTGTGCACAGCTGGATAGCATAATTTAACCAAACATCAGATGGCCAGGAGACCTTTGTGAGGGGGAGGGGAGCCTCCTTGAGCTATGGGGCCACTCCTACATACAGGGCACTAAGCTACTGGGGCCTTGCTGTGAGTGCAGCACTGAGCTGTAGTCCCTACTGTGTGTCAAACACTGAACATGTGCTCAGCAGTGAAGTATGAGGCCCTTACTATGTGCCCAGCACAGAGTACGTATTTCAGGACTCAGTGAAGCCTGGGACTGGAGAGCCTCACAGCCTCTGGGAAGAGCAGCTACAGGGCAGGAATTCAATAACCGTCTACGATGCCAATCAAGTTCTAGACAACAGGAGGAGAGATGTCACAGGCATGATGAATTGCCAGAGTAATTGTGCAGATAGTCATCGCACAGAGCCGGGAAAGTCAGAGGTGGGGGATCAGGCGAAGATCAATGAGCTGCAAGAAGAATGGAGTTTGGGTCCATCTTCCACCACCCACCAGGCAATGTGACCTTGAAAGTTGTCTTCCTTCCTCTCAAAGGACAAATCCATCTGCAGCATTAAGGGTTTTAGAGAAAGTCAGTTTTGTCGGTGCGGTGCGTAGAGCTGGGCAGGCCAGGTGGTGAAGGAAGAAAAGGACAGCTCCCCGCCAAGGTCCCACACTCCAAGGTGTAATTTGCTCCTTCAACACTACCCCCCTGGGGGGACCCTGATGCTGCCATTGAATTGACTGCTGCCTGTAACAAGCATCATCAGAAAGTTCCTGCTGGCCATGCCCTCGTATGTTCTTCCAGTAATCCTGAAGACTGTGTGGGCTGGATCTGACCATCCCCATTTCATAGGGGAGCACATCCCACCCCAAGCTAGAGGTAGAGTCCAGAATGAAGGGTGGGTCTGTTGCAACTGGAGAGGGCTACAGATGAGGAGTGTGTGTCTCTGAGTGTGTACAGGAGGGGTGGGGGAGGGGAGAGTCCTTTGTCTCCTCTTCCCCATCGCCCCCTCCTAGGTGGGCACCATCCCTGCCAACACGCTAAAATCCAACCGTGCTGCTGTTTCAGAATCCAGCAGGCAGCCACTTTGATCCACTACTAATTCTTTATTTAAGAAAGATCCACAACTCTGTTACACCAGGTAACAATAGCTCACAGTCAATAACACAAAACACAAGCTGAGCCTACCTCCCGTCTGACCAGGGGACACGGATAGAGAAGAGAAAAAACAAAGAAATTACAGCATCAACGCGTTCGGAGCGCTAGCTTGCAATTTCCAGTAAATTGGAATCACTGCGAGTCATTTTCTCCACTTGACTGGCAGGTATATTAATTTCTCATCATTTGTCAACCATCGAAAGTAAATTGTTTACCAGGTTTGGGGAGAGCATGTCAGAGGCGGGGCCATGGTGGTTATTCTGGAGTGTTTGGCAGGGGACGATTCCCTGAATCCAGGCTGCGGCAGCACTGAGCCAATAGGTGCTTTATCAGCTCAGTACAGAGGAGAGTCCCAGGTGAAACTGGACAGGACTGGACCCAGGACCTCTGGCTGTGCCCTGATCTACCTAGCTCCCCACTCTCAATTGTTTATCCCTTCTGCCTCCCAGGAGTCACCCCCAAGAAAAGCACAGGCTGACAGGGGTGCTCTCTAAGAGCCTCTACAGGGGCCCCTCACTGACTGTCCTCCACCAGTCAGTTAGGTCCCATATAGAGCATACCTCATTTAATTCTCACCATCGCCCATAGTATTATTTTCAGCTCCATTTTAAACTACCAAAGGGCCCAGAGAAGGAAGGTAAACTGCCCAAGGTCACACAGCTATTGAGTAAGATTGGTAAAGCCGGAACAAGAAAGTCAAAAGCAAGATGTCTCCGCCAGGAACTTGAAGAAGGCAGTGGCTTGGTCTCGTCCAGTACAAGGTCAGCACCTACAAGGGGGAGCTAAATCCTAAAATGAGCCGCTCCACCAGCACAAAGAAATCCAATTAGGTCAGATTAAACCAAACTAAATGCCCGTGTTTTATTAAGTGCAACACTCTTGGGTGGCCAAGAGCATTGCAGGGGAGACAGAAAAGCGGGGAGCACATGCAAATCCAGGACCTTGTGTTCCTTCTCTGGGAGCCCACTTAAATACCCTGTGGGAGTCCAAATCCTGGCATGCTGGGATTTGTAGTCCAGACCAATACAACTCCCAGGCCAGGGGGCTGGGATGGATGCCAGGGGCTAGGGTGACGCTCCCAACCTAACACTGAGGAGCAAAGCTGGGATTTGGCTCCAGGTTTATGTAAAGGCAAGCCCTGGTTTTTCTCACTGCCACAGGTCACTCTGAGGCAGAACCAAACTTACAGTATTAAGGAAGTTAAGCTCTGAGGTTTCAGGCCTCAGGGAGAGGAGGAAGAGGCACACTGTCCCAAAACCTCCACAATCCCCTAAACACTGAGTTCCTAACTCAGAAATGTGTGTCTGAGGCCACCACCAGGAGTAAGTGCCACTCACTGACACCTGGTGGTCAAGCTTTGCTATTGACTTTGGAGACCCTGCCTTGACCTTGCCTAGACTCATAGCTTTTTTAAAACAAAACAAAACAAACACTGTTTCTCCCCATCTGTGAGCCAGGGGTCCTTGACTTCACTTATTGCTTCAGCAGTGGGAAGGAGGGCTCCTACAGGTCAGCTGGCTTTGCTCAGGCCACACAGCCAGGACGTCCAGGACCAGAGCCAGTGAATGGCTCAGAGCTCAGGGCTCTTGCCAGCCCACCTCACTGCCAAGAACTGAGCTGAGATCTGGAAGGAGGTGGTGGAGTTTGGATCGCTGGAAGAACAGGAGAAATACGAAGGCAGGCCCGGCGGGGGGCGGGGGGAGGGAGTCAGGAACAAACAACTTCCGAAATATAATAATTTAGCTAAATTTAAACCTGTGAAAGAGTTCAGAATTATTCATAATGCATGCAGACTGATGCAAATGAGTATGCAAATGATGCAGACAGGAATGGCCTGGGTGCTGCCTACCTCTCTGCAGCGAGCAGCACAGAGCAGGACAAGGACTTAGGTAGAAGTTTTCCAGGCAAACCCCATCTTGGGGGACCTTTTCATGCAACCTGACCAAGCCCCAGAAATCATCTTTCAAAGCCAATATTATCATTATCTCCCTTTTATATTGCTAAGAAACTGGGGCTCAGAGAGGGAAGGTAACCTGCCCAAGGTCACACAGCTATTGGACAAGCAGGACAGACCTGAGGCCTCCTGCACATGGCCATTCTGAGACTGTCCTTCTCTGGAAGCCACACTGCCCGTTCCATAGTCCTCTGCTCACGTTTCTCTTAGCTGAATAATTCTCACCTTCTACCAACAAGCCCCCCGACCCACCGCTGCTTTTTGCCATCCTCACACCTTTGTCTCTCTTCTTTTAGAGACAGGATCTCATGTAGCCTAGGCTGGCCTGAAACTATGTAGCTGAGGATGGTCTTGAACTTCCCATCCTCCTGACTTCACCTCTCAAGTGCTAGAATTACAGATACATGCCCCTACGTCTGGCTTTAGGCAGTGCTGGGGATCGAACCCAGGGCACGTGTGTGCTAGACAAGCCAAACTACATCCCCAGCCCACTCCTCTTGTCCATCCCCTCCCCACGCCATCTCCCCAATCCAGGGTGTGTGTGTGCATGCGCATGTGCGTTCCCATGTATGTGTGCACACACACTCATGCAGAGATCAGAGGAGAACACTTATTCTCTTGAGATATGGTTCCTTACGGAGCCTAGAACTACGGGGGCAGCCCAAAAGTCCCAGCGATCCTCCTCTCTCCAACCCCCCCCACCAAGTGCTGGAGTTCCAGGTGCAAATTCAAACTCATATCCCTAGGTTTGCACAGTGAGCTCTCTTATCTGCTGAGCCTTCTTCTCGGCTCTCTCTTGTCCATTTGCAATGTATCAAGAGTGTTTGGTTGAAGGTCAGAAGGAATTGATGTGTGTCTTCTTGGGCCCCTCTTAGTTAACATTCATATGTCTCCCAGCTGCACACATGGGAGAGGAAGAAGTGGACCTCAGTCCACCACTGACCAGCTGTGCGGCCTCAGGTGGCTTCATCTCCCTGAGCCTCAGTCACCTTTACGATGCGCCAGCATGCGTCACAACAGGGCACATCAGAGCATGCGTCCTTCCTTCTCCAAACCTACATCCTCGCCTTCCCCCGACTAGTCACCAGCTGCTGGACATCAGAGAGGCTTCCTGCCTCTTCATTTCCAATCACACAAGCCCTGACTCATATTGTCTACCCTTTGGTCTTGTCTGAGAGTCCTCCCATCTGTCACCCCCAGCACAAAGTCACCTTCGGACCTCCAGTTCACCGCTGTGCCTCCACCTCTGGCATCTGTCAGTCCTCTGGCCCTCCTGGCTCTGAGAATCTGATGGTCCATATTCTGTGTGGAAATTTGCAGCACCCATGCATCGCCATTGCATCAGCTCTCTTTGTTTTGAACGACCATGTTGGTTTGAAAAGGAGTATGAAGCTATTTCTCTATTGGAGAAGAGGCTGGTTCCCCAAAGGGGGCACAAAATCTCTAGTCTTGGAGCCCCACAGCTGCCTCCACAAGAGAGAGCCACCCATGTGGTGAGGTCTCTCTTTGCGTTTCCCAGTTTCTTCATAAACTCTTGGAGAACCTGGAACCCATCTCAGGTCTTAGCCTGATGCCCATCCCAGCACTTAATAAATGCAGGCAGGTGCCTGCGCGGCCAAGTCAATCAGGAATGCCAGATTCCATTTGCACTGCATGGAGAACCCAGGGTCTTGTTTTTAATATTGATTGATTGATTGATTGATTGATTATATATACAATATTCTGTCTGTGTGTATGCCTGCATGCCAGAAGAGGGCACCAGACCTCATTACAGATGGTTGTGAGCCACCATGTGGTTGCTGGGAATTGAACTTTGGAAGAGGGGCTGGAGAGATGGCTCAGTAGTTAAGAGAACCCAGGTTCTTATCTGTTGTTTTAGAAAGCAGCTGTCTCCATGGCATTAGAAAACAGCTGTCCCCAGGATTGTCCCTGCAGAAAGGACCTGGACTGCACCTTGAGAGAGACTTGAGGGCGGGTCTCTACATGTTCAGAACATGGGGTGTTTACAGAAGCCATTGTAACGTGGACAAAGCTGTCTTCCATCTCTTGCTGGCTTTTCATTAAAAACAAAACAAAAACCTTCCAACTGAACACACAGGGATGTGAGAACCCTCCGTGGCCCCTGGCAACCATCTTCAGGGAGGCATTTGTTAGTGTTTGTCAGTTGGTACACTAGCTGTCTTCAAGACATTCCATTCCTCTGCCACGGTTCATGAATTGAGTTTTCTCCATCCTTGCTTGACTTCATCTCAGCCATCTCAGAGGCAGTGGATCTAATCCCCACGCTCTGTTTTTATTTTCAACGTGATCAGTCATTTGTTGTCTGCGCAGATTGCTCCAGGAGAGGGTACTGCTGGGATGGGATAAACAGTCTGGGCTGATAAGTACACTCTCCTCAGCTGATGCTCCTTGTTTCTGGGCCCCGAGGAGAGACTTTCAAACTTGTACCAAGCCAGTTTCTGCTAGCTGCTACAGCGCTCACACCCATTAACAACAAACACTTACTGAGTGCCTATTGTGTAGCAGCCCTGGGGACTTCAAGGCTGAATTCCTTTATCACCCACAACACTTGGGGGATAAGAGATGGGGTCTTTTCTTTTTCCAGTTGTATATAAGAAACTGGGCCGGGCGGTGGTGGCGCACACCTTTAATCCCAGCACTCGGGAGGCAGAGGCAGGCGGATCTCTGTGAGTTCGAGACCAGCCTGGTCTACAAGAGCTAGTTCCAGGACAGGCTCCAAAGCTACAGAGA
>JAQHUG010000318.1:786960-846732 GCA_028555095.1 Dicrostonyx torquatus
AAGCAGAGACAGACAACAGAGAGATTGAGAGATAGGGACAGAGAGTGACTCACAGGGAGCCAGGCAGAAACAGAGAGAGCCTATTTCCTACAAAATCTTGCCTCCTAGCATGGGGTCTAAACCAGGCTTCCTCCACAAAAGCCCTACTGGCATCTTAGAGTGGGATTTCTATATGGCAGAGAGAGGGCCTGCCCCTTGTTGCATGTGGTGTTTCCTCCTCCAGAACCTGACATCAGCAGAATCCCCAGCAACAACAAACAAAATGCGCCTCCTGGAAATCCCCGCTGCCCCCTGGATGGCAGAGTCACTAACCTAACTGCCAGACCCTATACTCTTACCCATCAAATACCAGGAAGGCCAGTGCCTGAGCCAGACAGTTCTCAGGTCATTCAAAGTGATTCCACAGACATTTATCGAGTCACTCTGTGTGCTACCCATCGTTCCAGGAAACTGAACAAGGGAGATCCTTACACATAACTTACACACAAAACACTTTCCTTCTAGCAAGGAAAGAAGGAGGAGTTGGCCGAGGCCCAGTCCCTGAGGTAAGGATGTGCCTGTGCACCTAAGGGGAAGAGGAGAGGAGCAAAGCGGGTAGAGAAGAGATGAGTGCCCAGGCCACTGTAATGGCGCATTCCACATCCTCAAAGCCAAATGATGTGCCCGCAAGGTCTCGCTGTGGCTGCACACTTGGGTCTCACAAGGACAAGGAGTCAAGCACCAGAATCAAAGCCTACTTCATTCGTCCAGCAAGAGATGCTGGTGGCTTAGAACAGAGTGGCCAAAGTGGTAGAAAGTGATTGGATACTGGGCATGTTCAGAATGTGAAATTCAAAGGGGCTTCCTGCCTGATCATGTGAAGAACTGAGAGAAAGAAAGGTCAAGAGGGACTCCAAAGACTGAATAGCTTCCGTCACATGCCAGACAATGCTGCAGAAGGGACAGCTTGGGCTGGGTTCACACCTAAAAATCCTAACAAGTTTGAGGTCAGTAGCCTGAGCTACATAATGAGTTCTAGGGTAGCCTCAATTACAAGTAAGACTGCCCCAAAACAAAAACAAACAAACAAAAAACAAAACTCAACAGATTTTTGTGACAAGGTCAGGAGGTCAAGGTCAAATACACTGACTATGGTGATCTAGTAGACAATGGACCATACCGATAGACCTCTGGGATTTAAAAGAGAGGTCCAGGGAGGAAGATATCAGCCAGCATCAAGTTCAAACAGGGGCTGAGATTGCCTATGGCGTGATACAGAGGTGAGGAGGAACCGAGGATGAGCCCTGGATCCTCACCATTTAGAGATTAGAAGGAAAAAGAAGAGAAGATAACAAGAAGCCAGGGAGGAAAGAGGGACTTGGGGCAGGGGACATCCGAGGAATCAGGGGACATGCACTATCTCCACCAGAGGCTGCTGCTAAGTCAGAGGGATGCTAGCTGACAATGGATCATTTCTCGGGCACCCTCTGCCCTGGTTTCAAGGGGTACATGGAGCAGACACATGGAAGATTGGCCAAACTCCATTGTTCTTGCCCAGCGCTGCATCCAAAGTCCCCAAAATCAATTCTCTCAGAAAAAGCATCCACAGGATGTGGAGGTCACACTGCTGGCTGCCAGAGCAGAGACAGGTGTGGAAGTCAGTCTTCTGAGCTCTGCTGGTTCAGGCTAGATAACCCTTTGATTTATAGGTGTAGGAGAGTCCAGGTCCCTGAGAGCCTCACGAAAGTACTGCTCAACCGGCAGCCCCTGTGCTCTCCCCCTCCCCCTGCACCCAGCCTTGGGACAGACACACTGCCACTCATTCCTGTCCCAGGATTCTCCCTACAGCTTTGAGCATCGCCACATACACATGAGAGACGTGTTTAGCTCTACCCCAGCAGTCCAGGACTTTCCATGCACACTAAATCCACTCTAAGAAATGTCAAATTATTTCCATCATTAAATCCAAAATGCCATAAAACAAATTGCATCTCGGCTGTTTATCTGGAAATTTCTCAAGTACTCACTGCCGGCACTCCTGAATACTTTAGCATAAGGAATGGCTCAAGATGGATTGCCGTGTCCACTGGCTGGTTATGCAGCGGCGTTTGATGAAAATTTGATGTTTTATTGGCTTTTATTCCATTAAGTGAAAGGAAAGTAATTTTGTTCTGAGGTCAGTCTGGTGTTTAGAGAATTCATCTGAGCTGCTGCAGCTAAACCAGGTGTGACTGTTTTTCAGCTGGTGGGCTCTTCCTCCCAGGATTCCAGGGTTCTGTGTTACAAACATCCCAGCACGGTCACTCCCACATCCCACCAGGAGCCTGTGGGGCCCAGAGGTGAATCTAATGAAATGCTAACTCAACCACCTCCCCATCCTTAACAAGTGGGACACTCAATGGTAGTGGCTCACCTCCAAATCAACCATACAGTTGTTGCTGTGATGTCGCTGTTTCTATCCCTCACCTAAAGACCACCGGGTCACCCAAAGTGGTGCTGAGCGTAGCTGTCGGATCCCAAGGTCCACTCCCCCTTCCACATAGAGCCAGGAGACTCTACCCTCTTCCTGGGCTTCCATGTTGGAGATTTCTAGAAACAAGAAATGAGACATTAGGTAGGAGAGATGAGATGTCTAAGATGGAGACATGACTTTCCCAAAGGTGAGCTGAGAATGAAAATTCCTCTATTGGGTTTTGTTTATTTGTTCTGTATTTATTATTAATTCCCTGCATAGTACTGCAGAATTGAAACTTAGAGAGAGAGAGAGAGAGAGCTCCTTGACTCTCCACTCCCAAATCTAATTCTGATCGTCCACGAGGCCCCTTGCCATGACCAGGCTGCTTGTCTAATCCTCGCAGTTACCCCAATTCATATGCCCTCCATCCTGTCTCACAGCCTAGGGTCTTATCTTCTTCAGCAGCCACAGGTCCTCACTGGTCCCTCTGAGTTAGACTTGGCTTAGCAAGAGAGCCTTAAGCCTTTCCCCACACACCCCACTTGCCTCCTTTCCTGTAGGTCATGCTACTCTTTCCTCTTGGGATGACCCGAATTCCCTTCTCTGTCCTGAATCCTTTCCTGCACTCCAGAGCCCACGTAGAAGCCCCTCCTGCAGACAGTCCTCAGGCTGCAATTCATCCCCCTAGCTTCTCATAACAGTTGTATGCAAGCTGGCCTTGTGACCTTTCTCAACACTGCTCAAAGTGATTGTCGTTTGTGTGGATTTGTTTTTGTCTTCTCAATTCAACTATACGCTACTTGACACGTGATCAGAACTCACCCTCAGCATACAAGGTCCCTGTCTTGGGCACAAACCCAACGAGGTGGTTTGTTTTGTTGGCACAGGCGAACCAACTAATCCAGAAAGTCTGTGTTGGCGAGAACAACGTGATAGAAGAAGAGATCCGAGTCAACAGGAGCGTGCACGAGTGGGCAGGAGGAGGAGGAGGTGGGGGTGGAGCCACCTACGTGTTTAAGGTGAGGTCTCTGAAAGATGAAGCAGTGACTTCTGCCCACCATGATGTTATAGTCCCAGAACAAACCTAAATAGAACACCCTGGAATGTTCTATGTCAAGTTAACAACAAGAAACCATGCCCAGAGGGAGTTCAGGTTTGTCTACCCAAGAAAGAATTTCCTGGCATGCTACACCTAGCCTCTGCCTTCAGAACTTCTTGTCTGCCCAGGACAGGCAGACTTTTCTAAAACATCCAAAAACAGGCTATAGGCTAAAAGCAGAGTTTCTTGCTGGGCGCTCCCCTTGGAGACAGCGATGCTAAGGCTTATTCTTCAGCTTGTGGGGGTCCAGGAGATGACCGAAAGTATAGAAAAGGGCAAAGCAAGACCTGCTTCTTTCTAATCACCAGCAACAGGACCTTCAAGGACTTCAGAGAAGGGGGTGGGATTCTCCAAGGTCCATCCATTTGTAACCTAAGAGGTGGGTGCCCTAGTGGGCTTGCATCACGGATTGGACTCCAACTGATACAGAAACTGATCAAAGAAGGTTACTATAACATCAATTTGGGGCTCTCAAACCCCCACAAATGGAGAAGTCACCCCACTGCCCTGCGCATTGTTAAATTTAAACATTGAAACTGGGGCATAGTGTCTCCCTAATGGATGCCTAGCTCGGTCTCTCCATCTCTGAATGTCTCCCCTGGGCAGATGAAAGATGGAGTGCCTGTACCCCTGATCATTGCAGCCGGCGGTGGTGGCAGGGCCTATGGGGCCAAGACAGACACGTTCCACCCAGAGAGACTGGAGAATAACTCCTCAGTTCTAGGGCTGAACGGCAATTCCGGAGCCGCAGGTAAAGCCTCACCCTCTCCCAGAAATCTCTCAGGGACCCTGAAGGCATCATTGTCACTGTTCCCATTGATGCCAATATCAAGGGAAGGGGCAGGCATCACCCTGCTGCCTCTGAAGCTATCTTGCTAGCTTGAGGCTTGCTGACTAACCCTATGAAGGTCCAGCACCCCAACCCTCCAGTTTCTAGACAAAGCCCTATCCCCACACACACCTTGTTAGAGGGCCTCAACCCAGATTTGCTTGCCATTGTCATGAATTGAAGGCTGTTACCCATCTGAGCTCCGTTTTGAAAGCCTGGATCCCTAGCACTAGCATTCGGGCACCTCTATCAGAAACCCTGACTCCTTGTGCCCTTCTACTGCACTGCTGTCTCCGGGCCAGGGGTACCTCAGCCAGTTCTTCCAGAAGACTTCACCTGGTAGGTTAACTCCTACAGTCCCAGGGTATCCACTCATGAAGGGACTCTATTCCTTCTGTCTGGGTTTCCAGAACCCACTGAGATCATCTACTGGAGTGATTGGATTAGGTGTTGATTGGAATGTCATATAGAACGATAAGGGGGAGAGGGCACTGGACTCTCGAGGACCAACGGGAGACAGTCCTTGTGGTCTGGGTGCTGGGGCCATATACAGCCTCAACTCTATTAGTTCCCTTTCCAAGAGCTCAAAGCAGCCCCTGGGGTTCCCGAGACACATTCCAAGCGATTACCACTATCACCGGGCATCACCCACCCCCACTGAGTTTCTCTATAGCACTGAAGCAGGCTGAGCCAGGCACGGGGCAGCCAGCAAACAAGAGTTCTTCCTGTCACACCTAACTGGCTCCACACTTGGCACTTGGAGAGATGTTTCAAGCACTCACTCTGGAGGCTCTAACATCAATGCTCAATGTGATTTGAGTTTCATTATCTCTAAGTTACAGGTGGGGCAACTGGGGCTCAGAATGGGGAGGTTCATGACCTGAATTTTACATCCAGCAAACAGTGAAACCCATGAAACTTGTTAGACCCTGAGCCTGCAAGAAACCGGTGCAGTGACCCAGTAGAGCAGGGTCCCAGAAATCTCTCAGGAACCCTGAAGGCATCATTGTCACTGGGCACTGAGTGGTGGGAGCAGTTCTTATCGATGCCAATATCAAGAGAAAGGGCAGGCATCACCCTGCTGCCTTGGGAGCTATCTTGCTGGCTTGAGGCTTGCTGACTAACCCTATGAAGGCCCAGGATGGCCACCGAGACACAGGTGTCTCGTTAAGACAGAAACAGTTACATGAAAGGACACCTTCAAGAGGTGGCAGGCATGCAGTAAGAAGTTCCACCATCATTCTGCCTGTCCCCAGTATCCCCCAAATACCTACTGGAGTACACTGCCTACTCCTGAGCTAGAGAGGCCTGCCAGGAAGCAGGGCACCAAGCCCAACAGGTGTATAGGCACATGGTGTGGCCTAAGTAGTGTCCCTAATGCCAATGGCATGCTACTTCTAGCTTCCATGAACTAGGCCCTGGAACAGAGCCAATGGGAGTACCCCCCACCAACCAGCACCCACCACACCCTCTTTCCACCATCCCCAGCTCTATTGCCCCTCCAGTCCCACCAGCTCCTCAGAGAGGCCTCTTATTTCTCCCGCAGGTGGTGGAGGCGGCTGGAATGATAACACTTCCTTGCTCTGGGCCGGAAAGTCTTTGCTGGAGGGTGCTGCTGGAGGACATTCCTGCCCCCAGGCCATGAAGAAGTGGGGGTGGGAGACAAGAGGGGGTTTCGGAGGGGGTGGAGGGGGGTGCTCCTCAGGTGGAGGAGGCGGAGGATATATAGGTAAAGATGATTCGTGTTCTAGGTGTCACTCTTTCCCCCTCTTAGTCCTAGGCTCCACCCTCCCTGTCACCTCCCTGCCACCTCCCTGCCCCCCAGTGTGGACTGTGATGTGACTGCACGCTCCCCTCCCCTCTGCCTGGCTTGGGCCCGCCAGAGGTAGGGTGTTGGCTTCTGAGCCAGCATTCTGCCTCCAGGCTTGTGTAGAAACAGCATCAAGATCCTAAGTGATCCTTGATCCCTCACCTTCAAAGCTGAACATGAAAAGTGTTTGGCTTTTCAGATGGCTGCATATGCCATCACAAGGACCCGGCAGCCCTGAAGACCAGACTCTTCTAGCCCCTACAACTCCTTTGGGGGACCTGGCCAAGCCAGCATAGAAGGGAACTGGTCTGCAGTTTCACGGGCTTCCCGCTCTCACTTTTCTGCCCAGCCCAGTAGCCGCTACAGAGCGGCACTATCCACTAGTGGGTGGGAACCCCTCTCAGAAGCCACCTCGGGCATCTTCAACCCAAACCTGCAGCAAACAGCCTGCTGTTGATCTCCCCACTGCCTTGGGAAGAGCTTGCAGCTAAGAACCTGGCAGATGATTCCCCCCACCTCCCCCCAGACTAGGATACACTGCATGCCTGCACTGTGACGTTCGTGTCTGTGTTTCGCTTTGTCGCTGTGTGAAAAATGCTTGTGCTAACCACACAAGCTTCCTCTCCAAGCTTTGGGTGGATGGGAGGACCCCAGGGAGGAGCCCAGAGATCACCCAGTCCCAGATGAAAGGAGGGACAGGAGCCTGAAGGCACAGCAGCTCATCTCCCCCAGGGCCCATCTTGACCCCCAAGTGTCTGGAGAGCAACTTCTCCAAGCCACAAGGATGCACCCCGGCTTCAAGAGACTAGAACCTTCTAGACTCTTGTTCACATGTGCCACTTAGTACTGGGGCCTCAGCAGTGTGGTAGAGACTCCCCTGGAAGATTTGGCCCCAACATGGAGGGGAAATTGACCCACACACCCAACATCTGCAGAGCTAAATCAAAATGCAACCTCTGTGCCTGGAACCTCCCTTCCCTCTCCACCTCCCTACCCCACAGGCACCCAGTGACCCACAGCTTTGGCAAGAAATGCATGCTTGTTGATGTGCATGTGTGTTGAGACTTGGGCACCCACCTTTTGGGGTTCAACTCTTCTCTGGTTTGCCACAGGCGGCAACGCAGCATCAAACAATGACCCTGAAATGGATGGGGAAGACGGGGTTTCCTTCATCAGCCCACTGGGTATTCTGTACACCCCAGCCTTAAAAGGTACCCCCTCTACCAGGTGATAATACAAACTTAAGCCACTTCTTCCACCAAGCAAGAACCTGGACTTTATTGGCATGGATCAGGACACCAAGGCATGGGCTACAGGCCACTTTATGTTACAAGTCTTCATATAGCTCATCTTATCACATTTTCTGGAAGTTGGGGTATGTGGTTGAATGTAGGGAGAGGGAGAATATGGACCACCAGGCAAGCAGGTTCTAGAAAATGACCCAAGAGTAGCTAGAACACCTGTACCAGTGTCAGGGTCCTGAGTTGGGCTCTCACTTACACAGAGACAAATGTACATCCTCACTCTCAGCTCTGCTCACCAGGGGTCTAAAGAGGCTTCACCAAACAGAGACGTTCTTGGAGTGGCAGAGGGACCTGGGACAGCAAGCAGCCAGAGATAAAGTTCAAAGTCGGGAAGTGGAGGGTACAGGGCGACTGATCTTCATGTTAATCCTGAGACTGCTCCTCCCCTCCCCCCTTGTCACCAGTGATGGAGGGCCATGGGGAAGTGAATATCAAGCATTATCTAAACTGCAGTCACTGTGAGGTAGACGAATGTCACATGGACCCCGAGAGCCACAAAGTCATCTGCTTCTGTGACCATGGAACCGTGCTGGCTGACGATGGTGTCTCCTGCATTGGTAAGGAGCAGAAATGGGAGATGGGAAGAGGGCCAAGGCTTGAGCTAACTGAACAAGCCCAGCTGTTTTCTAAGTGTCTTGCCCCTCTCTTGCTCATGTTCTGAACAAAGAGACCTGTACAAAAGGTGGGTCATCACACCTGAAGGAATCTCAGAATCACCTATGCCCTTCCCTCAGCAAGGAAACAAAACCTCTGGCATCTTCTCCAAGGGGTCAGACATTCCTTCTCCACCCAAGTACCCAACAACAGAGATCCCATAGCTCTCTTAAGATACCCTTGGTTTAAAGAGTTTCAGAGACCTGGCTCTTGAAGCTTTTGTCTTTGAGCTTCCTGTATATAGTTCCTGACTGGACCCAGCCTTTAGCACACACGTTCAATAAGGATGCTTCTGTCTTTGAGTCTTCTCCAGATTCAAGAGCTAGTTGTTCTGATCACACAGATTGAGCCCTAAGCCTGCTTCTCATGCTGCAGTCCTTCTACACATGCTCCAAGTCTCCCCTGAGACATGTCCAAGTCAGGCCAGGGAATACAGCCCTGTAATCCCAGTGGAAACAGAAGAATGGAAAGTTCAAGGCCTGCCTGCCACAGAGGGAGTTCAAAGCTAGCCTGAGTAACTTAACCAAATCCCATCTCAAAATAAAAATTACACAAAGATCTGGGGATGTAACTCAGTGGTAGAGTGCCTGCCAGGTGTACACTAGACCCTGAGTTCAATCCAAAGGGAGATTGTGGGTGGAAGAAGGATAAAAAGGAAAAGAGAAAAATAAATAAGGAAAAAAAAACAAAGAATGGAGAGGAGTCTGGAAAGGATAGGGAAGAGGAGGAGAGAGGAAGAAGGAAAAAGGAAGGGGGAAGAAGAAAGAGAAAAGGAAGGAAGAGAGGAGAGGAGGGGTGGGGAAAGGAGAGGAGAAGGGAGGAGGAAAGGGGTAGAGGTAAGGGCAAGGAAGGGAAGGGAGGGGAAGGGAGGAAAATATAGGGATGGGGAGGGAAGGAGAGGGGTAGCTTTTTGAACCAGATTATAGCCTGGCTAGGCGGGGGCTTCCAGGATCTTCCCCTATTCTGGGACCATAAGAAGTAAGTCTGAGGGTGTCACCAAGGGACTCTACTGCTGGGTCCTACTGAGTGTGGAGTCCCCTAAGGTCCCCAAGTCTCTTCCATATCCACTTCTGTTTCTCCTTCTGTCCCCATCCCATCCTTGTGCAGCTGATGTTTGGGACCAACACCCAAGATTGATATTCATCCCTGTTGAATTTTCCCTCTACCCCAAAGCTACTTCTGGGAGCCTGTGAAACCAGGATGAGCCTGCTTAGGGCCCATGGTCCCCTGAAAAGGGAGGTGTGACAAGATCTCCAGAGACGGGAAACAGCAGGTGGCTTTTCCAGCTGGGGAGGGTATTTCTGACTTGGGACCTGCTCAGAGGAGAATCAGCATGGTGGTCAGTGCCCCATCGGGACCTGTCTTCCAGTGTCACCCACCCCGGAGCCCCACCTGCCGCTCTCACTGATCCTCTCCGTCGTGACCTCTGCCCTGGTGGCCGCCCTTGTCCTGGCATTCTCTGGCATCATGATCGGTGAGTGTGCTGGGGCCCCAGGGTTTCCAAACCAAGGCCCACAAGAATAGGGTCCCAGGATGTACAAGGGCTACCGGTGCATCATCCTGCCCCGCTGGGTCCCTGCTAGGTGAACTGCTAGGCCAAGTAAGAATAGAAACATCAACCCTCTACCCACCTTAGATTCTGCAGTTTTAGAGAGAAGTCTCTGATGCTGATCTTTGACCCTGCATGGCCTCCTGACTGCCCACAGGGATGGACACCCTTTAGTGGCCATCATGATGGAGAAAGTTCTTCCTGTACCCTCACCTTCACTGGCAGCTCTTCTGTGCTTGAGGAAACCCTGGCTATGGCTGGGCCACTCCTTGTGTAACAACTCAAGTCAAACTAGCCAGGTCTTCCTTCCCAACTAGAGAATGAAAGCTGGTTTCTGAGCCTTTTCCATCCAACCAAGGTGAACCGATCTCAGGTCACAGAGGTTCAAAATGGACCACCTGGCTGTATGATGCCCTGACAGACAGGCAGAGACAAGAAGCTAGGCAGGGGGAATGTTCCAGAAGCATTCAGGCAGAATCATTCATAGGAGATCGTGGATACCTTTGATGGTCATTGTGGGTCTCAAAATGCACCCCAAGAACCTCACTAAAACATCCTACCACTGTGTGGCCTCCATTATACCCTAACTAACCCCTCCCTATATCATTCCTTCATGTTTAAGGGATCTCAGCCATCTTCCTAATAAAATTGCAGCAAGTCCACCTATGAGGGTTAGTTTTCATTTTCAACTTGACACCGTTTAGTGGCCATCATCACCTGAGATCATCTCAATGACAGATTGTCTAATTTAGGTTGACCCATAGACATGTCTGTGAGGGATTTTCTTAAATGGATTAATTGACATGAGATGACCAAGCCTAACGGTGGGCAGCCCTATTCTCTCCAGGTTCAGGTACTGGACTTGTATTTAAAAGGAGAGAATGGGGGATAAGTGCAGTCATACATGCATTCCTCCTTTGACCTTGATGGTGGATGTGACCAAACCACTTCAAGTTCCTGCCTGCCACCTTGGCTCCCCACAAAGATGGGCTGTATCCTGGGACTGGGTGCTAAAATAAACCCTTTCTCCCCAACATTGCTTCTGTGGGGCTATTTTATCACCACAACAGAAACAAAGCAGCATCCCCACATGACACAGTCAAATCTCATCTAGTGAGGCGGTTTTAAGCTTCACACTTCCTTTCCATGATGAAGGGATACCCTGATGTACATCATCACTTGATTAGCATCACTAACAATGATAGGAGGTGGCCTCTGCTGGATGTCAACTGAAGGCCACCTGGCCCAGGCCCCCTCACAACAGACCCCATCTGTCTACAGTGTACCGCCGGAAGCACCAGGAGCTGCAAGCTATGCAGATGGAGCTGCAGAGCCCCGAGTATAAGCTGAGCAAGCTCCGGACCTCGACCATCATGACCGACTACAACCCCAACTACTGCTTTGCTGGCAAGACCTCATCCATCAGTGACCTGAAGGAGGTGCCACGGAAAAACATCACCCTCATCCGGTGAGCTTCCTGTCACTGCCCCAGGGCTGGACTCTGTACCTTTGACTCACTCCTCCAGCCACAAGGAGCGCGTGAACAGCCTACCTGGGATATACCTGCAACCTCTCAGGGAGACAAGGCTCATGGGGACCTTTGCTGCATGTTCATACAGTTTATGCAATGACGAGGATAAATTGATGAGAAGAACAAAGCTTCTCAAAACCCATCATGCACCCTGTCTTGAAGATTCCTCTCTGTTCTCCAAGTGCCCAAAATACCTATCATTCACTACAATGCTTCACAGCAGGAAACTGTCAATCATCCATCCCCAGGAGGTGTCACCCTCTTCCAGACAAGAGTCATCTCTTGCCTTTGTCCCTGGCAGTACCAGAGACTGTCTAAATAGTCACTAAATGGGTAAACATTTGACCACCTTCATGAATCCCTGGTTAGAACCTTTTGATCTATTTTCTGTTTGCAGGGTAGGTGAGTTAGAAAGAGGGGTTTGTTAGGGCTCAGAGTTAGGATCCAAGGTCTCCAACTCTATCCAGTGATGACCTTGCTGTCAAAGACAAAGCTGGGCTTCTGAACCCCTGGATCCGCCCATGGTAGGCTCCACCCTAAAGACTTTGTCTCCTCTAAAGCACTTCCCATCACAACACTACTTTTTCATGTTGTTCTTGTTTGTTTGTTTGTTTGTTTGTTTTTTCAAGACAGGGTTACTCTGTAGCTTTGAAGCCTGTCCTGGCACTCACTCTGTAGACCAGGCTGGCCTCAAACTCACAGGGATCTGCCTGCCTCTGCCTCTGCCTCCCAAGTGCTGAGATTAAAGGTGTGCACCACATTCTTGACACCTCGCAGTCAGGATTCCTTCTCGGCCTGTGACTATCTAACCACCTCCAAATCTTAGCAAACCTGTTCTCACCAAAGTTCAGATGAAGAAACGGAGGCCTCTCTAGCAGAGAAAAAAAATGTGTGTTTTCTCTAACAGAGTCTCAGTGGTTATACAAACCACACATCAGGGCAGGTCCATGGCCAGAAGGAGATAGCCAACACAAAACGAACTCCGTGATATTTGCGGAGGGTTTTCTTTTTAAACCATACAGGTCTTTTGCTTATGTATTATGATTTCTGGTTTTGAGTTTATAGAGGATTTCTCTGAGTCTATATGTATTTCTTATGCTTTTTCTTTGGCTCTTTTTTTTCTGTTTGCTTTTTTGTTTTGCCCTATTCTAGTTTGTTGATTTGTTTTTTCTTTCTTTCTTTCCTTCTTTTTTTAGATGCCTGCTTATTTTTTTAAATGAGAGTAAGAAAGAAAGGAAGTGGATTTGGGTGGATGGGAAGGTGGCAAGGACCTGGGAAGAGTTGGGGGAGGGAAACCAATAATCAAAAAATATTATATGAAAAACTATCCATTTTCAATTCAAATAAAAACAAAATTAGATAATTTTAAAAGAGGAAAGTAAATAAATGAATGCCCAGGATGACATAGCAAAGCCAACCTGAAGGTGTAACTCCTGAGCGTAGCAACCTTGCCTCTTGTCTGTGACACCGAATGTGATCTCAAGGACCCCAGCTGCCTGTGGCTCACTTAACTATCTATGCCTTATCTTGTCTTCTCGGTACAGGGGCCTAGGCCATGGCGCATTTGGGGAGGTGTATGAAGGCCAGGTATCTGGAATGCCCAATGACCCAAGCCCTCTACAAGTGGCTGTAAAGGTGAGGGGTGGTTCCACCTTTCGCCTAGCCTTAGCCTGAGGTCCCTGTAGGCTACAACCCACAGCTCACAGCCGCTGTCTCCTCCCACCCTTCCTTTCAGACACTGCCAGAAGTGTGTTCAGAACAAGATGAGCTGGATTTCCTCATGGAAGCTCTGATCATCAGGTAAAGTCACAGAGAACCCCAGCCTCTCTTCCCACCCCTTGAGGCATATGAGGGCCTTCCTAATTGATAGGTATCTCCAAGGGAAATAGGGTATGTTGGACCCAGCATGACCACCGCCACCATCTGACAAGCAGAAGGATCCCTGAAGTGGAACAACCCCCAGTGATTATCTCAGAAATTATCTGAGTGGCCTAACCATTGACAGCCCTCTGCCTACAACCAGCATCCCAGTGTCAAGCACTGATTCTTGTTCCTCTCTTAAGAAAGCAAGTTCCTTTCTGACATTAGATGGTATAACCCACCCCTCCCCACCCAAACTGACTCTTCCATACCTGAGGTCCCTTGCCCATCCCAGCTCATAGGTTCGGTATAAAGGAAGGGACCCCATAACGTGATAAAAGATAGCAGACTTCCTTACCCCACATCTACAAGGACAGGACTGGCTTCATCCTGAAACTGGTGAGCCAGGCCTGCATCAAAACCAAGGGCAGCTACTCTCGACAACAGATCTCCTGAGGGAGGAGGCAAACTGTTGCCCTTGATATCTGAAGGAAGCTCACAGCCTCTGCTGGCACTATGCCGCCTCCAGACATCCTGACCTGGGGAGATGGCTCAGGTTGGTCCAGGCTGAAGTAGCAAGGGAATACAGCCCAAGGCTGTATGAGTGATATGTTCATGGGCTCTGGGACACCAGAAAGATACACACTTGGGATAACACTTGCTTTAAAAACAATATTTATAGGCCGGGCGATGGTAGCACACGCCTTTAATCCCAGCACTCGGGAGGCAGAGGCAGGTGGATCTTTGTGAGTTCGAGACCAGCCTGGTCTACAAGAGCTAGTTCCAGCGCAGGGCTCCAAAGCCACAGAGAAACTCTGAACCAAAAAAAAAAAAAAATCTTTATTTTCCAGATACACACACACACACACACACACACACACACACACATATATATATATATAGTGAGAGTATTAAATGAAACCCAAAAAGTGTAAAATTCCATAAGAGAGCTTAAGTATGTAATATTCCTACTAGGTAATAACAAATGGTAATAATAAATAATTATATTTCAGCATATAATCACTAGTCTCTCAGCTCACTGTGTGTGTGTGTTCACGTGGAGCTTCCCAGTCCCACTGTTCTATATATCCTAAAATGACAACCCAAATCTCGGAACCTTGTGTTCCAATCACTCCCTACCTGTGTGGAATCCACAGGCAACTGCAGAGACCAGTGGGGCCATCCTCCTGACTCTTCACAGACTACCTGCCCCGCTGCAAGTCACAAGCTCTCCCTGTCAGAAACCAGTCCTTCAACTTCTACCTGAGACCTTCCTTAGAGAACCCAAGTATATATTCATGCAATAATGCCCACACAAACACATAGACTTTGTCACTTCAAGGTCCCCCTCACTCTAGTAGAATTCTTTCCTGCTAATTTACCTCCCACCAGGCCTGTCCCATCTGCCCAACTCCCCAGGGAGGTTCCCCTCAGGCTCAGCCAGGGACCCCACCACCCACACATGTAGAATGCAGCTTTACAACATGGTTGCTGAAAATGTCACTCAGTGTCCTGCCTCTCTGTAACAGAAGGGGTGACGGACTGCTTGTCGTCCTACTGCCCCGCTAGCTCACACCCAAAATAATCACACAGAAACTGTATTCATTAAATTACTTCTTGGCCAACTCTTGCATCCTGATCTAACCCGTTTCCACCAATCTGTGTATCACCACGAGGTCATGGCTTACTGGGAAAGATTCTAACCAATGTCAGTCTCAGGCAGGAGATTCATGGTGGCTGCCACACTGCCCTTCCTCCCAGCATTCAATTCAGTCTACTCCACCTGTCTAAGTTCTGCCCTATCAAAAGGCCAAGGCAGTTTTTTTAATAACCAATGAAAGCAACACAAATACAGAAGGATCTCCTACACCACTTCTCTTAATGGTCCCAGACACAGCTCAGTTAAATTTGGTTGCACCCTCTGCCCTGCAGCAAATTCAACCACCAGAACATTGTTCGCTGCATTGGGGTGAGCCTGCAAGCCCTGCCTCGCTTCATCCTGCTGGAGCTCATGGCTGGTGGAGACCTCAAGTCCTTCCTCAGGGAGACGCGCCCTCGCCCAGTGAGTGAGAACCAGTCTTCCCTTTGGCATTTATGTCAGTAAAAGAGCAAGGCTGAGGGGGGTAGGAGTGGGTTGCTGAGGAAGTTGCAGGGTAGATGGGATCCTAGGAGTCATCAGTACTATGGTTTGAACAGGAAGGGAATGGACAGGATCCGGTGAGCAGAAAGAAGAGCACCAGTCATAAGGAGCCCGTGCAAGCCTTACACGATTGATTCAGTAGCCTGACTTTATTTATGGCCTGATAACTCTGAGTCAGAGGGGCTTGTATGCCAGCTATGTCACTAACTTGCTTCCCATCCACTGACCTCTTCTCTCAAACAAATACAATGCACAGCATCCTGACTTTGTAGTTTTCTATAAAATGATGATGATGATGATAGCAATAATAACAACATGCTGGAATATTTATGAGGATAGCGTAGGTGTCTGTGGTGTCATGGATGAGGGACAAACTCTACGGTGGGCCCAGGAAGCCCGGCCTCCCACCCCTGCACTGCCATCAGGCGCCATACACTCAAGGCAACCCACCTTCATTTTTACCTTAATGCTTGTGCAGGTGGAGCCTGAGGGTTGGAGTGAAGTCCTAGAAATGACTTGGATGACAAAGCACTGCATCTCCAGCCACCAAGAGTTTAGGAAAACCTTTCCCTGAAGAGGCTTCAGGAGGCCCCAGTCACTAGGCATTGGAGCAGAGCAGGCCGGGATCAGGACCTTGGCTTCCTCAAGGAATTGCCACAAAGACTAGCTCAAGAAGAGCAGTGGCCACCAGCCCTGCCAGAGAGAAGCAAAGTGAGCCTGACACCCTAGGGACGGAAGGTGGAGAGCTGACTACACTGTTCACAGGGACTAGAAGAAGAGCAGGGACCCTGGGATATCTGCTCTAATCTCCATCTCTAATCAGGTTCAGTTTAAAACACCCCCTTGATTAGCATCCACGATCTCTGGATTCAGTCCCCATGTTGCGTAAATCAGGGCTAGTGGGAACATAGCTGAGAAACGGACGAAGGGGAATGACGAGTTCATGGCCACCGGCAGCTGCATAGTGAGTTTGAAGCTAGCCTGGGATAACTGAGCCCCATTTCAAAGGAAATAAGTAAACAAAAGCAAAATGGTCCCATTTTAAGATCCTCCACAGTGTTTCCCCGAACAGCTGGATGACACATCTGGACACCTAAAACGTCCCATCTTACCCACCTGAAAAAGAACGTCAGGATGCTGGGAGACAGGAGGGAAAGACTAACCCCACTCGTAAACTGTTCTCGTCAACATCCTTGTCCTCTGAGCGTCCACACATAACACTGCCCTGTGAAGCAAACAGTGTAGAACTCATGCCGTTTTACAGATGTGAAAACTGTGACCCTTCCTTAAAGGTTATCGGCGGCATGCCAGGGCCACAGGAAATAGAAAACCAGGACTAAAGCCTGATCCCCTGGTTGAACTATCATGTGGGTGCCGAGAACTGAACCCAGGTCCTCTAGAAGAGTAGCCAGTGCTCTAATCACTGAGCCATCTCTCCAGCCCCATGTTTAGAAACATTTTAAGCACTAGAGAGATGGCTTGGTAGTTAAGACACTTATGGTTAAAGTGCTTGCCCTACAAGGGCTGGAGCTTGCATCCCCACATCATCTCATGCAAATGTCTTGTGGGCATGGTAGCCTGCCTGCAGTTCCAGTCCCAGAAGGTTGAGACAGGGCATCTCTAGAGCAAGTGGCTAACAAGACCAGCCATGTTGCCATGTCGAGGTGCTCTGGATGCGACTGAGAAACCCTGCCTTAATGTCTAAGATGCAAGTTAGTGGTTCCTGACATCAGCCTGGGACCTGTAAACATGCATAACCACCTACACATACACACACGTGGAAAAATACAATAAATACACAGACCATTTGAAGACACTGCAATAGAAGATTTCAAAAACATTATTCTCCATTGGCTTTCTCCCAGGCTTGTGTATCAGGTTGTAGCACGCCCAGGAAGTCTGGAGTAGAACTGTAGAATACATAAGAGTAAGAATGTCTGTCCTCTTGTATTCCTGTGGCCTAGGCAACCCTAGCCCTGGCTGTACATTAGACTCACCTGGGATGCTTTAAACATACAAAGCCATGCCTATCCAAAAATATGGATTTCTTGACCATTGTTGGGGTAAATTAAAGGGGTGGGAGCCCTGGGAGAGCAGCATGAGTGGGCTCAGCTTCCTCACAAAGAGAAGCCAATATCCCAGCTTTCTCTCTTCTACAAACGCCTCGTCAGCACACTCCTCTTCTCTGTCCACAGAACCAGCCCTCCTCCCTGGCCATGCTGGATCTACTGCATGTGGCTCGGGACATTGCCTGTGGCTGTCAGTACCTGGAGGAAAACCACTTCATCCACCGGTGAGCCAGCGACCTTCCTATCCATCCTTGTAACCCAAATGAGTCCCTATTGGTGCCAAGAGCACATCCCCCCACACACACACAATTTGTTTTAGAGAAGACTAGGTCTCTCTCCAGAACTGTTTGTGTGTGTCATCTTTGTCTCTGAGGGAGGCTGTCTTCCCAGGCGTCTCCTGTGCCTGTGTGAAGTGAGTATCTAAAAATCTCTGCACTTCCCCACAGGGACAAGCTGGAGGTTGGTGGGCGACTCCCACCCTCCCCTGGTCCTCCTGCCTGTCCATTCAAGTATTATATCACCTTGAACTTCCCCTACCTAGAAACTGGGCTCTCCAAAGGGATCTGTCTTCAATTCATCCTTGTATCCCTACTATATTATTGGACACTAAGTATTGGCTGGATAAATTAATTTTTTCTAAAATACTCTAAAGTGAAGCATAATGACAGTTTCCTTTACTATTGTGCCATTTCCTCTGCCATATACGAACCTTGTATTTATTTATCTTTTCTTGTTTTTATTGAGCTATTTATTTTTCTCTACTCCTCTTCCTTCTTCTCACCTCCCCTTCTACCCTCTCCCATGGTCCCCAGGCTCCCAATTTACTTAGGATCTCTTACCTTTTTCTACTTCCCATGTAGATTAGATCCATGTATGTCTCTCTTAGGGTCCTCTTTGTTGTCTAGGTTCTCTGAGATTGTGAAATGTAGACTGGTTTTTCTTTGCTTTATGTCTAGAAGCCACGTATGAGTGAGTACATGTGATATTTGTCTTTCTGGATTTGGGTTACCTCACTCAATATGGTGTTTTCCAGATCCATCCATTTGCCTGCAAATTTCAAGATGTCATTATTTTTTCTGCTGTGTAGTACTCCATTGTGTAAATGTACCACATTTTCCTTATCCATTCTTCAGTTGAAGGGCATTTAGATTATTTCCATGAACCTTGTGTTTAAATGCTGTGTGGACTCATGAGCATCATAGATCGTGTGTTTCTTCCCTCATGGATGTTGGTGACAGCTGGATCTGAGATCTAAAAAGTCATATATATTACTTTTCTTAATGATTTGCTTCCAACTCGGTAAATGGTAGTCCAGCGAACTCACAATGATTTATTAGCTCATGCCTTCAAACCATTTAAGAGGTGCTCATCACTGTTAGCACACATAGCCACAGAGCTGAAAACAAGAGTCCTGTGTGCATTTAGAGAAGTGTGGAGGTGCACACCAGCCAGGCTTTCTCCTGCTAGAGTGAGGAAGCTGGAAGTCAGGAAGTGGACTTCACCCAGGTTCTCGAAGTCACTCTGAGACAATAGCCTCTCCATAACCACTTCCTCCCTTCATTACCCATTCAATGCTTTGGTCCTCGGTCCTGCCTCTTGTTTTTAACCTTTTTCAACTTGCAGATCTTTCTGACTGATAGAAATAACAGGAGCAAGAGGGCATCCAGGACCATTCCTTTGGATGTGTCTTCTTCCAAAGTCACATGGTTTGCTGCCCTTTTTATTGTACCCCAAACTTTTCATAAACCCCCAGCTCCAGGCTCTTCTGTTTCCCAGTCGAGGCACGTTTGTGCTCCTTTGGGAATGAGCCTCCATTAAAGCCACTTCTCCATCTTTCGCCCATAACCTTTAAGACTGGACTCATCTACTAGCTATCTGTGTATCGCCTGGGTGACCTCAGGTGTCTGCCTTTGCTTATGGAAATGGCTTCAGTGCTGGCATTCCACACGCGTTGAGCACCATAGCGACAGAGTATCTGACTGAGGGAATCGCTTCCTTTACTGACACACTGAAATCCACTTCCCTTATGATGCTCTCCCACGTTCTATAAGAGATGCCAGGATTACACTCTTCCAAGACTTCTACCTCCTCCAGGTCTAGAAATGATTCATGAAGATCAGAATTAGATCTCTGAGTAATCGTTTGCTGCTCTTTTGATCTCTCTTTGTGTGTGGGGGGGGAGTACATATGTGTTTGTGTGGATGTATGCACATATGACTGCAGGAGCAAGTGTGTGCACGTGTATGTGGAAGCCGAAGCTTAGTACCAAGTGTCCTCCTCAGTCAGTCTCCATCGTACAGCTAAGAGTCCTTCCCTCAGCCTGGAGCTTCACCTCAGCTAGGTTGGTCAGTCAAGGGACTTCAGGGATCTATCTGCTTGTGTCTGCCTCCCCTGTGCTAGGTTACAAACACGGGCCACCACCCCTGGATGCTTATGTGGGTGGTGGGAGACCCAAACTCGGTTTCTCATGTTTCCACCGCAAGCTCTTTATCAACTGGGTCATCTCCCCAGACTCTCATTTTGCCTTCTTCAAGAAATTGAATTGTCAAAGGTCAAGTGAAGATTGTGTTGGATGACCTGTTGGAAGCAAAAGGGACCGTCTGGAAATTGCTCACCTCCATCAGAGCTTCTTCCTGGGTTCCTGTGGTGGTCTGTATCAGGGAAGGGCCTTTAGCAGCTTCCCACTGGCTGAGAAGCGCGTGGGATGCTCCACACAGTTAGCTCTCCCTCCCACCTTTCAGAGTCCCCAACTGCCGCTCAGCAGACTTGTTCAACTAGGGCATACGCCCCCACCGTCTCTCTTCACCAAAATTTGTTGCTTTTGGACATGGTTTACTGAGATTTCAAGATGTATATGCTGTTCTACCAGCTCCTTGTGTGCTTGATGCTATTATGTTTATATCCTCATCATCATATACTGCAGTGTAAAGACCTGTTGGGAGACATAAGCATTTTTCCGGATCCATTTAATATTTCTCTTTAGAATTAATGGCTGTTTCCCTTTGTCTTGATGCCATACATCTTATGCTTTTAAGGTTATCTTTGGACGTTTTGTGGAGCACTGCTCCTCAAAAATTCAACTTCGACCTTATGAACTGGGTTGGTGGCATTAACAAGCATCTACTTCTCATTCCAGACCATTTTTTGAGTCTTAAGTCTTGATCCCTAAGTCATACTTTTAAAAATATTTAAATTTAACCTTTTCTTTTCTTTTTTTTTTTGTGAGTATGAGTGTTTTGTCTTCATGTATGTATTGCATAATGTATGTCTGATATCTGTGGGAGTCAGAAGAGGGCGTCAGATCCACTGGAACTGCAGTTACAACTGGCTGTGAGTCACCATATGGGTGCTGGGAACCGAACCAAGTCCTCTTAACTGCTGAGCCAACTCTCCAGCCCCCTCTTATTTTACTTTTTAAGATAAGGTTTCACTAAGTAACTGAGGCTAGCCTAGGACTTGCTAGATAGCCCAGAATAGCCTGAAATTCAGGTCCTCCAATCTTGGCCTTCTAGATGCTAAGAATGGAGACATAGACTACCTTCCCAAGCTTTCTACTTTCTTTTTCAGTGTGTGTGTGTGTGTGTGTGTGTGTGTGTGTGTGTGTGTGTGTGTGAGAGAGAGATGTTGGTGTATATATATGCATGTTTTCCATAAACAAGGGCACATTTGTGTAAGTGCATGTGCACCACATGTGTGCTCATACATGTGGAGGCCAAAGAGTGATGTCAGGAATTGTTCTTTCACTTTTCTACCTTATTCACTGAGGCAGGGTCTCTCAATCAAACCCAGAGCTCATCAGTACAGTTAGTGTTGCTAGCCAGCCTGCCCTGAAGATCTCCTGTATCCACCTTCCAAAGCATGGCATGTCACCAACCATCCCTGGCATTTATATGTGTTCTGGAGATCTAAACCCAGTCCTCCTGTCACAGAACAGCACAACAGGTTCCATAACCATTGAGAAATCTACCCCGCACCACCCATTCTCATTTTTAAAAGCCATCTTAGCCAGTTGTTTATCCTCCAACTTCTCCCTCAACCAAGGATAAGAACTTCCACAAAGCCATTTAAAAGTATAAAACACCATCTGTGCCCAGAAGGTACTTGTTTTTGTTTGTTGTGTTTGGTTTTAATTTGTCTGCTTAGGACTTTAACAGGATTAGCACTGCTTTCCAGACTTCTGGCTGGGGTCTGGTTCCCACATGGATGTCAAGGCAGAAGTAGTCTGGGGTCAAGGGGGACAAGTCTGGGAAGTTCCACAGTGGGGCCTCAGAGGCGGGCTTCACCTGGAGCCCGGGAACAGAGTGCCAGCTTCTCCACTCAGAAGTGTCTCTTCAACTGCATAGCTGCATAGCTTAGCAAAGGCAGTAGATACAGGCACAGGTGGAGGAGCCACACTGGCTGTTACAAAAACAAAACAAAACAACAGCCTGGCAATGATGGTGACACACACCTTTAATCCCAGCACTTGGGAGGCAGAGACAAGTGGATCTCTGTGAGTATGAGGCCAGCCTGGTCTACAAAGTGAGTTCCAGGACAACTAGGACTACACAGAGAAACCCTGTCTCAAAAAAACAAAAACAAAAACAAAACACAACTAGAAATCCTTGGAAATATGGTAACCTATTTGAATTTGAAGTTGTACTGTTCTGGCAAAACACTAACCCATACTCTATGTATAACAATATCCCAAAGCCAGGTAGCATTTCTTATGCCCCTGTGTTGTCTGCCTTTAGCTTAGATTTTTCATAAAATGATGATTACAATATGCTGTGTACTGTAATGAGAATTAGCCTTTAACGGTGTCTGGCACACAGTAAAAGACCAGCAAGTTTTACTTTACATTATAGCTGACTTCATGATTCATATATCTCACTAAGCATTGTTATATGTGTAAGGGGCCTCAGAGTTGGCACAGAACACACCCAGACACCAAATTCTCACCACACAGAAGATTTATATGCTGCAGGGGCAAGTTGGGGGGGTGCCTCTGGATCTGCAGGGGCAGAAAGTAGGTGTTTCTGCAGGAGTGGTTTTAAGGAGAAAGGGGGAAGTCTGATAGGGTAAATTAGTAAGTCCTCGTTGGACAGGTTAACCAGTGAAGTCCAACAATGAATTTTTATTGCTGGACCATGGTGTTTTGATAGCTGGACCTTGGAGTTCAATCTCAGGCATGAGTCAGTAGCCAAATAAGGGAATGGAGCCTGGGGGCTAGCTTTAGGAATGTAACCTAATGGTTTAGCAAGGAAGGGAGAAGGGGAAAAGGCCAAACCTGTTGATACAAAGAGTGCCATGTTTGGGCCTGTTAGAGAGCCCTTCCGGATTAGTTGCTTTTTTGTTGCTGAGATAAAACACCATGATCAAAGGAGAGTTTATTTGGGCTTACAGTTCCAGAGGGAGAGTCCACAATGGTGAAAGAAGCACAGTAAACTAAGAGATCGCATCTTCACCTACAAACACAGAGAGTAAACTGGAAGTGAGGTGAGGCTGTAAGCACTTAAAGGTCACCCCAGTGATGTACTTCCTCCAGCCTCCACCTCCGAAAGACTTTATAATCTCCCCCCAAAGAACACCACCAGCCAGAAATCAGGAAGAGTTCAAATCAGTGAACCTAGGAGGGGCGTTTCTCATTAAAGCCATCACAGTTTGCAACAGTTCCCCTAATCTTGGTCTGGAATTGATGTTGCTATTTCCTCCACAGTGCGATATAATATAACAGCAGAAATACAGGGAGAAGAAAAGAGCACTTTGAACTTCACTGGAGGTGAAGGTGCTAGGACATTTTATGAATAAAATTAAGAAACCTATTTTCTCGTTCAATCCTCTTCCCAGGGATATTGCTGCTAGAAACTGTCTTCTAACCTGTCCAGGGGCTGGAAGAATAGCAAAGATCGGAGACTTTGGGATGGCCCGAGACATCTACAGGTGAGAGAATTGCCTTGGTCCAACAAGGCCTTCCTCCGTCATCCAGTCTCTTCAAATAGATGCCTATGATGGCTTGCACCTTACATCATCTGGTACCCTGTCAACTTCCCACATGGATTTCCAGTGAGTGCCTTCCAAGATATAAGAACCTCTGATTAATGCCCAGTCTAATTCTTGATAGCTCTTGATAATGTGTCTCCTTTGGCTTATCTCTCTTGCTCCAACTCTCTCATCCTGCCATGTTCTAACAGAATAACATGGACACTTGATGTGTGACAAGCTTTGAAGTGGCCTTTATATTTTACTCAACCCCTGCTCTCAACACTCAGAAATTCTAAATAATTGCAACGGTGTTCATCATCACAGACAGAAGCTCCCAGGGATGAACAGGGTCCTGGGCCATGCCAAAACTCAGAGATATTAAAATATAGTTCAAAGCACAAAAGTCCATTGTTCAACTTCATTTTTTTTCCTCTATTACAGTCTCAAGACTACATAAAAATTACCAATGAAGGAATGATGATGTAGCATAGTGGTAGAATACTTGTCATGCACATACAAGGGCCAGTCTTGGTCCTCAACACTATAAACAATGATAATGATAGTATTAAATAAAGGGTTTTTGTTATAAAATGTAGTGGTTTTGTTGCACTTTATTTCCCAATATGTAGTTTCTTATTTTTCTAATTATCTGCAACTCTGCCTTGCTAGACAAGATGAGCAAACTGTTGCTTTACATGGTCACTCATTGGTCCCTTCCCTAATGCTCAGAAGTGGGAACATGGTTACATAGCGCTTTTGTTATCTGAGGAATGAGCACAAACATCTAGAAACTCCATTGGATGTCGGTGAGAATCAATAGGCATCTCCAGGGACCAGGAGCGTCAGTTCTGCATTGAGACCTTAAGGCCACAGAGTATGGAGGCTGGAATTGGTGAAGGATCCTTTGGAGTCATCTACTATTGCCGTCTTCGCATGGCTTTCCCATCTTAGCTATTTTCTCATCTCTGTGATCAAATACCCTGACAAAAGAAACTTAGGGGAGAAAGGGTTTATTGAGCTCTCAGCTAAATAAGGGTGCAGTCCATCATGGTGGGGAAATCAAGGCAGAAGGGGCTTAGAGCAGCTGGCCACACTACGCCCACAATCAGGAAGCAGAGAGAGATGAATGCATGCTCAACTTGCTTTCTTCTTGCTTTTTTTTTTCAGTCCAGAACCCAATTCAGGGAATGATGCCATCCCCCCCTAGGGTTGGTCTTCCCACCTCACTTAACCTACTCAAGATAATCCCTCACAGGCTTATCCAGAGAGGCTCATCATCCGGGTGATTCTGGAGTCTAGGCAGCTGAGAATCAGCATTAATGATCACAGCCTCCCCTCTGAGTCTCTGCACACCTCCCTGTACTTTCTCAGAACATTGGGGCTGCCTCCAGTTTCAAATAGAGCAGTGTAGCATGTTGTCCAGCTTGACATCCCTTATTGTGGCTTTCTGTCTGATAGCTTCCTGTGACAAATGTGTGAGCTAAATGAATTTATAGGGATGAAAATATTGACTTTGGACCACAGTTACAGTCCCCTCAGTCCATGGTCATATGTTTGACTCCGTTGCTTCTGGATTATGGTATTACAGTACATGGGGACAGGAGCACATCATATCATGTTCACCTCATGGTAGACAGAAAACAAAGAAAAGGGGGTGAGTGGATTGTGGTTCACACATCTTCAAGAGCCTGCTCCCAATGACCTAACTGCCTTCTGGTAAGCCCCACCTTTTAAAGGTTCCACTGCATCCCAGAAAAGCAGCAGGCTGGGGACCAAGGCTCTAGCATGTGGCTTCCAGGGACCCTTAAGATCCAAGCCAAAGCAATTCCGCTCTCCAGACTTCGGTCATTCTTGCTTCCCTCAATGTTCTGAACCAGGAGAGAACTTCTTGGCCAGCTCTCTGTAATGCTACTCCTGTATGTGCCCTTATTTTATATACAGACAGTCAATCTTTAATCCGTATCACTGAACTCCATAGCCACACCATTTTCATACATGGTGTCAGTTCCACGATTTCAGGTGTGTGTGTGTGTGTGTGTGTGTGTGTGTGTATCTTCCTCTGAACTGTATCCTTGGGAGGAAGAGACATTATGATTTATTTATGTCCTCAGTACAAGGCAGAGCACTTGATACATCCTAATACTCAGAACATGTTTATTGAAGTCATTAATTAGTGTAGACAGCTGGTGGAAAGCCACCTCCCATAACACGCACAGGCACAGAACATCAGGCTAGGTGTGGAATTGGCTTAACGGGTAAGTGAGTTAATTTATTAGTTCTTATTAGCTAGTTGCATCAATGGCATTACTGATGAAACTAATAAATTAATTCATCTATGTGTTAAGCCAGCTCCATGCTCAGACAGCCCTGTGTCCTGTCTGGATGTGTTGCGGGAAGCAGCCTCTGGCCAGCTGTCTGGATTATGTGTTGAGTGCCAACAGTGAACGAAATGCCACTGTCTCAATGTCACGGAGGATCAGAAATGAATAGGGTGCGAGCCCTGTTCTCAGCCCTCCCATTCTGGAAGTCAAATTACTGTAGGTCATCGCAAACATGCTGTACTTATAAGGCTGGAGTAATGTTATTCATTGTGAGTTATAATAAAACCCAACAGGGAAATCTAAACAGCCACTAGCAGGGATCTTAGTCACTGCATAGATCTTTTCCTCTGCGCCTCCAGTGGGCCATTAAGTGACACCAAGATTCTTAACTAAATGATCTGTGCTCCCCTACTCTCCTCCACAGATACCCAGGACCAGTCTTTAATTTCAGGTATTTTTTTTCCCAAAGACAGGCAGTGTTGCAGTGTCTTTTCTCAAGCTTCCAGGCAGAGCTTCTGTTCATTGACCCCGTCCAATCCAAGCTTGGTCTCCTCTTCTTCCCCGACAGGGCCAGCTACTATAGAAAGGGTGGGTGCGCCATGCTGCCAGTGAAGTGGATGCCCCCAGAGGCCTTCATGGAAGGAATATTTACTTCTAAAACAGATACGTGGTGAGTCTTCCCTCTGCCCTCCCCCAGGTATCACTGTGACTTAGTGATGATCTTGGGCCAACTGGACCACGCTCCTCTGAGAACTCTTTTTGCCAGGGAGAAGGCATAAGATACAGAACAGGAGAGACCTTGGTGGGTCCCATGGCAGGTGAGGGATGTGGGCGGGAAATAGAATACACCATGCAAAGAGAGCTTGGGTATAGAGTTTATTTAGAGGGTATTGGGAGTTGCGGGGAGAGAAAGAGAGACAGAGAGAGAAAAAGAAGGAAGAGGAGAGGAGAGAAGAGAGGACTGAGATGAGCTAGCCTTGGTAGAAAGAGAGAGATTAGGAATGGGCAGACCTTGTCGCTTAAAGGGACAAGATACTGCCTGGGTTCATCCTGCCTGGTGACAGGGCAGGCCAGCAGAATCCTAACATCCCCGTGTATCTTTCATCATAAAAATGTGGGGGGAATTAAAGGGAATAGCAAGTGGGACAGAGATGGGGCACCGGGTTCTCAAGACTGCTTCCTGCTTATTTGTGGCCATTGAATTCTTGGGGGATCTGAGAAAGCTGGGATGCTGGCCATGTCCTGGGGTACCTGGTCGTTTCACTGCTGCCCAGGCTGTGCGGAATTGTCTAGTGTCTCTTGGGCCTGGCAAGGTGCCGGCAGAACAGGTGCATATGACCTGTTTAAGGTGAATCCTCCAAGTCGGGTTCTTTGAGCTTGTGAAAACGTAAGTTTTAGACACGTATACTGTATAAATGGCAGTATAGTTACGCCAGAAATAAATGTGACAGATGTCTTTGCACAATGAAAAGTATCTTTGAGGTTTAGAGTTAGAAAATGACCAAAGAGAATTTAAAATCTTGATCTTGCAGAATCGTAGTGATAGCACTCTGCCATAGTGAGATTAATAATTTACCAGAATTTTATTGATTAATGTTAAGACTATGAAGGGCAGTGTAATGAGAGAGAAATATGATTACTTGCATTTGTACACCTTACAACACTTTTTAGACCCTGAAACTTTCTTTGACCCTCACATCTTAAGCTTTGCATCATAAAACACCTTTTATTAAAACATGATAAGATGTTGTGCTGAAATCTGTTTTGTGAGGTTGTCCCTTTTAAACTGGTAAATCTTCCAGCCATCAAACAGCATCAGAGTTCTTGAGGAGGATAAAATTTTACCTGAGTTATTGATTTAAAAAATGACACAAAACTTATTTGATTGGCTACCTAGACAGCCACTCCCCAGGGTCCTCCATGGTCATTGAGGGCAGGGGCATTGGGGCAGCATTTGCCTTCTGCTGCTAGCACAGGGCCTGCCAGGCTTCAGAAGATCCTGTGGTTTAGGAGTCTGTAGGAAGACCAGCCAACCTTGCCCCGGGCAGTTGATTCCAGTGTCCTGTTGTCCACTGTCTGGAGATCTTCAGCAGTTTAGATAAAAGACAGTTTTGCCCAGTGGCTAGTGCTTTCACTTGATAAAGTGGGTTGCAGATAGACGTTCTTCTGTGCCCATTTATCTTCTTTGGAGGAAATGGGGTGGCTACCAGGAGTCAACCTGGCTCTCTGTTACAAAAAGCGTTTTAATAATTAAATGTTTAAATGTCATATTCTCCAGCTCTCTGAGCATTTGAGGGATGTCTATTGGGTATATACGAGCAGGCAAACTTTGTCTTTAGTTACTCGTCTTAAGCACACAGGTGGCAAGTTAAGGCTTTACCCCTCTAATTAATAGCATCAGTACCCAGCATGGCCACAATTAAAAAGCTTAGTCATTTATAAGATGACTCTTGAATTGTATTCCACAACAGGCTGGCAGAGTCCATAAGATTAGAACTTTACATTACATTCCTGTCAGGTTTAGCCTTAAAAGCAATGATTTTGAATTGAAGCTTCTTTATTTTCAAAATAAAACCTTTTAATGAGCTCAGAAAAGAAGTCAAGATAGCCATTTTATGGGTATCAAACATATGCTGTTACTTATTTAAATTCTCTAGAAACTTGGTGTTGAACCCTTGGCAAAGACATAAGTACTTAGCTTTTGTTAATCTGAAATATATCTTTATAACCTTAAATTTTTATCTCCATGTAGAATACATTTTAAAACAGAGTTGAATCATATATACTGTATGTTGTAATAGATCTAACCATATTTTTTATCATCATTTAGAAGTACATACCCATTTAAAAATACTTGAGATTTATTGCTTTCTTAGTCTAGAAGGAGATGCAATGAACAGAGCTCATTAGGACTGCTTAAGACATTTTTAACAGTAAGTACATGTACAAATACACGCAGTTGAATTCAAATTGCATACACATACACACATACAGAGTTAAACCTAGCTTATATTTGCACATAAAGTTAAGAAAGGGAGAGAGAAAGGAAGTGGAGAATCAAAGTTGAAGATTCCTAGCTAACAGATCTGCCTCAGGTGGTCAAGTCCCTGCAATCTAGGAGAGCTAACAGGCAGCAGGCAGTGGTCACATGGTTGCCCATAGCAAAGATGGTGGTGAGGTGCCTCCTTGCCCTTAGACAAGATGGCAGTGGTCACATGGTCACCCATAGCAAAGATGGCGATCCTCTGACCTGTCCTCCTTGCCCTTAGTCAAGATTGTGGCAGTCACATGGCGCAAGGCATGGAGAAACCACGTTTTTTAGAGCAACCACAGGAATTCCATGCGAATTTTAAATGGATCCAAATAACAAAGGAATTCCATGCAAATTTTAAATGGATCCAAATAACAAGAGAAACATATGGGACACGTAAAACATACATTTAAAACAGAATCACATCTGTGTGGTCACACACCATTCACACATTATTTCATAATGAAGTATATAGGAAACTTCCCCAGCATAAGTTGCCAGTGCACAGGCGGGCAAGAAAGAGGAACCCACAGCAGCAGTGGTAGCAGCACAAGGGCTCCATAGGACAGGAAAACAAAATGGAACCTTTCCAGGTGAAGAGAGGACGGCACTGAGAAAGACAGCCACGGTGAGAGGCGGCAGCAATCTGTCTGGGGGACAGAGTTCAGCATAGCTGGGTTACACACTGGGAAGGAAACGCAGACAGACAAGCAGAGAGAAGGGACAAAGAGCAGAGACCACATTTCCAACCACCAATCACTGCAGAATGTTATAAGGGATGGGAGTGGCACTATTTCCATGAGTAAGATAGGAAAGAAAAAGTCCAAGAGACTGAACTCCAGCATCCCATAAATCCAGCATGGACCGTGGTTCAAGCCTTGGGTCATCACCTCCAGGGTCCAGGGGTCATGGGACTTGGTGGGCACAAGCCATACCTGTACATTGTCATGTGAGGCTGGGGGCCCAAAGGGCGCATGATTGCCCAGTACTGGGGCTTTTCACGCTGGGAACCATAGCCGGGACAAATCCATACTCCTCGAAGCACAGCCAGTGGTGGAGGAGGAACCTACTGTTAGTGCCATCTGCCCAAAGGTGGAAAGAGCTGGGCCAAGTCACACATGAACCAATGTAAGATGATATGGCAATGAAGAGACCTTGGTGGGTCCCATGGCGGGTGAGGAACGTGGACAGGAAACAGAATACACCATGCAGAGCTTGGGTATAGAGTTTATTTATAGGATATTGGGAGGGTAGGGGGAAAGAGAGAGAAAGACAGGCATAAAGATAGAGAGAGAGAAGGAGAGGGAAGAGGAGAGAAGAGAGGGCCAAGACAAGCTTGCCTCTGTGGGAAGAGAGAGGTTGGGAGTGGGCAAAGCTTGTCTTTTAAAGTGACAGGCTACTGCCTGGGTTCATCCTGCCACGTGACAAGGCAGGCCAGCATAATCCTAACAGAATGGGAGGAGGAAGATGTTGTGGAGGTTCTTAAGTGTTGGTATTTATCGGAATGATCAGAACAACTCTCTAAAATGCACATCAGACCCCACTCTGAGAACTGATCTTTCAGAAGGGGATGCAGATAAACTTGCATTTCTACCAAGCACCCAAGTAGTCCTGACTTCTACAGCTGGGAGGCCACACGTCAAAACTCCCTTGTCATTTTAAGTGGCAAATTAAACTCCAGCCCCTTGGCAAAGCTTGAGCACACACACACACACACACACACACACACACAGAGAGAGAGAGAGAGAGAGAGAGAGACAGACAGACAGACAGAGAGAGACAGAGAGAGAGAGAGAAAGAGAGAGAGACGCACACTCATGCACACGCACGCACGCACGTAAAGAAAAATCTTTTGAATTACATTAAACCCCACAATAAGAAGAAAAATAGAAAGGGAGGGAAAAGCCACTTAAAACAAGTTAGACCTGACAAGTTCATGGACAAGGTGTTCCTCACTTCAAAGAAGAGAAAAGTGTTGACATCTAAACCCACAGATCAGATCCAGAACCCGGTTGTTCAGTCTTCTGAGGTTCCCAAAAGGCCCAGGAATTAAAAGTAGGGGTACAGCAAATAGGAAAATTGGTTAAAGGTCTAACCAAGTAAGAACTAACCGAATCGCCTGGCTGAGCCCTCCACCCCCTGAATCTTGGGGACTGTCCTTCCTCCACCATCAAGCTTAGTGAATCCCACCAAAGAAAGTCAACCAAAGTCCCTCTGGTCTTGGCAGCAGCAGCGACATCAACAAGACTGAGCTACTCAATCCTATCAAGAACAGCTTTCAAAGGCTACCTAGTCTAGGTGAGTCCTCCCTGCACCAAGAACACTGGCAGCCAGGCCAACAAGGAGAGAACTTCTGGGCAAAGTGAGCAACGAGGCATAGGCTCCCAAGTGAGGTTGCCCAAGAGGAGTTAAACTAAAAAATGGTCTCCAGATCCTGAGGTTCTAATCCCAGAAGTCCACAATTGGTAGCTGATTCAATGATAGTCTTAAGATGACTGTCTTAGTGTTCTATTGCTGTGAAGTGGCACCATGACCATGGCAACTCTTATAAAGGAAAACATTTAACTGGGGCTGCCTTATAGCGCAGAGGTTTAGTTCACTATCATCATGGCCGGAAGCGCAGTGGAGTGCAGGCAGACATGGCGCTGGAGAGGTAGCTGAGAGTCCTACCTTTGGATCCACAGGCAACAGGGAGTGGCCACTAGACCTGGCTTGAGCTTCTGAGACCACAAAGCGTACCCCCTAGTGATACAATTCCTCCCAACAAAGCAACCCTTACTCCAACAAGGCCATACCTCCTAATAGTGCCACTCCCTATAAGCCTGTGGAGGGAGATCCATCTTCATTCAAACCACCACAGTGGCAGAACCCCCTTCTGACCTAAGTCAGATACTATACTGTGAGCAAGAGAGCCTTGACTATTTCTAGCCCAGTGAGATTTGCCTGAACCTAATTCAGTGGTCAGCAAGAACAGATTCCCAGGCACTCATTAGCAATGCAAATATGCAAATCTTCAGGCCCCACCTCAGGATCTTGAGGGAGAGTAGTTTTTTGTTTGTTTGTTTTTTCTGGATAATCTCCTGGGAGGAAGCAAATGGCAGGACCAGTGTTCCTATTAGAGGTGGGGAGTGGGGAAATTCTTTCTATACAGAGGAGTGAACCGTGTGACCCAGAGTGGAAGAACTCCAGCTGCCATCAGGAGCTGAAAGAAGCCAGCAGAGCCACTAGGGCAGTGGCTCTCAAGTTTCCTAAAAGCTGTGACCCTTCAATACAGTTCCTCATCCTGTGCTGACCCCCACAGTTTACAAATTACTTCATAATTGTAATTTTGCTACTGTCATGAATCATAGTGTAAATAACTGACATCAACCCCCAAAGAGGTCACAAGTTGAGAGAGAACACTGCCTGAGAGCCTCAGAGGGAACCACACCACACATACATTGTGATATAAGCCCAGCTGCAGCCTTTCTCTGTCCTGCCAGCCAGCTCCCAAATAACCACAGGAAGATTCTTATTTATTATTATGAAAGCTTGGCCAATAGCTTAGATTTGTTTTTAACCAGTCCTTATTTTAACTCATTGCTATTCATCTACGTGCTACCCCGAGGCTCATTTACCTCATCTCTGGACTGTCCATCCTGCTTTCCGATTTCCTCTCTTTCTGGCTTGTGACTCCACCCTTCTTCTTCCCAACATCCTCTGTGCCTGGAAACCCTGCCTAGCTATTGGCCCTTCAGCTTTATATTAAAGCAATCAGAGTGACACATATTCACAGAGTACAAAAGGATTATTCCACAGCAACCAGCCATATTGGAGAGTGCTGAGTCTTACTGAACACCGTAGAAGAGTGATGGAGGATGAGTTCCAACATCAACCTCAGGCCTCCACACGGACCTGCACCCCACTCTATGCACACCATATGCGTGTCAACAAATGTGCACACCATTCAGACACATGAAAATGGAAAATAAAACAATCCTTTGGAGGGGAACATTCTCAGGAATAAAAACATGATCCACACCCTCAAGGCACCCTCAAGGAGGCCTCTGAAGACCACGCGGCCGCACATAACAGCATCCTTCCAAGGACATGGGACTGGTCAGGGAGAGATGCACAGTTGAGAAAGCATGACAAATACAGCTTCAGTCAGATGCTCAAGGCCAACATCAGCATCATGTCACCATGGTAACACATACTCCTAAGATGAAGGGGTACAAATGTAGTCCTCCCCACACTCCTTAGCCCCAGCTGAGAGATAGCCCACTGAATCCCTGTCCACGACTGCTCAAACCTGCCCAGTGAGAGAGAATAAGGACATCCAAAGAAGTTTAAGGGAACATGACAACTCAATGTAATATGATGTCCTAATGGGATCTAGGAAGAGAATAGGGAAATTCGATGAAAACTGAGGAAATCTGAATAAACTATAGGCTTTAGTTAATAATGCCTTAATGCTAATCCATTAATTGTAATTAATGTACCATGTTAATGTGTTGTTAAAAATGAGAACTGGGTATAGAGTGCATGAAAACACAATATTGATAATATAATCCTTTCGCAATGTGAAGCATTCTATTTAAAAATGTTTATTTTTTTTCATCCGATAACTGAGATGTAAAAGTCGTGGATGGATTGGAATACAGAATTAAGTCAAACTTCAGGGAAGTGAAGCAGTTCTAAAGAGATGGGAGGTGTCGGAAAGAAAAGAGAAGAACATTGAGAGGATTAATTCAATTGCTCTGATAAGCTAGCAAAATAAAAGTCCCGGGAAGAAGGACACAGAAAATACAAAAGATAAAAATGCCAAAGCAATAAAGGAACGTTGTCCAGAATAGGACGTACACGGGTGTAAAGGTATCTACTAAGTGTCAAGCCAGCTCGGGAACCACACAAGCGTGTTGCCGTGAAGTTCCAGGCCAGAGCTGATAATGACTGCATTATTCAAGCAGAAAAATAAATAGAGAAGCTGGCCAGAGGTTAGAAAGTCAGGGAATCAAAGTGGCGTGGAAATGGTTCCTAGCACAGAAAACACAAGACAAAGGAAATGTCCTTGAGTTCTGAAAACCTCATATTGAGATAATGTCCCAAGATGGAAGCCCACCTTCCTGACCCATGTTGGCTATTTTGAGCAAGTGGCTTGTGTTAAGAAAAAAAAATCTTAAGAAGGGCAGCTCCGCCAGTGCAAAGAAATCCAATTAGGTCAGATCAAACCAAATCAAAATGCCCATCGTTTTATTACATACCGTGCTCGGCAGGCAGGGCAGAGAGACAGGACGGGGGGGGGGGAGCCCCTGCAAACCTGGAACCATGTGTTTCTCCGCTGGGAGCCCACTTAAATGCCCTGAGGAAGTGGTCCTGACCTTCCTCCAGGGAGGGGTCAGGACCTGGTATGCTGGGATTTGGAGTCCAGACCACTACAACTCCCAGGCCAGGGGGGCTGGGATGGATGCCAGGGGTTGGGGCTACAGCTTAGTTATTTCTAGTCCCGTGAGATTTGCCTTAGCCTAACTAATCCACTGAGTCTCAAAGTGGGTTCACAGGCCAGAGATAGTGGGTAACCTGGAACCCATCATTAGCAGCTCTGAAATCAGCTCCCCACCCACCCACCTCAAGCCTCACGCAGCAGGAACTGCAGGGGTGGCGCCTACCCGTCCGTCCGTTTTAACAAGCCCTCCAGAGGCATCACCTAACCTACCCAGAGGCAGAATAGCATCAACAAGTTAGTAATTGTTCCGAATACGAGTGGCCTTAGCCCAGTCAGTTCTGCTCTTGAGTGTGTCACTTCAGAGAAGCATTGACACAGTTAGGCTTGGGCAAAGATCCCCACTGGCTTACAAAACAGAAAAGGCAACAACAGCCTAATTCCCCCTCAATTAGGGATGGAAAGCTAAGAGGACAGAAACTGCTGAGCAATATAAAAAAGAACACACTAAGCCTCAACACAGGAAAATGTTCAGCCATACTACACGATCCAGTGAGGGGGAAAAAAAATCAAACCACAAAAGGAACGTGGGAATATTTAAAAACAATGTTACAATGGAAAAACAAACAAAAGTTAACTTTGTAATAAGGTAATACTTAGTGTGTAAGTCTTAGCTGCAGATGTCTTCCCATGTTAAAGAATATGAAAAATAACGAGGGAAATACACTCTGAACTTCAGTGGAGGGAGCAGAGGAAGAACGAACAGAGAGGACATATGTCTATATCTGTTTATTCAAGAAGAAAAGGAAACACTGACATCAGGAAGGCAAAATAACACCTGGGTTCTCTCAAACAATGTGGTGGCCCACACCTGTAACCCCGACATTCAGGAGCCCTAGGTACGAAGATTGGGAGTTTGAGGCCAACCTGGGTTAAACAGTTTTGGGGCAGCCTGAGCTACATCCAGGCTTTGTCTTTAAAATAACAAAAGGATGACTGCAATCACCAAGTAGTACCTATCTATATGTACCTGCCTATAGACAAGCAGAGAAGGTATTGCTGGGGCTCTTCAGACAGCTTCCTTGTTGGCTTTCGGTTTTTGTTTGTTGTATTGGGGGGAGGGTCTCCTTTTCCCCTAAGAGGTCAGAAGGACCACATGAGAGGGGATAATTCATGTTCCCAGCAATTTTCAGGCAGCTAATTTCACCAGCACAGTAACAGTAAAAGAAACCATTCCTGCTCCACAGAAGTGTGCTTTCTCCACCACTTTAGGGCACTACTGACGAAGAGCAGAAAACTGCATGGAGATACTAGAGCAAACACAGATTTTCTTTCTCCAAAATCTGATCATTAAACTAAGAGTTGGAAATAAAAATGGCATCAAAGTAGAAAATATTACTTCTGGAATCTAATAAACTGCATCTCCAAAGTCTTTTAAAACAAGTAACAGAAAATCAAATACCTTTTTAAAAAGAGGGAAATGTCTTATTTGATGTCAAAACACAGATAGAAAAAGCAAAACAGGATATTGTCAATGCAGAAAGCAAATAGATGAAAGAGATAGGTAGGTGTGCCTACTAAAAACAGCCCTATCTTTAATCAAAAGCCATAGGGAAGGGGAATCATTTTATTAAATGTTGGAAGAATCATTCAGAGAAACAAACCAATTTTGAACCTTCCCTCCCACCGTACATAAATTCTAACTAGATTTGCGGTAAGAGAAAACAAACATAATGAGAAAACAGTTAACATGTATTTAATCCTTAGTGAAGAGAAGATTGCACAACTATAAAACAAATAAAAGAAATTACAAAAAATCAATAAATATATTTAACTACCTGAAAACTCAAGCCTTTGATACACTGTACAGTTACATCATAAAGCAAGTAATAGACTGTTTTGAATAAGCCTGGTGGGTTATTCCTTATAATTATAATTCCTTAAGGAGCTAAGACAGGAGGATTGCAATATCAAAGCCTTCCTGGTCACAGAGGGAGTTCAGGGCCAAAATGACACTACCCAGAATTAAATTTTTAAAGGAAGTAGGGAGATTCAACTCAGTGGTGGAACACTTGCCTAGCATATACAAGACCCCGGATTCAGTCCCTAGCCCACCTCCAACTCCACCAAAAACTAAGCATTTTTTATTTTTGATAAAGGGCTAACATCTTTTCTTTAATGTGTTACTGATTCTTTATGGATTTCACATCATACACCCCATCCAATTTATCTCTCTGACCCCCCCCAGAAAAAAAATTAAAAGAAAAAAATCTCATCATGGTTCTGAACCTGGTTCTTGGTTGGTCAACCCACCTCACCTCCAGCCAGCTCTCCATCACTGCCCCAGCAAGCTAACCCAATGCAACAGGCGGTGGGGGGGGGGGGTGTTCCCCTGCTCTCACACCCTCTGGGCCAGCTCACCAGCACCCACACCACCAGGTCATCTCTGTTGCACTAAAGGACTAGTGATTTAATACATACAAAAGACGTCTACAACCCAAAAGCCAAATACTAAAATATTCTGCCCTGACAGCTGAAATCATGCAAAAGATGAGAACAGACAATATATAGAAGAAAAATAGGGAATAGCTTAGCAAATTTTAGTAAAACACTCCACCATGTGAAGTCAAGAGTTACCATATTCCAACAGACCTGGAGAGTTTGCTCCGTAGGAAAATGCACTCCCCACCATATCTAAGTTCAGTCCTCAGAACAAACACTCCTGAAAAGGTGTTTGATTCCCACATATGCACTGTGCCTTGCCCTCCCACAACACTAACTTAATTAACTAATTAATTAATTAAAAATGAACACAAAATATTAGGTTGGAAACACTTCTGCCCTGAGGTCTTTGTGGGTTTTGTTTTGTTTCTTTTGCTTTGTTTTGTTTGACGGGGGAGGGGAAAGGACTCTGCTGTTGGGGAGATGCTCAGTGGTTAAGAGCACTGGTTGTTCTTCCAGAGGGCCTGGGTTCAGTATCCAGCACCCACATGGCAGCCCACAGCCATCTGTAATTGTAGTCAGACTTTTTCTGTCCTGCCAGCCAGCTCCCAAATAACCACATGGAGACTTCTTATTAATCATGAACATTGGGCCAATAGCTTAGGCTTGTTTCCAACTAGCTCTTGTCAGTTAAAAATAACCCTTATGTTTATTAATCTATGTTATATCATGTGACTTTTACCTCCATCCCATTTTATGTGTCCAATTTATCCTGCGTCTAACTGGCTTCTTTGCCCTTCTTTTTCCCAGACTCCTCTATGCCTGGAAATTCTGCCTAGTTATTGGCTGTTCAGCTTTTTATTAAACCAGTCACAGTGACATATCTTCACACAGTGTAAAGGAATAGTCCGCAACATGTAACTCCAGTTCCAGGGGGTCTGACACCATCTTCTGGCCTTTATGGGCACTGGAGGCATGTAGTGTACAGACATATATGCAGACAAGATACCCATACACATAAAATAAAAAATAAAGGTAAAAAATTAATTTAAAAATTATCCTGTAATATTTTGCTTTAATAGGTCAACATTATTATTAATGTATATACCAAGAGTTGTTGAGAGTAACACTACTGGGTAGATAGAACTGAGAGCCCAGAATTAACAATATGTACTAAGAAGGTTTCAGGGTTGGTGTCTTAAATCTAGTTATTATACTAGAAGTATTGATTTTTACTATTTTATTAGTTTCAGTTGGTTTATCCTAAGGAAATCTTCAAAAATGGACAAAAGCCAGGTGTGGTAGCCCATCCTGTGGTCCCAGTACTCAACACACAGGGAGATTTTGAGTTTGAAGTCAGCTGGATTATGTAGAAATTTAAAGTCAGGTTAAAATACAAAATGAGACTCCCTCACAAAACTAAAACAAAATTAAATAAAATCAAAGTGTCAAAGTGTTCATGGAATGTTTGAAATACTTTGAGAACTGAAAGCAGTGTGATAAGGCCAACCATGTTACATCTCAATGGAATATCTCCCAGGCATTTCAGACTCCATTTATAAACTGTTTAGTATGGAAATGGTGCTACAATGAAATGAGCAAAATCATCAAGGTTTTATAGCTACGATTATACAAAAGAAATCTAGGCATGGGGCTTGCCTGGAATGAAGAGTACTAACGGGTTATCCTTTAGTAGAGATTCCTACGGGTGCTTGGGCATTCCCTTCAGGTTTCTGGATCTCGGAAGCCCTCTGGGACTGGAGAGATAGCTCAGTCCGTGAAGTGCTTGTAGATTGCAAGCCAAATGACCTGGTTCAATCACCAGAACTCATAAGAAGGAAAACAAGAAAAAAAGTTAAGGGAGGGCTGGGCGTGGTGGCGCACGCCTTTAATCCCAGCACTTGGGAGGCAGAGGCAGGCGGATCTCTGTGAATTCGAGACCAACCTGGTCTACAAGAGCTAGTTCCAGGACAGGCTTCAAAGCTGCAGAGAAACCCTGTCTCGAAAAACCAAAAACAAAAACAAAAAAAAAAAGAAGTTGAGGGATAGTGCAGCCTATAATGCACAAGATTGGGGGATAGAGGCAGACGGACCCTGGGGTTCATTGACTAGCCAGCCTAGCCTTCTTGTGAACCCTGAGTTACTGAGAGACCATATCTAGAGATTTTTAAAATTTTTTTAATTTAAAAAAACCTCCTTCTTCATTTCCTAGGTACTAGAGAGATGGCTCAGTGGTTAAGAGCACTGGCTGCTCTTCCAGAGGATCTGAGTTCAATTCCCAGCACCCACATGGCAGCTCATGACTGTCTATAACTCCAGTTCCAGGGCATCTGATACCTTCACACCAATGCACATAAAAATAAAGTTAAATAAATTATGTAAAAAAAAAAACAAGTTAGGGACAGGAGAAAAGACTTCATGGTTAAGAGAGCTTGCTGGTCTTCCAGAGGGCCTAGGTTCAGGTCCCAGCTCCCACACTGAATGGCTCACAACCACCTGTAACTCCAGCTCCAGGGGATCTGATGCCTCTTCTGGCCTCTATAGAACACCTTCACACACACCAGCGGACACACACACTCAACTACAAAATAAATAACTATTTAAAACAAGAAACAAGGTAGATGGTTCCCGAGAAAGAACACTTAGGGTTGTTGTCCTTTGGGCTGCATGTGTGTGTGCACAAGTGTGTGCACAAGTGTGTGCAACCACACAGCACCCTTTGTTACAGAAGATGGCACAATGGAAAACATACTAAAACCTTCAGTGTCTGTGTGTGTGTGTGTGTTCATGCACTTCCATATCTGTGTCTTCTGTTCCATGCCCAGGTCTTTCGGAGTGCTGCTGTGGGAAATATTTTCTCTTGGGTATATGCCATACCCCAGCAAGAGCAACCAGGAAGTTCTGGAGTTTGTCACCAGTGGAGGACGGATGGACCCACCGAAGAACTGCCCCGGGCCTGTGTATGACCTTTGGGAACTTCCTGCTAGAAACTGAGCATGGTCTTGTTTTTAAGTATTTGGATCCACATATGCTCTTTTAATGTTAAAGGGGAAGTGGCAGCCTTCTTTTAAAATGTCCCCAAACACACGGTGCTACAGACTTCCGTAAGATGGGTTGGTCTTCCAGCCTTTCAAACACAATAATGTCACCCCAGAAAGGTATCCATCGCCAGGCTGGAGGCTGGGAACTTCAGAATCGCCCCCTCGAAATGTGCGTCCCAGACACACTCGGTCAGCTCAGTGCTCTAATGGCCCTTAAATAGTTCTCCCCCTTGTGTGTATGTGTGTGTGTGTGTGTGTGTGTGTGTGTGTGGTTTGTTCTTGCGGTTGTTGATGTTTTGCTTGTTGGTTGGTTTTTTTTTTTTTTCTGTCCCCTGTGGTATTCCCTCACCTCTTTTCCAAAAACAAGATAGAGAATAAAATACCCCATCCTTAACACGGAACTTGATTCCCTCTCCCACCAGCAGGGGGCAGAATAGGTCAACCACGTGGACCTTGATGGCTTCCCATCCTTAAAGCTTTGGCTTGATTGAGGAAAGAGCTGGGAGCAACAAGGCCTTCCCCAGGTGCATCTTCTGATCAGTTAACGCGCTTGTTCTTTCAGCTACCGCATAATGACTCAGTGCTGGCAGCATCAACCCGAAGACAGACCCAACTTTGCCATCATTTTAGAGAGGATTGAGTACTGCACCCAGGTAAAAGGTTTCCTCCCACTGTCCAGACTTTAATCCCCATTGGAACGTTTTCTATGATTCGATATTTTATATTTATAATCTTATAAGATTGGTGATTGTGAAATTCGATATTATGATCTCTGAAATGGTATGATTGGCATCTCACTTTGCCCGTGTCCTACAATAAACACGGGAAACTGCCACAATCTTCACTACCACGTGTTAGTTACAGCACCAGACAGGCTCTGTTCCCTTCAAAAGCACTAGCTAATCCTCTAGATAGTTAATGGGCTTTCGTTGTCATCTTCTAACAATTAAAATATACTTACAACATTTTCCTTTCCTCTCTCCAACTGCCCCCCACCCAGCTTCTTTCCTGCCTCTCAAATTCATGACCTCTTTTTCCTTCATTGTTATTGTTACATATATGTGCATAGAAATACAGTCTCTTGAGTCCATTCTGTGTTCCTTGTATATATGTGATTTCAGGGTCACTTGATGTTGGATAACCCAATTAGAGGACTCCACTGTGAGGAGCCATTATTAGTTGCCCAGAGTTCTTTGAATAGGCTTGGGGCCCCTAAGATTTCCCCTTCCCACGTTAGTGTGTCTGTTGATGTCCAGGTCCTGTTGAGGCAGCCATCTTGCTGTAGCGTCATGGATAACTAGATAGCTAATGTTCTGTAGCTGAAGCTGGGTTTTCAAATGAGAATGAAAGCTCTCAAGACTTACAACCTGGCTAGACAAATAATCACATTAAACAGATCGTAACTAGATAATCGCTAAAGCAATCAGAGAGACATTCAAACCGTCCATCGGTAGCACTTGCGTGGGATTACACTACACAAGCCGCTTTTCCAGGCCTTGTTATGCTGTTCTTACGGAGGATTCATTTTACCCCATTCTACAGAGGAGGGGACTGGGCTTGGAGATGCTGTCCAAGCCACAAGGGCGCCTAGCAATCCTGGGTTCTCTGTAGCTCCCTCTCCCACTTCCTCCCATCTTGACTGAAGTGTGAGTGTTCACCTTCATCTTCAGCAGGTACCTCCCACTCATCATCACGTGGGGAGAGTGGTGGTGGTGGGAGAGGTCCTCTCCTCCCTCTCTCCAGCACAGACTTGCCAGCATGTGCCACCGCTCTCAGCAGCGACCCGGCTCCCCGGTCCATCTTTCTATCAGGACATCACCAGCTACCCCTCAGGACTTCACATAAGTTTCTGCTTTTCTTTCTACTGTGTCCAATCTTTCCCTCCCTCCAAACTCTGATCTTTATCGGGGTACAAAATTAAATCAGCATATTCTTCCTATAGCTCAACACCCTCACCCTTCAACTTCTACTTACGTTCTCCCTCCGCCCCACCCCCACCCCGTGCACTGTACCCCCTCCATCTCCTTGGCATCCCCTTCCAACTTTGAGTCTTCTTTTTCGTTGTTGCTCGTCTTTGTTGCGTGCCTGTCGGATAACCCATTAAGTCCAGTTAGTGCCACCCATGTGTGTCAGTTAGGGTTCCTATTGCCGTGATGAAGCACTGTGACCAGAAGCAATCTGGGGAGGAAAGGGTTTATTTGCCTTACACTTCCATACCATAGCCCATCACTGAATGAAGTTAGGGCAGGAACCTGGAGGCAAAAACTGATGCAGAGGCCACGGAGGGTGCTGCTTACTGGCTTGCTTCCAATGGCTTGCTCAGCCTGCTTTCTTATAGAACCCAGGACCACCATCCCAGGGATGGCACCACCCGCAGTGGTCTGGGCCCTCCCCCATCAATCACTAATTAAGAAAAGGCCCTTCTGGCTTGCCTATGGCCCAATCTTATGGAAACTTTTCTCAGTTGAGTTTCCCTGCTCTCAGATGACTCTAACTTGTGTTGTTTGACATAAAACCAGTCCACACACCGTATTTGCATGGGGATAGGCTCATCTGCTGGAGCGTGGAAAACCTACAGGTGGCCATGTTACTGAGATGTTTTAGAAAAGTCAAACAATAAGCCACCATCTCTCTAAAGTCTCTTGGCTGGGACCAGGGACTGACACCTTCTCCAGACTTAAGCAGCTGTCTGTCTAGCCACAGTATCTCAACCCTCTCAGGGCTTTTGCGGTAAAGGTGAGTTGCCTCCTTCATCAAGATGGGCTTCAGTGACCATGGTATCTCAAGGCTGTTTCAGGGAACCTTGCTTAATAACATTTAATTTATAATGTTGTAACAGGAATAGGATCACCCGTAAACACATATACACACTCATACCTTTCTTTGGGGTGTTTTCTCCAAAATACATTTGCAAAAGCAAGTGATTCCACAGTTGCATATTTTAATGATTGTGAGAATCAGAAACAGGCAAGCAATGGGATGGCTTTTGGTTTTGTTTATTGTTTTGGTTGAGACAGGGTTTCTCTGTATAACAGCCCTAGCTGTCCTGGAACTAGCTCTTGTAGACCAGGCTGGTCTCGAACTCACAGAGATACACCTGCCTCTACCTCCCGAGTGCTGGGATTAAAGGCGTGCGCCACCACCACCCAGCTATGAAATGGCTTTTTAAAAGATATCTGGTGCTGTTTTCTTAAACCTGCTGACAGATACTGGACCTGTGTGCTCTTCTGTAAACTTAAGTAATGGAGGTTTTCCCTCCATTTTCATACACTATTACTGAACTGAATTTCCCCCGAGTTTTTGCCCACAAATTTTCCTTAAATCGTGGCAACTGTGTCCGCTTTCCTGTTACAGTCTATGACGACGACGATAGTCTAGCACCAAGCTGCTTTGGTGAACGCTTTTCCTCATCACGACTGAGACTTTGCTCAACTCCACAAAAGCCCTGTCATGTCTGAATGGGCAAATGCGTCTCTACAGTGGGACAATAGCACATGTAATAACATAGAGCACGAAGTCACCACCAGGGGCCGATCACCCAAATATGAGGGAAATTACAGGTGCTTGGGGGGAGAGCAAAGAACACCCTTTGGAAGCCAAGCGTGGCATCCTTCTCCTCTGCCACTCTCCCTACAGCAAAATAGAAGCCACACTACCTTTTGTCTTTTAAGTTACAAGACTATTATTGGAAATAGACCATAATATTATTAAAACAATGTTAAAAACCAAACCAACAAACAAAACTCAGGGGCCTCAACTAGTTAAGGTTTTTGCTTGCCAGAACCAAATAACTTAAGTTTGATCCCCAGGACCCACGTAGTGGAAGACAGAGGACCCACTCCTTAGGGTTGTCCTCGACTTCTATACATACATCAAGGCACATGAATGTCCACAGGCATCTACATACACACAATAGATTAAAACCTAACAGTTTTTAAAATCTGTAAAAAAGAAAAATGCCCCAAGGCTTCTGCTGCATGGCTCCTATTCCACTGTCCCTGGGGTGGGTGCTTACCAGCACCCCATAAGCACCTGGTACCCTCTCTTCCAAGGCTTTCAAGAACAGTGATGGCTCAGCCATTGCTTAGGCCTACCCGTTAATGTTTTAACATTACACCACGATCAAATGCAATGTGGGAAGGAGAGGTTCACTTCATCTTAACCCTTGACAGTCCGTGGTCATGGGTAGCCAGGGCAGGAGATCAAGGCAGGAACTAAAGGTGAGACCATGGCGGAAGGGTGCTCATTGGCTTGCTTATTTTTAAGACAATCCTGAACCTCCTGCCAGGGGTGACACTGCCCACAGTGGACTGGGCCCTCCCACAATCAGTCATTAAGAAAATAACCCACAGACATGGCCACAGGCCCATCTGATGGAAGCAATAACTCAGTTAAGGATACTACCTCCCAGACGACTCTAGTTTGTGTCAAGTTGCCAAAAATGGCTCATCTGTAAATAGATGTTACTCTCTCTGAGATCTCTTTGCGATCTGAGATCTCTTTGTGATCCGACATCTCTGCGATTCCATTTTCATACGTCCTTTCTCGCTCTCCTTCCTTCCCACAGGATCCGGATGTCATCAACACAGCTCTGCCCATAGAATATGGCCCAGTGGTGGAGGAGGAGGAGAAAGTGCCCATGAGGCCCAAAGACCCCGAGGGGATGCCTCCTCTGCTGGTGTCCCCCCAGCCCGCGAAGCACGAGGAGGCGCCCGCCGCCCCCCAGCCCGCAGCCCTGGCGGCGCCAGGTCCCTTAGTGAAGAAGCCCCCGGCTGCGGCCGTGGGAGCGGGAGCGGGTGCAGGTGCGGGTGCGGGCCGGGTGCCCAGAGGGGCGGCCGATCGGGGCCACGTGAACATGGCGTTCTCTCAGTCCAACCCTCCCCCGGAGCTGCACAAGAGCACGGGCTCCAGAAACAAGCCCACCAGTCTGTGGAACCCGACCTACGGCTCATGGTTCACAGAGAAGCCAGCCAAAAAGACCCATCCCCCACCGGGCGCCGAGCCCCAGGCGCGGGCAGGAGCGGCAGAGGGTGGCTGGACCGGGCCGGGCGCGGGGCCCTGCAGATCCGGAGCTGCGCTGCTGCTCGAGCCATCAGCGCTGAGTGCCACCATGAAGGAGGTGCCGCTGTTCAGGCTGCGCCACTTCCCCTGTGGGAACGTCAACTACGGTTATCAGCAGCAGGGTCTCCCCTTGGAAGCCACCGCTGCCCCCGGGGACACCGTGCTAAAAAGCAAGAATAAAGTCACCCAGCCAGGGCCCTGAGCCCTGCGCCACACTAGTTTCTTCCCCTGGAGGAGCAGGAGCCCTCCCGGAGAGAGACGGACTGAATGGCTCCACCACAAACCAGAGACCAAATATCACTTTCATTTTGTGCCAACTTGTTTTGAAGTGCCACATTTAAAAAATAAGGAAAACTTGTATTTTCAAGATGCGTTAGAAAGGTTTTTGAGCATGGGTTCATCTATCCTTTCAAAAGAAGAAAATGCCATTTTTAAAAGAGCGATCAGTACAAGGCCCAGATTGGTTGCGTCAAGTTTCCGTGCATGATCCGCTGTACAGTACCCTAAGGCTTCTTTCCGAATTTGTGTGCTCTCTGCTTCCGTGTAGTCAGGACTAGCTGCTTCCGTGTTTCATAGGGGGAGTCGTAGATGTTTCCTTGCCTGGTGGACATGAGCCATTCAAGGGGCGAGGGGACAGAAATGAAGGAATTAATTGCAATGACTTAGCATGGGGAGAGACGTTATTTACTTGGAAAAGAAAATTCGAAAGCTGACATCGCTGTGGGTGGTGTTTAGAGGCTTTTAACAGTTCTAACTCATTGCCTATTGTAAAAAAAAATAATAATAACAGTCGTGAATAGTTCGTAGTATAGTGAAAACGTGTGTGTATATTCATCTAAGCGAAATGCATACATCTCAAGTGCTTTGCGTACAAGGAAACACCAGTAGAGATGCAGCGATTCAAACGCCCTGTTAACATACCTCATGCCTTAAGAAAATCTTCCTACTAATAGTTAAAATACTGAGTGTGAGGTTTCCTACTGGATTTAAAACTCAAGATTGAAATTCTTGTATTTCAGACTTTCCATTAATTCAGATCTGATCATCTTTTAAAAAAATAAGTAGCAGTGATACATAGAAGCATAGAAAGATGCCCAATTGTGGACATGTCTGTCAATACATGGGAGGCCCAAACCTTCCCATAGCAGAGTTCCTCCCCTTGGTGACTCATTGGGCCAATCCAGGAGCTTAGACCCTGGTCCATCCTTCCCCAGCTCTCCCGAGCTTTCTCTCCCTTGGCCATGAGATCCTGGTGTGCTGGGAACACAAATGTCATCATATATTCATAATCTATAGAGATCTCAGATGCAGATTACAGCAAAGCATTTGTCCTCCAGGTGGCAGCGAGGAAAGGAATTACGCGTTGCTTGGACAGTTGAGGTCACTGAGGCTGATGCTGTGTTTCGTGGGCATTCTGAACCTGGTTTTCACAGATGAATTTATTTCTATGAAATGGAATCGGGAACCCATTAAATTTTATACACATGCTTATGCAATGCCGAGTTTATCTGTATGTTTTCACTCCCCATTCCTCTGCTTCTGTTTCCTCTCGTCCAGTTCGCTGCTGCTGGGGCTACGAAAGAGCGTCTCTTTAGGGCAAAACGGTTTTGTTACTTGGTAGGTACAAAGCATTCCCAAGCATAGGGACTGGGAGTGTGTATCCGTGTGCGCGTGCGCGTGTGTATGTGTGCGTGTGTGTCTGTGCACACACACACAACTTTCTTCCCACCTCCATTTCATCTACTTCAAAAGTGCCACTTCTGAGTGTAGGAGATCCATTGTGTTCTGTGCCAATTCCAGACAACTTTTCCGTTTCCTTAAGGTAGTTGCCTGGCCCTCGAATTGGTTCTGAACATCTAAGGAGTCGCTGGTAACTCCAGAGACTACTTTTCCACAACTGCCCCACGCATTTCCCATCTGATGTCCCTGAAGCTGGAAGACTTGTGCAGCTGTATGGGTGACAGTTCTGAAAATGCTATCGGTAAAGTTTTGGTCTGTGCCAGCCTTGGCTCAAGTTTTGATGCAAAAATAGCCACACAATCAAAAAGCCTTGTTTCAGCTCACACCACCCCAAGAGGTTCCGGAATCTCGCTTTGAGAAACATGGTCCTGTGATGCCAGAGGAGCTGTCAGTAACTGAGAAGACAGCTCCGGTTTCTGGCTGTAAAGTCACTATAAACAACTGAGCAGGCAGTGCGCCCCGTGGCTGAAGAGCTAACTCTGTTATTACTGGGGGGGCGGGGAACCTCGGCCCTTTCCTCTCTACAAACCTTCAGATCCAGGTTGTGCCTTACTACCACTGGTACGGATTTGTTGCGTCTCTCTGTCTTTATTGGTATCGATGTTCATGTAAATGACGGTCAAATCTTCAAGCCTGTGTACATGGATAAGTCAATAAACAACTCCACCCTGAGCTGCTGCGATGACATTAAGATGTTTCGTTGAAGTTGGTGTAAACCCTAGGTGCCATGAACCTGGATTAGTGTCCACTAAATATCGTGCCAGCCGTATGGTTATGGCAATTTATACAGATACTGGACATTAATACATTCATTACCCATGAAAGCAAGTTCCACGTAGAAAGTGAACAGGTCCAATTAACGTTCGCAGGAGCCATGCTAATTAAACCATCAGCTAGTATAATTATTTGTATCCCATGTCTGTAAAGAAGGAATCAAAAAGGTCATGGCTGTTCCACTGTGGAACAGGCAATTTGTAAGGAATATCCAGTTTGCTAATATGTGACGCCTCTAAATTATAGCCAATGAGAAGAGCTGGGACAACCTTCCTCTGTGACACCTCTAAATTATAGCCAATCAGAAGAGCTGGGACAACCTTTCTCTAAAGTACATTCTGTTTTGCAGACAGGACCAGACTCTCTTGCCCACAGTGGTGTCTGAGTCCTGGCCATCTGGAGATAAATCGACCTGTGGCACCTCCATGCACAGAGATAACACTGCCTGCCCCGCTACCCCTGGGGGGAGAACACAGACTGTAAAGTCACAAGCAACACTCTTGCCCTTAGAGGCTCTGGGGCTGGTTGTGCTACCCATAGCCAGGGCTCATGGCTCTCCCATTGGTAGCATGGTTTCCCTTTATCTGCCACTTCTCTAACGATAGTCAGGAGAACACCATCCTGACCAGTTCCTTTTTGGCTCAAAAGAAGACTGTAGAGACACTAAAGTCCCGAATATTAAAGATAAGCACCACAGAGAAGAAGCCATTTCAACAATTTAAGGCAATCTTTGGAAACAGTCATTTCCATATAATATTTCGTGAACCCTAAGACAGTAAAGTACCATATAATTGCAGAACAATTTTATTATTTTAAAATGTGGGGCTTCCCATCCAGATCCACAGGGTGCACCTGTAAGCAATTCTAACAGCTGGGCTAGTTTGATAGATTTTCTCCAGTAAAATAGCAGGATTAAGAACCTTCCTGAGCTCCACAGTCCGAAAACAACATGAATGTAAATCCAGGCTGCTCCACACCCACGCTTCCCAAAACAAGATTCCCGAAGCTGTGTGAAGCGTTGTCAATCTGTCTTTAGCTACCGACTTTTTTTTAATGAGTCCCTAGAGAACCCACAATTTGACTTAAGTACATCACAGCAGCAGATAGCTGCCATGTCGTGCACACAGAGACACACACCAGTGTTCCTGAATCCCTTGACATGATGCCCCGAAATCAAACAGGATGCCTGAGAAACGACAGGAAGGTTGTTATTAAGATTCTATTTTCACTCGGTACCCTGAAGCAGGTAAATTTAATTTCTACTGCATCCTTGAATACACACTCTAGCTAAGCTGGAAACACTCGGAAAGTCAGATAGGAACAGAGTGACTACATAAACTAGTGGGGCAGGATGAAAAGTCCCGTGAAATAGAACAGAAAAACTAAAGCCACCCTGCTCTCTCACACACGTGAAACACGTGCACCGCCCCACCTGGCGACAGTGGTGCTGCCACACTAGGCTCAGAAAACCACAACCAAAGCCTGTTCTCAGCTCCTTCCCAAATCCACTTCTTGCAGCTCTTGTGGGACACTCCTGCATGCTCCCCCTCACTCTACCAATCTTCAGAGGCCTAAGGCCTCCTGCAAACACTCACCCACAGGGGCCTCTCGTGCAGCGCTCCTCTGCCAGCTGGGGCCAGATAAAAGGCAGATTCTTATTAAACTCACTTCATTCTGAGCAACTACACTGTCATCAAGTCGATGGAATGTCAGATGGCGTGTGGGATGGTTTAGCACGCATCCATTGCTTTGCCAACAGTGAGCAATCTGGGCAGGAGTTTGGGGGCTGTGTTAGATGGCAATCACCCATCGGGGAGACTCAGGCAAGGGATTGGAATTTTCTTTTAAAAATTAAGGAGTCCAGACATGGTGACACAAACCTGTTATCCCAGCTCTCAGGAGCCTGAGACAGAAGATCATGAGTTCAAGGCTAGCCTGAACTACACAGAAAGACCATCTCAAAGAAGGAGTGGGGAGCCCATGCGAAAGAATGAAGAGTTCAGTCTCAAGGGATCCTTTCAACTCTGAATTGTGTGATCTATGAGACTTCAGCTTGGTCAGGTAAACCCTAATGGTCAGCCCATAATCTGCAGAGCATAGCCATGTATCCTTTACCCTAATAACTCACTTAGTGCCAAAGATAATGGATTCAGGGCTCAATTCCAGTGAGACAAATTAATTAAATGTAACCTTCACAGGGAAGCAGACCAGAAGGGTCAGCATCCATTCACATTTCCCCTTCCTAGTCCAAACCATAAAACCATTAGGAAAATGAAGTGGGTCTGATGGCCTCCTGCAAGCCGCAGTCAAAGGACTATCAGCCATGTCTGATGGCCACCATGCCTTCAGCATCACGTCACTCGAAGCTGGACATCTGTGCAGCCACAGCCTGATGTCTGAAAGGAAACTCCTGAAACATATCTCTCGAAGCTGGAATGGTGATGAGATGCCTGGCGCTCAGGTAGTGATCAATCTGCTTTTCTTAGGGCCCATTCTCAGAGAGAGGTGTCAAAGCCCAGAATGGGCCGGATGTCTCGATAGGGAGGAGTCTGAATTCCAACATTCCTCAAGTGTTGTTCCAGTGCCGTGATAACAGGGAATTCCTTGAGAAGTCGTTCTTCCTAATTGCCATAGGACAGGAGAGCCCCTCCTCTCAGATTTATAGTTTACCTTTGGGTAGCAAATGCTAAAAGCCTGTTTACAACGACGTTCCTTTATGGCATAACTGGAAATAGAAACTCCAAAGGACAGTCAACTCAACATCACACAAAAGTAGAAAGATAAAGACTGTAGGGAATTTTCCTACAGTTTAGTATACCTGCTACTTTGTTCTTTAAAAAAAAAATCAAAATCCATTTCACTTTATTTTCAACATGTTATTTATGTAGTATTCCAAAGACCTCAAAAGAAGTCATTTGACACGCAGAAATTCTTTTCCCTCGTTGTACATGCTGATAAGCAGCTGGCGATGGCGATAAAAGAAATGAAGCTGAACATGACAAGGGATTTTCCCTGTCACAACATGGGACACGAAGTGAGATCACAAGACTCTCAGGCAAGCTCTTAATTCCCTAACCTCCATTCCCTTCGAGAAAGAGAGAAGAGCAGAGGTGGGGGCGGACTCCAGCATTTTTACCACCTTCAATCTGAGACTGGCAATGACTATGAAAGCTCTCTCTAAATTGTGAAGGGGCGTTTTCCCCAAAGAAGAGGACAGCAACACTTGTCCATCACCATCTTCACCTGTACCATCAGAAACAGCCAAGGTCACCGACGATGTTGACCGGGTTTTAAGATGAACCTCTGCGGTGACACTGGCAGGCGGATAAGAATGGCTTGAAGCTGAGCATATAATTTTAACATGACTCAGTGTCATGTCAGTCTGATTTGATTTGTTATGTGAAAAATAATAATTATCTCAGTCTTCAGTGAGGCAAATGCATCTGGGTGAAGCTTACAAGAGTCCTATGAGGCTAGACAGACAGGCTTGACTTCTGTCAGACTGACACAGAAGGGGACAGAACCCTAAAGTTGAGAAATGCCTAAAGTTCAAATTCAGAGAGTCTCTATTTGATCTCATTGATCTGGTTGAAACAACTGATAACTCACCCAATCTTGAGATCAAACTTGTCCTGACAAGTCCATCAGGATACGTATGTGTGCAATTATCTACACTGGGAGATATTAATATATGGGACTGCTCTACAGCTGTCCTTAAGTCAGATTTGTGAGCATTCCTCCAATACTGGAGATGGCTAAGAACAGATTATAAATAATAGCCCCAAACGCTCCAAATATCAAACACACATCCAGACCCTCCACGGTGCACCCTGAGCACACACTTTCTTATTGAAAAGGTATGATGAGGTAGGTGATGGGACTCACCACTGATTTATCAATATAAAAATTCAACTCATGGAAGACAGTGGAAAAGATGAAAGGGGAAACCTCCACCCCTTGGTGCTTCACCCAAGGGAGAGCTATAAAACAGAGTCTCATTCCCATCAAGTGTAATGAAACCACATTCATAGCAGAAACATGGGCCCATCTACTTTAATCTCCCTAGATGCACTTTTCTCCCTCTGGTATAAAGCACGCACAAAAATTTGAATAGAAAAAAAAAACTCTTGTTTTTTGTCTAGGGAAAGGCATCATATCATATTGTAATGGTATCTTAGCACAACCTATCAGCATAGTTTGGTTGACCCAATCATGAGCCATATTAGAAATGAGTGTTTTACACTGTAAGTGAGGACTGGCATACCAAAGGGCCTTAATTAAAAACAGGTGACAACAGGAGCTTTTATTAACAGTGCACTTGTATTACAAATAAATATAGTGAATCAAAGAGTATAATCTTTTAAAAACTTTGCTACTGGCCTGCAATGTTACAATATATATTGTATGTCTCTGTGTCAATCATTTAGGTAATGAATAACTATCCAATAGTTAAAATTACTCAATAACATTCCTCACTTAAAACAATTGTTACGTTTCCAGCCATTGATCAATGAAATTTAAGCACTATTAGCACGAGTTCTAAGCAGCCTCAAGCTGAAGCTCTAAGAGGAAACTGTTTAGCATGAGACACCAACACTGCACACTTTCATGCGGTACAGTTAGCTCTCTCTCCATTAGAACCAGAGTACCGTGGTCCAAAGCAGGGTCACACCAGAGAGGGAGCTATTCCAGTGTCCCTATCTGTCTTCTTCCCTCCCTTCTCTCAGCCACTCAGCATCTTTCCATCTCTCCCTTCTCACTCCTCCGGGGTGTGGTGGCTTGACTGAGAACGCCACCCTTAGAGTCACACATTTGAACACTTGGCCCCCAGGCGGTGGCATGGTCTGGGAGGTTGAGGAAGTCCCACCTAGTTAGAAGTGTCACTGGAGGTGGGCTTTGAGAGCTTAAGTCTCACCCTACTGCCAGTTTGCTCTCTGCTTCAAGCTTGCTGCTGAAGATGGGGCTTCTCCTCTCCTGTTCCTGACTAAATGCCTCCCCACCATCACGATGGTGACCGACTCCCATCCTTCTGTCAACTGCCTTGGTCAAGGTGTGTTACCATAGTAACAGAAGAGTAACTCAGACCTGGGGCAGAGCTGGGATGCTGCAAACTAACCTTTCTTGTCCTCTTCTCTCGTCTATCTAGTAAAATGAACCTGTCCATGACCTAATCTCTCAGTGTCACCTCTCTGACATAGATATCTAAGCCATCGGAGCCTTCAGTGCCTCTGTCTGTTCACTGGGCATTGCTGAGCGGCGGGCAGGTGCCGAGGAATGGCCTAGGCATGAGGATAAAGTGATGAGCAGAGCAACCAAACTCCAGCCCTCCACCTAGTACAGATGAGACACAAGCAGATTGTTGGTCATGGCTTTTGGAGAGAAGTGAACCAACATGGGGTGTGAGACGTGTAGGGAGTGTGATAGGATTGGGTGTAAGAAGTGGGGGAACATGAGAAGTGAGGGGCGAGGGGGCCTGGCGACACGAGTCACTCTGGAGAGGGAAGTAGATAATTCCCACCAGATTCTACCGTCTCAGTCCAGTTTCACTTTTAAAGAAATCACTTGAATTAGAAAATCTGAACACTTAAAATCACACCTCCCCAAATTACTCTGAAATATAACACAGTGTTCTGGGAGAAGGGGTTAGTGCTTTTAAACCGGAACTCAAATTGCTCCCTCATGCTTTGGACAAACAAATGAACTGCAGCCCACGTGCAGGAGAGGAAAGGAATCTTAGCAGACTGTAGAATCACACTCTTGAGGAGCTCCTTGCATATGCCAAAGAAGGGTGACTAAAATCCCACTTTGTCTCGGCGAGTAAAAAGTGTGAAACCTCTGGACATGGCAGAATGTAAGCACCCAGAACCCACACCAGCTGCCACTGCCTGTACAAGATCAAGCCAGCATAGGCCAGCGAGGGGCTCAAGACTCCTCCCCCCAGCTGAGGAGCTATTGGCAGTTGATGGTGGCTGGGGAAGGAAAGGTCAGTTTTCTTCAAGAGGGTGACTCTTAGGAGGTTGTCCATGTTCCAACAAGTGGCCCTATACCCACGCACACATGGGCAGAGCTAAGTAGAATTAGTGAGTTTTTCAAAATAATAAATAAATTAATAAATCAATAATGGAGCACATGGCGTGGCGAGGGGGCCATGGTGAGGGCATCCAAGAGGAGCTGAGGACAGTCGCAGATAGCATAGATGACACAACACCGTTCCAGCATCTTCCCTTTTTATTAGTATTCAAGAAGTGAATCTGAATGACATTCGATAAGTAAAACACACAGACAAAAACACCTAACCTGTGCATGTAGCATACATAAGCATATACACTATGTGGATCTAAGAATCCCCAGCTAAATATGAAGAGAACGACTGGTTTTTGACCTGAAAAATAAGTTCAGTGTTGGCATTGTTGTCTTTAACACACAGTGGTTCGTATTTAACAGGAAGATCTACAGATCCCAGGCTCGCTACAGTCATGGATTTTTTTTATTATGGTATAAATAGATTCTAGGAAATCATCTATATAATAAAATAAGTTCACTTTTGAATTGCAGCAGTCATTTTCTTCAATCAATAAAAATATTCCTTGATTATAAAGCAGCTTGAGTTTGCAAATATATTTCAGGAAAATAACTCTATTTGAAATACCACACTTTAAAAAAAAAAGGCAACCAAGTGACCAGATTTAGATTTTTAAGATAGCATATTGCAAAATAGTTCAACAGAGTATATCTCTAAGCACAAAGCCAAGTTCCATCCTGAAGGATACTTTTAATTTCATAAAGCAAACTGTTCCAATATTTGTGTGGTAGTTTCAAGTCTAAATATTTACAATAGAGGATGAGTTTTTACACGGAACAGGACAGAAACGTCAGAACATATCCACAAGACGAATATGTAACATTATTGCATCGCTGTCACAAAGCTTAAGTGAACATGTGCCCAAGACAGTGAATGCATCAGAGCAGTCCTGCAGCTGTGCAGCAGGCACAACTCCGCAGCTACAGCTAACCCCGCCCCACCCGAGCCCAGACGCCACGAACATCTGAAGGGACAACACACCCCACCTAACACACTTTCATTTGCTTTCTTCTGGGAAATACTTTTTTTAAAAAAAAGTCTTTCATATCCCAGGAGGAAATGATGGCAAAGTCTCAAAAACAATAAAATAAAAAGAAGAAAAGTGCATCATGTTTCAAAAGTGCTGTGCGTGTGTCAGGAACAATGTCAAATAAGTGTGCAAAACTCTGCCTTGAGTCATAAACTTAACTGCAAGCTTCTTGTGGTGCTCACCGATGGGGCAGTCCAGCAGCAGAGGTGACCTGAGAGCACTCTGGGTGCAGAGGCGAGGCGGAGTCAGGAGACCCGCGTTCACTCTCAGCTCTGATTCTGGTAGAAGGGTTTCCATCTCTGTGGTTGGGAATGGGTGCAAGGTGGAGCCAGACACCACCTGAGCCACCCTCCTCCCACGTCCTAACTACTCAGAGGAACCTTTTTCCAGAAAGGGCAAGTGATTTTAGCAAACATATAAGACCAGTTATCTAGCATCTGCTCTCTAGGTACTTTTCAGTAACAAAGCACAGACAGATAGGAAGGTTCCAGAACACTTGGACAGGAAACAGATCTCGCGAGCATCATGAAGCTTGTGAATCCACCTCTGTGAAGACTGGAACACCATGTGCAAAAATGAAGCCATCACACATTGCTTAATAGCGCATTCCATTTTTTTTTGAGTCCCAGAATTTTCTAGGGACCTAGTTTTTAAAAGTACTTATTTTGAAATTTTCAAAAGTACCATGACCCTTAAAGTTCATATGTGTGTTCCTTTGGAGTTTTTTTTTTTTAATGAAGATTACTGTATTTTCAGCTTTTGCATGATAGCTAAATAAAGTAAACCCTTTGTCATAGACTCTATTTTACATCTAGCACATACATATATTCAGAGGAGTTCACTGAATGCTTTAGACATTTAACTTAGCAACCCTCGTCAACAAGCTTTGACCCATTGATTCCGCGGTAAGTCACTCTGCTTGGTCTAACCAGCACGCCATAGTTCGGCTTGCAGGTAAAATAGCGCTTGTCACCCACGGCGCCGTCATTTTTTCCCTTGGCACTGCGGAGCTCCAGTCCAAGCCAGATGCCTGAGGCAAAGTCCGTGGGACCCACATACCTAACGGTAGCCATTTCGTTGGAGCTTGTGAGCAGGACCTGAGACCCCTCATGCAGCTTCGCGGTCCCCTCAAGGCCACCTGCCGTGGTGGTGCTGCTCCAGCTGCGGCGCAGAGTGGACTTGGACCTGTCCAGAAGGGAAAGGAAGAACTGGCCTTAGACATCAGAGTCACTGGATGCAATTTCCACATCCGCAGTGGGGACGCCCTCTGCTACCTCCCCATCCGCAGTGGGGACGCCCACTGCTACCTCCACGTTCATTTAATTTACAAAAGAGAAAAGTTTATGATGACAATGTTATTTTTATTTTTGAGCAATACAGCATTAGATGTTTTTATTTAGGTTGACTTTTCTATACCTCGGAAGAATCTAAATTATATGTGAAAATCTTGTTCTTTTTTTTCTATTGTCACAAGAACACTTTTTAATATCATCATTTCTCTTTAATTAAATGTAAAAGGCAATTTCCATTCATACAGCTAAAAGACATTTGGATCTTTTTCATTTATTTTTATTTTTGAAATTATAATTTTTAAAGATTTATTTATTTATTATATACAGTGTTTTGCTAAAGTGGGTACCAGATCTCATTACAGATGGTTGTGAGCCACCATGCAGTTGCTGGGGATTGAACTCAGGACCTTTGGAAGAGAGTCACTGCTCTTGACCTCTAAACCATCTCTCCAGCCCCAAAATTATAATTTTTAAAATTGGAAATAGCAGTATTAGGAACATACTTCTAATTTCTAAATGTTTTTTTCTTTTGGCTCTTTTAATACTGCAATTTATAAAAATATGTAATCACACCAGGCGGTGGTGGCGCACACCTTTAATCCCAGCACTCGGTAGGCAAAGGCAGGCGGATCTCTGTAAGCTTGAGGCCAGCCTGGTCTACAAGAGCTAGTTCCAGGCCAGGCTCCAAAGTTACAGAAAACCTGTCTCAAAAAACCTGATATATGTGTGTGTGTGTGTGTGTGTGTGTGTGTGTGCGCGCGCGCGCGCGCGTATGTGTGTGTGTGTGTGTGTGTGTATATATATATATATACACACACACACACACACACACACATACAGAGAAAGAGAGAGAATTCAATAATTAGGAAAGATACACATAACTTTAAATATCAATATTTTAAAGAAAAGGAAACTGGCATTCTGAATGTGGTAAATTAAAATTTCCTCTTGTACTCTCATGGACTCATCTACCCTTCCCTTCCACTAGCACAGCAGGGCCTGGGCTGTGCTGAATAGCGTTCCTGTCCTATAGCACATCCACTAAGATGCTCTGAGGTACCCCTTAGCACCTGCCACCTACCTGACTGGAACAAAACAGGCCTAAGACCCTACTGCCTTCCAGAGCTCTCTCCCCTACCCAGAGAGCCCTGCAGGGCTCCTTCCCTGCCCATACTGTCTCCCAGGGCTCCCTCCAATGCCCACACCCCCCACCTCTGTGTCCACAGGAAGCTGTGGACCCTGATATTCACAACAGACACTGGACCTGGACCATCCAGCGTGGCTATTTAGGGCCTGTCAAGGTTACCTGGAGTCTTCTGCCTTAGGGCCCTGGTCCCTCCCTTCGCGTGCCCACTGCAGGTTCAAGGCGAAGGCTTGTTGCCCAAACTGCCTAACGTCTTTCTGTAAAGAGGAATGGGTCTTACTTCCTTTACGTTTGTTTTGTTTTCTACATTTTTAAAAGATGAATCCATCATGTGTCTGAGTGTACCATACGTGTGTGTGTGTGTGTGTGTGTGTGTGTTAGCCTGCGTGTGTCTGCACCTCAGGGGTCCTCCATTCCACTTATTTTTTGAAGGCCATTCTCACCCCTGAATCTAAAGCTCAAGCTGTTGGAAGTCAGCAAGTTCCAGCCATCCTCCTGTCTCTACTCACCTTAGAGCAGGGGTTAGAGAGATCCCTGGTACACCTGACTTATGTGGGTGTGAGATCTGAACTGTGGTCTTCACGACCATGAAGCAAGGTTAGGAGGGCTCATAACCATTGAGCCACCTCTCCAGCTCCCACCTCCTACAGTTTTGAATATGACGCTATCACACCCAACTTCTCATTCATTTCTATTAGTTACCGAAGAAGAGGATTCAAAATTTATAGCTAGGATGCCAGAGCTCAGAAACTTCCCTAAGATACACCTTCTAAAAAGTGAAGGAATTGTAACCTGAAGATACTTCAGCATGATAATACACACGTGTAATTACTAAACTCAGGAGGCTGATGCAAAATGATCATGAGTTCAAGGACAACCTCAGCTACACAGTGAAATCTGGGCTAGCCAGGGCTATATGGTGAAACCCTGACTTAAAACAGAAAATACGGAGCCAGGAATGGTCGCTTATGTCTGTAATACAAGTAATCAAGAGGCTGGGACAGGAGGATCACGTGTTCAAGGCCAGCAATATGAAAAACTACTTCAAAAAGGAAAGAGGGGTCAAAGAAAGGGGGAATGTGAGTAAAGCAAAATAAAAATACAATTACTTATCACATCAAATACATAAAGTAGTAACACAGAAACTAATTTTTACTGATTACACAAAAGAAAAAATTGATTTCTATTCCTACACAAAAGCACCTATTCATTCATTCTTCAAATTTACGCTGAATGGATGCTTTTTTGCAACCTGGTGATGAGTTTATCTGAATTTTCCTATTATTAATAAAAACTCAGGAGTCAAATATCAGGGTAAACACCTGATTGATCAGAGAAGTGGCAGAAAAGCCACCAGTTACCTCCCCTCTCTCTCTCCTTTCCCAAGGCCCTGGAGATTCTTTCTAAGCCCCTTTCCTACTATTTCCTGTATCTCTCTGTATGTATCCTGGGTCATCCAAAAACTCTATGGCTAATTCTGGCCAGCTAGTTGCAAACTCTACCCCCTGATTCAAGATTAAACTTTATTAACAGTCTCTGAGTGTCTGTGTACAAACATCCCCCAACCTGACAAAGCTGGTGCAAATTTTTAGAAGAACAATGGCAGCAAACTATTTCGTGAACAGTCACCATGTACCGCTGTATACAATCTCACCTAGTCTCACAAGCTAAGGATTTCACACTCTGTTTTCCTCATTCGCTCTGAAGAGATTATTTATTTCCATACAATTAAAAACACACAGCACCACACTGATCAGTCATCAACAACTCACTTTTCGGCACAGATTCCTCCAGCACAATAGCAAGCTCTCTTGTGCACTGTCCAGTCCTGCTGGATTTCCTGCTCACAGCCAGTGGCCAAGTCTTATACTCCCAAGAACAGTAATCAGGAAACACTGGGGTCACCTGTTCTATGTAACAGAAGCTATTTCTAGCTAAGCCTTGAAGCTCTATACTGAGCAGGAGAGGGGCAGTGGGCACCCATGTCTTCTCGTGTTAGTGGGAACGCTTCACACTTTTCTCCACTTAACAGGATGGAGGCCGTCGGTTTGCCATGCGTAGTTTTTATTATCTGAGATATGTTCTTTCCATGCCTAGTTTCACCAAAGTTTGTTATCAAAATGGTACTGGATTTTTAACTGAAGTGATCAAGTGTCCCTTTCTGCAAATGGCATGACTCTGCATAAAAAAACCTGGAGACCCCATCAGGAAACCCCTAGAATTGACCAACATGTGAAGCTAAGTGGCAGGTTACAAAATTAGCATGCCAAGACCAATATCCTTCCTCTACACCAAAGACAGCCTGCGAAAGAAACCATGGTAAGAGTCACATTCACAACACTCAACAAGCAAACAAACCTGAAATAAACCTAACCGAGGAAGTCACAGGCACATAAAATGAAAACGCTAAAGAAATAGATTGAAGATGGAGATGCCACTCATGTTCATGGATTGGTAGCATTAATATTGTGAAAACAGCTGAAAGTAAACTACAGATTCAACACAATCCACATCAAAACTCCAATGCAATTCTTCCCAGAAATTGAAAAAACCAACAATCTTAAAGTTCATATGGAAATACAAAAGACCCCAGATATCCAAAACAACCATGAACAATAAAAACTCTGCTGGAGGTGTCACCATTCCTGACTTCAAATTACCCTAGAATGCTATAGTAAAAACATATATCACTAGCACAAAGCCAGACACACCCAACAGGTGCAATAGTACCAGGAACCGAAATATAACCAAGGCCCCGGTGCCTACAGCCACCAGATTGTTTGCAAAGATGCCAAAACACACATTGTCGAAAAGACTGCATCTTCCACAAACAGCACTGAGAAAACTGGATGTTCGCACAAAGATTGAAACTTGATCCTTCTCTCATCTCCTGCACACAGATCAATTCCAAATGGATCAAAGATTTTAGCGTTAAATCCGAAACACCGAGACTGCTAAACAAAGAGTACAGAAGAAACTTGAGGATACAGGCTGGGGGAAGACTTGCTGAACAGGACCACAACCGTCCAGGAAACTGACAAACAAAAAGTGCGACTTCACAAGATGAGTTTCTGTATCACAAAATTCAGTGAAGAGGCAGCCCATAGAAAGGCAAAGATAGATGAGAGACAGACTAGATAGATAGATAG
>JAQHUG010000318.1:849057-899530 GCA_028555095.1 Dicrostonyx torquatus
AATTGTAAGGATGCTTGGAGGAGCCATATAGAAATCTACCATTTATAAGTGTCATATAAATGAGGCTGGAGAGATAGCTTGGTGCTCAATGTTCTATCAAGAGGACTAGAGTTTGGATCCTAACACACATGTCTGGCAGCTCCCAAATGCCTGCAATTCCAGCTCCCAGGGATCTGACATCTTCTGGCCCCCACTGGTGTGTGTGCACCTGTACATGCATATATGTGCATATACATAATAATAATAACAAACCTTAAAAATAAAAGCAGAGTATTTGGAGTTGCCCTATACATGGGATTGTGCTCCTATAAGAAGCATAGGTTGACAAAAGGTTCAGGTGTAAGATACCTTCCCTCAAGCTGTTGGCAAGGGTGTCTTAGAAAACCCCCTCCCAAACAATGACAGCTATTGCCACTGCTCTTAGTTGACAGCTGGAAACTGATGGTAAGACCCTGCTGCTGAAGACACCACACAATTTAGTCATAAGACATGGAGAAATGAAAGCTGGTTCTGAGTGGAAACTTTCTCCCTATGCAGAAAGGTACTATGTAGGTTGCTGGTAAGAAAAGTCCAAACAGTCTTTGTTATCTGTATACCCCGTGGGTCACAGTAAGGACCAGTGTGGCAAACCACCCCCAAGGGAGAAATAGTGGCATGAATGTTAGGAGGGCAACCAATTGCTCTCTGATTGAATTAAGGGCCCATTCCATGCCTGGTACTGTAAGCCTGGCCAAGAACCCATGTTTGGGAAATGCACAGGTCACAGGGGTGGACCAACTACTATTATTTTGCTAAATGGATACAGTACTTAAATATGCCCCCTAAGTTCACATTCCTATATCCATAGATTAGTATAGTTCCCAGACTACATCAAGTTTCCTTGTGTGGTGGACACATTTGGCACAGATGCAACTGGTCCAAGTTTAGAGAAAAAGTGCCTGTGAAATGCTCAGCCACAGGTGCAACACCTACATCATACCCCTTACCCCAAGGCTCAGGGACCACTATGGAAAAGGGTCAAGAGGTTAGGGAGGACCAGAGTGAGACAGTGACTACTGAGCATGACAGGACAGACGCAGCGTGACCTCACAGCAGCTATGGCTGCCTGCACTAGACCCACACAAGATCAAGCCATCCAACATGTCTAGTATAGAGAGGTAAGGGGATCACCAGCTACCATCTTCACCGCCAGCTGAGGAACTATTGGCAGCTAATGGTTTCTTGCCGGGGGGTGGGGAGGAAGAGTTTTCTCTAGGAGTGTGTCCCCTGGGAGGTCCATCATATTCCAGAGAATGTCCCCACACTTAGAGTTTATGAGAGAATATACTGGACTCAGTGTACGTAAAAAAAAAAAAGACATGGAGTTGGAGGGAGTATGAGATGAATCTGGAAGGAGTAAGGGGTGAATATGACCAAAAGAAATTCTGTGTATGTGGCGTTCTCAAAGGATTAATAAAAAATACTGTATTTTTTAAAAGTGTTTCTCTAAACAGGTACTGGCGTCAATCTGTTTACATATCTGTGAAGTTCAATTTCTTTTTATTTCCACAGGAAGCAGGTGAGTGCCAGTCCCTGCTCCATGTATCTCCACATTGTGCATATGGGACCTGCTGTTGTGCCCCTGACAGGGATCAGCGCTCCCCCCATCCTCTGCAGGTCCTCCAGCTCAACAACCCCCATGTGGCTCTGCTGCCTCTTCAGACTCCTTTCTGCCCAGGGTGTCTCTTCCTAGCACTACCCCCACTCTGCCTAAGAATGCTGGACTGTCTTCAGTGAATGGGAGCATAAAGTCGCTGTCCTTAATCTCTCAGCTATTTGATCTGGAGTCCAATTTCAAACTCCTAATCGGTGATGGATTTGAGCAGGATACACTACTAAGGGAAGCGAGAGCATTTCTTTAAAAAAAATAATTCTAAGTGATTACCTTAAGCAGACAGGCCTTACATTTCTCTCACGCATGGCTGAGCATATTAAATCAGATCTGATTAATTCAGTAAACAGGATTTCAAAATCAACCCACCTTAGTCAGTGGAAACACATTGTAAATACTCGCAGCTCCTATGAGCAACCATACTAACCTCTTAGAAGAGAAAACACACGTGGTGCGCTGCTTTTAGCCACTTGCGGCTTTTTTAATTGAGCTTTTAAAGGTAAGAGGGAGAACTCAACACACGGGTCACACTTTCTCTCTTGCATGTTAACATTCTATCAAGCAGGTGTAAGATACAAAACTTCATTTTTCTTCCTTCATGGAATCCTGGCATGTCTATCTTGAAAGGCAGTTTTCTAAGTCTTCTCAATACTCACTTGGCAAAAGCATTTCTCCTATTAATCTCCTTTTGAGAAGAAGCAGAGGTTGTGCTGAAACTTCTCCTAAAACCTAAAAGGGAGAGTGAAGGTCAGAAGAGGAAAATACATCACTTGTTTTCAGCCTCTACAAAGGGTTATTTTTAATCACTTCTACAGATGTTCTATGACACCAAGAGGGTTTGTTTTGTTCTGTTTTTCTGGAGAAACCTGCTATGCAGCATTTCCTCCAGGATAAAACCTCCATCCTGCAGGGAAGTGCCTTAAACTCAGGAAGTAAACAATTCAAAGCCTCAGGAAGTCCCTAAAACTGACCAGATACAACAGGTCCCTCCCTCCCTCCCGAGCATGCATAGGCAAAAGACACAAGAGACCAGACCCACTGCCTGAAAGATACTCAGACCTCTGAACTGCCTAAAAGAGACACCCTCCAGCCACTGAGCTGCTGGTGGGTTGTGCACTGTATGCCAGGTCTCTAGCTTTCATAAGCTGGTCGCCACCTGTGCTGGGGTGGGCTTTTGGTAACACAGCTGTCTTTGAGTCACTTCTGCTCCCGTCAATAAACTCTCCCCCATATTCCTGTAAGCAGCCTCAATAAAACTCACTGGTTGACCAAGTTGGACTTTGGTGACTCCTTACTTTGGTCTGTTGCTGGCTGGTTACTAGATGGAGTGAGCAAACACTTGTTCACATTTCCACAGGGACAATATCACACAACAAAAATAAAACAGGTGCCTACTCAGAACATAACTAGTTTAGGTTTCTAGACAGTTCCTCATCTTTGTTCTCTTCACCAAGCTCTGTGCACACAAGGATAAGTGATAAGCACAACATGACTTCCAGTGCTTTCTCCAGAAAGATTTCTTGAAAACTAAATAACACCAAGTCACACACAGAAAATGGACTCAGTACATGATGAAATATTACAATTTTAATATACATATGGAAAGGATGTTTTTTTTAAAAAAACTATCATTAAAAATATTCCAGTAATAGAACACTGGACAATAAACTTCAGAGCTCCTCAGTGTCCACTCCTATGAAAGAGTTCAAAGAGTAAAAGAATTTATGAAAGGAAAAGTTAAAAACAGAAAATGGATTTCCAATTCAGGCAAACCAGATGTGCTGAAGAAATCTCTTGATCAAAATAGCACCCACTTGGGCTGGAGAGATGGCCCAGCAGTTAAGAGTATTGACTGCTTTTCCAGAGGACCAAGGTTCAATTCCCAGCATGGTAGCCCACAACCACCTGTAATGAGATCTGGTGCCCTCTTCTGACCTGTAAGGTCACACTGTAGGCAGAACACTGTATACATAATAAATAATAAATCTTAAAAAGTGATCCCAATTTAGAGAACTATAATTTTAGAGAATGTATTGTTGAGTATATAATATTGAGAGAATATTCTCTCTATCTCCCTGTCTCTGTCAGAAGTAGGCTGCCCCTTTGTATGCTGTGAATATGTTTCATCACCATCGCTTAATAAAGAAGTTGATATGGCAAATAGCCAGGCAGAATAGACCCAGAAGGGAAATCCAAACAGGTATGTAGGAGAAAAAGGGAAGAATCAGGGAGATACCAGTAGCCACGAAAGAAGCAAGATGTGAGATAACAAGCCAAAAGCCTCATGGTAAAATATAGGATAACAGAAATGGGTTAATTTAAGTTATAAGAGCTAGCCAATAATAAGCCTGAGCTAACAGTCTGTAAAGTTTGTAATTGATATTAAGCCTCAGAATGGTTATTTGGGAACTGGTGGGTGGGAGAGAAACTTCCACTTACATCTGTCTCTGTCTCTCTGTCTCTGTGTGTGTGTGTGTGTGTGTGTATAAGTGTGGATGTTGGAGGCACACCCAGGCCCCCAAAGTACAATTTCAGCAAGAACAAACCACAAAAAAGAAAGAAGCCAAAAGAGGCAGCCAGGTGTACAGTGTACAATCTTGTATCACAGGGTTTTCGCTCAACCCCTGGGTACGGCACAGGACATGGGGAAGGAAGGAACAAGGGCCTCATGGCGGATCCCACCCAAGACTCCTGGTAAAGGAGTTCATGCTCAACATAACTTGGGCTAAGAAACCAAATGAAACAATGGCTTTCTTGTCAGTGCGAGACTAGAATTACTGCTCTGAGATTTGGTAGCCATGAACAAATTCATGTTATATATGTTACTAAAAAAAAGAAAGAAAGAAAAAGAGAATAGAAAGCCATGCAGAGAATGTGAGTTAAAGCAGACTAAGGTAGCAATGCTTCCAGGCCAATAGCAGAATCAATACATGTGAAGGCATCAAAGAATTGCCATCTACAACCTTCTGGTTAGACAAACACTTCACAGCAATAAATTAATCATAAATAAGTCAGGTTCAACAGACACAGGCTGCAGAATTAGACTCAGCAAAACTTTGGATATTGAATAAGCTGAAATATAGTAATCAATAATACGTAAATTTTAAGGACATGAAAGAAAAGCTTGGGAATGCAGGAAAAGTAATAACAGTGTGTGCAAAAATAAAAGCAGACATTTTGATTATTATTGATGTGTGGGCTGGATGAAGCAGAAGAATAGACACAGTTGAAGAGAAAAACATGAAACAGCACTAAAGGTCCTACAATGTGGTCAGAAAGACATGTTGTGATGGATACAAAGGCAGCATGGGAAGTATAGCAGAGAAGAACTTTAGAGGCTTGTAGATGCCAACCTTCAGATCTAGGGAGACCCAGAGTGCCAAACGGGATGAACAAAAAGAAATTTCCACCAGCATACAGCCTCATAAAACTGTGCAACAATACATGAAATAGACCCTTCAAAGAGTCCAAAACAAGCAAGAAGACAAGCTATCACCCACGACAACAAGGACTGGTCAAATGCCCGACTCTCATCAATGACAGAAGCCGGAGCAACCATGTGCACTCTAAAATTCTACACGCAGTGAAAATGTCACTGGAAAAGACAAAGACTGAGTGTACACTAGAGGAAGTTGTGAAGACTTAAGGAAGTTATGGAAGTGAAATAAACTATTACAGAAAATTTTTATGCCCAATGTATAAAATAAAAACAAGACATCACAGCTTCTAAGGATTCATATGATGTAGGAAGGGGGCAAGAATGACTGACGAAGTTGTGTGAAGTGCAGACATTAGATGATGTATTCACAGTTTAGCTTGTACACAGTAGGAGAGCAAACAGAATGCAGAGTGGGGAGGGCAGGAATACAACCAGAACAAAGTGAAGGAGGAAGCACCAACTAGACATGATGGCACATAACTTTAAACCCAGTGCGAGGAGGCAGAGGCAGGGTGATTCCTGTGAGTTCAAGATCAGCCTGGCCTACACAGGAATTCTAAGTCTGTCAGGGCTACATGAAAACCCTGCATCAAAACAAAACAGAAGAGAAGCACCATTTATGACTTAATTTAAAACTCACCATTTACAATATACTAGAACCAAAATGGATTGGGGGCTGTGGGAATAGCTCAGGGGTTAAAAGTGCTTGCTGGGGCTTGCTGTGTAATTGTGAGGACCAGAGTTCAGATCCCAGACCCCACACAGCAAGCCATGTATACAGCAAAGACCTGGAACTGCACTCTGAGGAATCCAACATCATCTTCTGAACCCCATGGCACACAGAACACACACACACGCATGCTCATCCACTCTCAAAGACACAAACATACAAATAAATGTTTTAAATGGAATAGGAAGTAAATAAAACATCACAAAGAACACTGCTAATATATCAGCAATTAAAATAAATTAAAAATGAGTAGAACTCTCTTAGAGTAGATAAAGACGATAAGATTTTTTCCTAAGTAAAACCCTATTATATTCTATTTAGAAAGGTACTGTATTATAGCAGAAGGTAAATGGACAGAAAAAGGTCACTGGAGAAATACTAAACCAAAAGAAGTCTGGTATAAAGATACAAGAATGATTATAATAGCAGTAGCAAGAAGAGCCTGATGGTGCCTCTCTGCAACCCCAGCACTCAGGCAGCTGACAGAAAGAATTGAGTTGAGGCTAGCCTGTGCTACATGGTGATACTCTGTAGGGAGAGGAGAGTAAGATCAGGAAGGGAGAAAGAAGACAGAATGGGAAAGGGAAAAGAGAAAGAAAAGTTATTACATTAGATACACCAAAAATATTAAATAATAAATAAAAATCTAACAAGACATGCACAAAAGCTGTAGGAGGAAAGCTGCAAGGCCAGAGAAGGCCCACAGCCCACAGCTCTTCTCAGCCACAAAGAGCACATTCTCAGGACTTCCATGGACCCTCAGATGTCCAGTCCTAGACCCCGTATGATTTTCCCTACAAGCACATTCTTGTGGTAAACCTCCCTCTTCTCGCTTAAGAGGACACACTGGCAATTTCTCTCTGTGATGGTCAAATTGCCATTAACACTACTTGTAGCATCCATTACTAAGTAAACTGGCATCACTTGAATACAAACATGACCTGGACAGTCAATCTGTAACCGGAGGACTATTGGCTGACCAACAGGAAGATAACAGTCAGATGGATAAGCTGAACAAAGGACAATGTGTGTCCTTGGCATTTTATTGTGCCATTCAGATTTCTGGGATTTTCCATTAATATTCTTAGATGATGACTGAATGCAGACAGTCAGTTCCACTGAAAACAAAGGGGAGGTTACATAAGTGAGTGGAGACAGAGAGTCCATGTTCACAGACAAATCAGTACTAAGATCAGATCTTGCCAACTTCATCAAAATCCCAGCATGTTACTACATGGATTTCAACAAAACGGTCATAAGGTTTACGTGAGAAGGCAATGAACCCGGACAAACCATCACTATACCAATGGAGAATAAAGTCGGAGGACTGGCACCATTTACTGTGAAGAATTACTGCAAAACTACAGGAATCAGAACAGTGTGGGATTGGTGAATATGATTGCTAAGGAATACCCAAGATTGACCTCTGGTTCACGCACACTGACACACACACACACACACACACACACACACACACACGAGAGAGAGAGAGGGGGGAGAGAGGGAGAGAGAGAGAGAGAGGAGGACACAGACACAACAGAGAGGACCACTGCAAAGATGGGAAGGGGCTAGAGAAACACATCATCCACCTACAAGTCAGAGCAACCCAGAAAACACACAGCACCACACACCATCAAAAATGTCACATCAAAACGACATGTCCACTAGAATGGTGACAATCCATGGTCATGGGGTCGACCACAACAAATATCCAAGGATCATCGCTATATGAATAGATCTTTCATAAACAGTTATCCACAGATGGAAAAGAAAATCAATCTCATTCCTTATCACATACAAAATCAATTCTGGGTAAACTGAAAAATGTGAAACACAAAACCAAAACCTTTAAAAAAGAAATTTCATGCTTTGCATTTTTTATATTAAGATTTTTTTCCCACGAGATAGAAACCATAATACTCTTTCCTGAACATTTTTTATGTAGTCTTTGACTACATAAAAGTTAAAGACTTCTTACCAGAGGATGTCATAAAAGTGAAAACATGTCATCAGCTGGTACATATTTGTAACACGCAAAACCAACAAAAGATTCATTCCCAAAATACACAAAGGAACCTTCATATAAGAAGCAAATTACCCCTAAAGAAGAATGAGCGAGAGGCTTAAACAGAAGAAAGGAAATATGTGTGTCTCACATGAAAACTGAAAGGACCAACTGCTTCCATGTCAACTAGCTAAAATCTGGAAAATGCAAATTAAAATCAATGAAATACTGTTTAAATCTAGCAGCGTAGCAACTATTTCCATGCCAAACAAGATGGCAGTTGCTGAGGTTAGGCAGAACAAGGCCTTGCCAGTGGCTGAGGGGAGTGCAGACACCTGGCGTCCCCCCTGGGGGAGAACATGGGGATGGTAGCCATGCTTACCAACCCGGGGCAACTTCTACACATGTGCGGAACAGCCTGTAGTAATAAGAACAGGATGCAGCAAAGTGACCAGAAGCCACAGAGCAGTCACGCATTGCACTGAAATGCTAAAAACAAAACAGCAGATAATGGAAACAAAACATGGTTTACTGATACAGCTGCATACGGTAGGGAAGAGCAAGAAAAAATCAAAGGAATTATGAATACAAAATTCAAGGCTCATAACCTTAGGGTGGGACATATAAAAGGGGGTGGCAGAGAGGGAGCTGGGAACCCAGGGTTTACACAACACAGCTGGGAGGCAGGAAACAGACAGGCTCCGGGTTTACATGCACATGCAGATACATTTCAGACGTCTTTCATAGAAAGATACTGACACAGATACGGAACAATAAAAACACATTTCAATGAGTGAAAGTGAAGAAATACTTTAAGCTGAATTTAAAAATCATCATCTTACCAGGATAAGAATGATTCTGTTTATTTGAAGATATTTCTGAAAGTGTATCCAGGGAATCTGAAAGTCTGTGAAGAAAACAAGCAGAGCGTGCCTCGTTAGATGTAGCTGGTCTTCTGGTTAGGGTGGACACGCAAACGATGCTTTCACGTCAGCTGGCATTTGTTACCCCATTCATTCAACAAGCGTTTACTGGGCAGTCTCGTGAGTCATGAGAGTGCTTTGCCCTAGCATGGAAGACAGGCAATATGCAGATGGGGGCGTTCTCATACCCAGGACAGGCAGCATGGAAATTCAGTCATCTGAAACAGGACCCTGACTTCTGACATTTATTTGCCTGGTGACTTTTACGGGTCTGGGAGCTGAACCCCGGGCCTTGGCACATGACAGTCCTGCCACTGTATCTGTGGCCCTGTTATTATTCTTGCTATGGTTGCTGCTGTTTTCCAGGGTTAGGAACTGGACCCGCCGTGATTTCTGATTTCCTCTGGAATTTTATCTTCAAAAGTAAAACTAAAAAATATGGAGATAACTTTGTTTTATACCAAGTTTAACAGATAAAGTTAAAATTATAAAAATATCACCAATTCTGATACTGGAAAAAAAGAGACTGTTTGAATCTGATAAACCTGGACAGCAATATAATCCCAGGCCCTCTATGCTTGACTCTGCCCTCCACTGCAAGGGCTGCCTCCCAGTGAGTTTCTCCTCTGTCTGTCTCTCTCTCTCTCTCTCTCTCTGTCTCTCTCCCCCACTCCTCTCTTCAGTCAAATCAATATTTTTAAAAAGCCGGGTCCTGAAAGCCTCATTTTCTTTCACCCGTTTACTGACCTAAATCTGCAAGGCCTTCATCTGTCAATCACTTTATTTCCATCAGGAAGTCCTGCAGCCCCTGCAGTGTATTCAACTGCATCCCACAATTCCTATGCATCATTTTTACAGGACACACAACACAGCACAATCGAGGAGGGGCTGATGGACACAGAGCCTACCACCAGGTAAGCAGCGGGTACTGGAAGGAAGTGGTGACGGGCAGCGGAGAGGAGACTACTTCTGGAAGTGATCAGTTCCTTAGAAATAAGTCCCAACAACGATGACAGAAAACCATAAACAGTGTGTTCATGGAAACCCTTTAGGCAGTCGGGGGAGCAGTCAAATTTGATCTAGTGAGTGAGTTTCTTTAGGTTGTCTTTAAAGGACATGCACTGATGTTATTAACCAAGACAATTTACTAAGTGAAAAATGTGTAGTGACAGACCAGGAAAGCTATTCAAGCAGAGGAAGGCATGTGGTGGATCGTGCGACAAGCACCCATCTTAAGAATGTGCAGAGGAGAAATAAAAAGCCGGCTTTGATCCTGATTGAACACTGGAGGTCAGAGTGTGCCTAGCCACCCAGTCTCAGCAGCCCCTAGTTTAAACTCGTCTCATCTCCAAGACCAGTGGGGCCTTTAAAGAGCTCCAAACTGGCTTGCATTAGAAATGCCTTAAAACCAGAGACCACGTCTGTTGTTTGCTCATAGAATGCCTAGCGCAGCACAAAGTGCTAAAAGACACTTAATAGTATTTGATGATGATGAATGAGACAATCAGAAGATGACAGGAAGACAGCTGGATAGAGACAGTGGTTCATTTCAACAGAAACCGTTTCTTTTAGGAAGTGGGGGTTGCTTTCAAATGCACTACCTTGGAGAAGACTACACAGAAGGCAAGCGAAACAGTGAAGCCAATGTGAGCTCTGTAAACAAAACAATGAAAACTACAGGGGAAGGTGTGGCTTTAAATGAAGGCGGAGCAGAGGCTGCTTTAGGCTCAGAAAGCACAGGACTGGGAATCAACTGACCGGTACCTATTGTGCCTGAAATCCATAAAATTCTGTACTCCGAGTAACTGAATGTGTAACAAATCCCAGTCCTCATGACTGAGAGACAAATCAAACTAATGCAAAGTAATGTGTCAATTATCTGCCAGACATGGGTCCAGAGGAGAGTCACAGAAGCCCTGGTAACACCAACAGGTGATGGGGAAGAGCTCACTTCTGACTCCAGACATCTGGGAGCTCAAGTTGCCACTGCAGAGCACAGCTGGCATTAGCTCTCTGGGCCTGATGTTCTTCCTCTGTGAAACAGGGACAATTGCAGGGCAAGGCCCATGGGTTGCTTTAAGTCACTGACCCGGGGTGCCCAGGGCTGGGAAGTGTATTAGTTAAAAGCACAGGCTTAGGGAAAGCAGTAAAATAACAAGCTGGGCTAGGTGCAGGCTCTTCCATTACCCAGCGATGTGACTTCGGCTCTGCTACTTTTTCTCTGGGAAACTGTTTTCCCACCTGTAAGATGGAAGTAAGTGTAGCAGTTCATGGCTCCCTGGGTCTGCAGAGGACAATGGCATATGTCACTTGGGTGTTCAGCATGGGGCCTACCATTAACGTTCAATAAAAGTTGATAATACTTAGGGTTGTGTTCCAGTTCACCTGGCCAGGTGTTTACTAGGATTAAGTGAAACAGCACTTAAGGGAAGTCACCATAAGAGCCACAAAGCACTGTCTGCTGAAGGCTTTGTGGCTCTTAATAATGTATCGAGTACACTGAAAACGAAGAAAATTAACATCCAAAGCATATGATGTTATTCAGTAAGAAAATGATACTGAGGAAGAAATATGATTTTTAACAAAACTGAGTTTGCCCAGAAACCATCAGCATCCACATAAAAGGGAACCAACAGAGACTCCAGATAGCCGATATGGTTCTAGTCTCGTGAGTCTGGTTGCACCATGCATGTAACCATTTTGCTCAGAAACTATAATCCCTTTTCCCAGTCTGAAAAACAGAGCCAGCTTTTCCCAGCTCCATAGTGCAATGGAATTTCACGAGGGCCTGTGTTTTGGAAACCCGAGAGAGGTGGTACAGGACAGACACACCGTCTCACCGAGGAGCAGACTCTGCAGCTCTGTTACACACAAATCCCCGAGACTCTGCTTCCCCCAGAGAGCTACTGCCTATCTATTTTTGAAAACTAAGGAAATCAGAGGAAAAAGCCATTTTGGTTCCATTAGGTTTGTAGGAGAATGAATGGGTGCCTGCTGGCAGGAAATTTAATGTAGTTAGGATGTGACTGAAGCAATCAGAGAGCATTTTTACTTTTGTTTGCATGACAGATTAAGCTTGCTCCTCGCACTGTTCTTAGCAGCAAACGCCACTTCTAATAGCCTACACACACTCATAGGGTTTGCAAATGAAGGAGAAAGGAGGTTTTTAAAATTGCAAATCCTCAGCAAGGCAAATTTAGCTCCCCTTGAGCCTTCCCTCCAAAGAAGATGGCCTGTTAACCCATTGAAGGAATGCGTGTGCTTGTCTTACAGATGAAACAAGGGTCCCTGTGCACCACAAGGAATGGCTGAGTTTGTGTAAACCCAGTTTCTACTCACCTCTGTACCCTGGATGGGGGGGCAAATATTCCATATCTCGGAGAACAACTAAAATACTGCACACCTCCAACCGAACCATCGTTCTTCCCGTGCGGCTTCTCCAGCTCTATGCCGTACCAATACCCTAGAACATGAATATTACATTTTAAAAGCCTCGGCACTTCATTCACAATCGTTATGCGGTAATACGAACTCAAAGTCTAGATGGTTTAGTGTTTGCACAAATGACCGAGATGATGGAAGATCATCATGATCACTGAGCTTTCAAATGATAAAATTATAAAATAAAACTTGAAAATTTGAAAAGTGGGAGAAACGTTTTAGCGGCATAATTGCACAGCAGTACATTAAGGGCTAAAAATAAAACACACAAACTCAGATTTGCAGAGAATTAGCCATTACACAAGGGGAGCCCCACCAAGATATATCTTGAGACTATAATGCAAAAGAAGCCGTCCTTGACTCAATATAGCAAGCTTCAGTGAGAGCAGCACAGAGGATATTGAGACACATAAATCCTGGCATGGACTGCTGTCTTTGCTTCACCCCAAGAGTAGAACACCACAAACAGCCATTAAATAATTAAACAAGGGCAGAGATAACATGGAAAACACAGGGCAGCACAGTGACGTCGCTCCATCTTCTAGCTAAAGGAAAAGTCTTAGGTTCAATAATAGGAAACCTGTCTGGGAGACGTCTCCGGGCCTCACTCTGAGGAAGGCGAGGCTCTGGAGAGACAAAGGCCGAAGCAGCATTGCTGTACTTCGTCCCGGCAGCATGAGCTCAATGGGCCTATTCCTATAGCCGGGATTCCTGAGGGTACCCAGGGTGAGCACACACCTCACAGTTTACACACTCGGTCTGAGGAGACAGCACAAAGGTGATCATAACTGGTCTTTTACAACAACCAGTAGCAAATAAAAAATAAGCAAGTAAATACCAACCAACTTACTACATAGAAATTGGGAAATATAAAATACCCCTTCTTTCAGATTACTAGTCCGGAGTCAGTTTTAATTATAGGAACCTTAAAAGAATAAGTTCTCATTTTGTTTTTTTGCTGTTTTTGTTTGACAGTGGCCCTACTATGACACACGAGCAGTGTCCACAAGCCTCTTCTCTAACCACACTAGTTCTCTGAAAACAGACCATCAGTTTCTGACTCACCTAACCAGGCTAGTCTAGTCAGAATTATTTCTGAGAGCCACAGCTATGACCTTCCAGTCTCCCGTCCTTCTGCCTTTCCATGTCATGGTTTTTCTTTAATTGAAAGTTCCATTCTAATTGGCTACATTTCTGCTACATAATTACTATATAGCTCTGAAAGCGCCTGGCACACAGCAGAAATAATATATTCTGGCACAGTGGTTGTGAAAATAGCCTAGCGGAGAGCTGAGAGCTAGTGAAGTACACGCTATCTAGTGTGAGACCTAAGGGAGGCCTGGGCTCTAAAATCACTCAAATAAGGCACAGACTTAAACTGAAAGTGGTATTAATCCCAAAGGATGTGCTGGGAGAGGACTGTTCTTATGATCCTCTCTCCTACACAGCAGGGGACGTTCCTGGTGAACAGATGGGGTCTCTTTCAAGGGCAGAGGACCCTAAACTTCTAAAGGTCCTGGCTCATCTTCTAGAATAGGCTTCTGGGTGTGCAGGTGTCGCTTGGCCCTCTCTGCCCCAGCCAGTGGGAACTGGGGCTTGAGGATCAGGGCAGGGAGATGCTGATAGTCTGCTCCTGCTATCACTGTGAGTACTACGGTCATGCCTCCAGACTGGGACTGTACGATTTTAGCCAGTATCTATGACACTGTGCCAGGCTAATTTGCTCGTCTGTAAACAGTACGATCTCAGTCCTTCGTGGGTCTTGACAGACGCTACACTACAAACTTTTCTTTCTCAATAGATATTGTCGGTAACCTTTTCCCAAAATGCTACAATGCCACCATGTGTTAATATGGCATATTGCTTCTTAAAATACAGATGTGGCTCCATGCAACTGGCTTCTAGTTAAAATTATCATCCTTGAAAATACAAAGGAAGATCATCTTTACCTTTTAAAAATATTTATTTCTGTTCATGTGTATGTACATGAAACTGTGTGAGTTTTTATGCACCATGTGTGCAGGAGCCCAGGGAGGCTAGAGGGCAATAGGTCCCCTGGAATTGCAGCTACACGTGGTTCTGAGTCACCTGAACCCAGGTCCTTTGCAAGAGCAGTAAGTGCTCGTAAACCCTGAGCCATCTCTCCAGCACCAATTTTTACTTTAGAAAACACAGTATTAGGTAGGTTGGGATGAGTATTTAAGTTCACAGACATGCATTTTTCAGACTAAGGGTACACAACAACTTTTATATTTTCTTTGCTTTTCTTTTCAGGGCATTCTGATAAATGCTCAGCGGTCCGTCCACCTGCTCAACCCCAGGACTATCCTGGAGGGGTGGGGAGGGGCTGACCTGAGTGCCTGCCAGTCACTTAGCACACTCTGCAGTCATGGAGAACAAAACGGGTGTCAAAACGAATTTTAATATTAGGGAAATGTTAAACACAATTGGCAAAAGAATTCTACGGACTCCAGTCAGTCCCAGTACAAACAGTTGGCTCTGTATCATTCCCCATGCTCTCTGCCTGGCTGTCATCCACAAGAAGCAGGAAGTGAGAACTCATGGGGACCAATCACATCTGCCGCTGAAATTTTAAATCTTTAGTACAGAACTCATGTTGTGCCAAGGCTGTTCAGGTCGTTACCTGGAGCGAAGTTTGTTGTCCCAAAGAACTTAATGGTGCCCACTCTCTGGCCCACCACCAGCACTCTTTCTCCAAGGCGGAGTTCTCCATCACGGTGGGCGTTACTTGCCGCAGATGGTGTTGAAGAATTCAAACCTGTTCAAGTGGTGGGTTGGAGATTTGGGCAGGAAGGGAAAGAGGAAAGAAAACAAAGGGAAAAAAACTCAAAAAGCACATTAGTTTAAAAGAAAATCACTCATCTGGCTAGTTGGGTACTTCATTATGCATTCAACACAGCAGTGACCCTCACTCAGGAGGTCAAGGCACTCAGAGCAAGTAAGGGTTTCCTGAGGAAACCTCTAGGAAAGAACCAATTCCACTAACACAGCCAGGTATACTCTCCGCTCCAACAGAGCATTGCATGTGAAGAACCAGAGCTGTGCAAGCCGTTCCTCCCGTCACGGTGACCTGCCTTCAATGCTACGGCATGGAAGTAGATACAGACAACACAGGAGGAACATGTGAAACCAAGTAGTAGGACAGGTGTGACCAGCGGGCCAATCCCGAGTCGTATTTACCCAGACCCAGTATAAGTGATACACAGGAATGGAGCTGCAGCTGACCAAACTGGACAACCCAAAATGTCGTGTCCCAAAGTCTGAATGTCCTCAAGTTCACATTCAGATCAGAGAGCCAGCTCTCAGAGCTTTGGATTTTGAAGGACTTAAGATTTCAGAGCTTCTGGTTAGAGATGGTCAAACGGCAGATTGTGCAAATATTCTAATACCCCAAACAGGACACATTTGGGGTAAGGAATTCCCAACGTATGACTGGTCCTGATTGCCTTAGCTTGCTTCCTTCAGCTCAATCCAAAACTACCCCGAAAATGCTCACTGTCTAGTATCTGGTCTTTGAGAAATTCTGTCTCCAAGCTGTTCAAATCCAGAAGGTGGAATCCTGGGCCCTGTCCTATTGGTAGCAAGTACAGTGTAACAGCTCCCATCCGAGAAGGACTGAAAACACAGGAGAAAACACGAGCCTGTGAAGATGGAGCCAAGGACACCCTGGGCCGCCGTGAAGCCCAGACCTCGTCACCAAACGCTACAGCTCTACAGTTTACACAGTGCTCCTCATAAAAGGTACAATGAAGGAGAAAGCTTGACCTTAGGAGCTGACCAAGAGAGGTGCACAGCTCACAGGTGCCACAGTCAGACTGACACCCAGACCCAGGGCCAGGACACCTCAGGCCTGCCCACTACCAGTGAGTCAAGGTCCAGAGTAAAGCCCTCCTCCCACTCTTCCACTCCCCAGCCCTTTCTTTCTGATCCCATTTACTGTCCCTCCGGCCTAATCTGAGCTCTGCCATCCACCCTCCTCTCAGTGCAAAAATCCACAGAATCTAGAAAAGTTTATGGAAATGTCTCTGGGGCTCCAAACATGGACACCCCCATCTCACCCCCACAGCCAGACACCTCCCATTCTCCCATTCCCTGTGAAAAATGACTTTTTTCATTCTGATCATTACCTTCATCCTCACTATTATTAGGTCAACATAATCCTCAAATGTAGAAAAAGGGAAAATAGTAAGTGCATAGGCAAACTAGAACCGCTTATTGTGGGCAGGGCGTAATTCTACACTCATATAAATTCTAAAATCAAGTAAAGGTCAAAAGTCCAAATTCCAAATACAAGAGTATTTTAAATGCAAATAAAATAAGACCATGAGGTTGCTCAGGACTCAGAAGAGAAAGTGGCCAAAGTGGCCAGAGAGTCAGGGAGGGAGGACAATTGCACCCCAGAACAACTCCAAGCCCAACTTCCAGGCTCCCCATGTTTCAGACCCTGGCTTCTAGGGTTACTGTATTAGGGTTGCTGCTGAGGGTTTGGGGACTCCCCACCACCTATAGGTGGCTTGGGGTTTTGCTTTTCTGGGGTGAGGATTGAACCCACATCCTCACTGTGTTAGGCAAACACCTGAAAATTGAACCAACTCTCCAGCATCTCCAAAATGTATTTTTAAACAGAAAACAAAGAAAAGCCAAAACCAAAACCACCATCCTGAGCACTTTCTATGATAAACCACTGGTTCTGTGCAGGTATTAAGTGGTGGCCATCATGAGAATCGTTTAGAACAACCTACACCAAAAAGTGGCTCCACTCTCCTACAGGGCAAGGTAAACAGGGTTTGAGACCATGTAAGTGGACTTCAGTTGGAAGCCTGCACAGCGTTTTCCTCATCCTCACACATCCTGAGGAGCAGTGGTCCCCTCCACATCACTGTTCACCTGGAGCGACCCCTGAGCCTCTCCTGAACACATCAGAAATGACCTTGGCAAAAGCAGAGCGAAGACACCTTTCTAAAGAAAAGATGAAGCTGATACAAAGGCACGTGAGAGAGCTGGATTAGATGCCAGGATGCAGCTTCTCAAACCCAACTGCAGAGCCAGGAGTCCTGACTGAAGGCTGGGGCGGGGGGGGGGCACAGCATGAAACTTGGTGTGACTGAAGCCAAGGGGTACAGTGGTAAAGGGCTCCTGCATGGTATCATCCAAAAAGTACAGCTCAGTCTACCTGGGATGAAGGGAGAAGTAGGAGAGGGGAGAGGGAAGCAGGGAAGGAGAAAAGGGGAAGGGGAATAGGGGAAGGGAAAGGGTAAAAGGTGGAGGGGGAAGGGCTCCTTCTACACATTAAGAAGAGCAAATCCACTTACAAACAAACCAAGATAAAAAACACCAAGAAAGCCTGGTTGAAAAAGCCATAGATACCAGCACTGGCTCTGGATGGGAGAGAGGGGCTTTTGCTGAGGGTCTTCTTGACATTGCTGCTGCTTGCAGTCAGCTGCTTCTTGGGGTGGCTCTGCTTGTGGTCCAGCGAGGATGTGGAGGAGGAGCTGCTGATGGACCCAGGCTGGGGAGCTGATGGGGAAACAGGAAAGAATCATACTTTAAAGGTGGCTTTAAAAATCAAACACAAACAAGCAAATAAAAGAAAAGAAAGGGACTACTAAGATGTTTTCTGGGCAAACTCTTCCAAAACGCTTCACTCAGTCTCCTTGACTGTGGGGTAGCTAGTGTCAAATTAAATGCCTGATTTCATCCAAATGCAAAACTGTTTACACACCAAGCAGATCACTGTTTATACAAGCAGAAAAGTTTAAGGATTCACAGTGAACTATCTTATGTAGGAGGTGTCACCCTAGCAACTAATGTAAACTAACCTAACCCCCAAACATTCTCTACTCTCCTTACAGGAAACAGTGATAGAGCCCCTTCAGAGAAATAAGCACACACAGACACATGCATGCACACCACCAACGTCCTAAGGTGACAACATTTTTAACCTTGAAGCATCTTATATTCAACCGGAATGTAAGTAAGACTGCAAAGGGTCTTCCCTGCAGACCCTGGACGGCTGGCCATGTCTCCTGCTAAACTGGTAGTTCTTTACACATGGTGAGAAACTGGTTACGGTAGTCTGTATTTTTAAAGGGGTTTGTCTGAGCGTAGTTTTTACTACTGTGGTTTTTCCTTCCCAGCTTTAACACAAGTCTGTATGCTGTTTGCAGTGATGGCACAGGGAGTGAGGGGTTACAGTACCATTATTTTCTGCTACAGTCTTCAGCTCTTCACTGGGAGGTAAGGAGAGTGTGGACTCTGAAGCATTCTCCTTTTTTGATGGCATCAATCCTGGTGAATAAGCACAGAAATGATTTCAGCAAAAGACAACTTTGCTAACATTAAACAAGAAAAATGTATTTTCTGTAAAGTGTATGCATCTCTCAATATCTAAATCTTTCCCACTTCTTTTCTGATTTGTTTTGTTTTGAGACAGGGTTTGTCTATGTAGCTCTGGTTATCCAGGAACTCACTCTGTAGACCAGGCGACCTATTCTCCCAGAACTCACAGAGATCTCTCTATCTCTGCCTCCCAAGTGCTGGGATTGAAGGCATACATGACTCCTTATTCACTTCTAAAATCACGGTGAATACACTTTCACAGACAGAAGAAACCAGCACTCAATGTTTAAGATTGAAGGCATACACGACTGCTTATTCACTTCTAAAAACATGGTGAATACACTTTCACAGACAGAAGCAACCAGCACTCAATGTTTAAGGTCGTAAAAAGGAGCTGGACACACTGCTCAGTGCACAGCACCTACCGAGTTCAAGACTCCAGCACTGCGAAACTGAGGCTGTATTTGCAGTACATCTAAGAACTTTCCCCAGCTTTGCCCTGCTAATTATCTCTAAAATATCTGAAGCATCATATCTGATAGTTAATAGGATTGCTCAGAACTTCTCTGTTGCATCAGAGGGCATGGCAAACCTGCCACTGCTGAGATACGGCTGAGTAGTACTTAAAAACAGATTATACAACACTGTTTCCTACCACATCCAGTTCCCACAACAACCTCATCTGGGAGGGGGGTAAAAAAGCTCTTAATAATGGATAATGGTTGTTGGATGAGACTTTCTTATCAAGTGTATCAACTTATTTAAAGAGACCAAATGGATCTCCCCACTTGCATTTCCAGTCACCTAAGAAGAACTCTCCAGAGAACTTGGCTACAAACTGAAACCATACACAGTCCTGAAAATGTCTCGGTTTAACACGGCCAAAGACCTGACAACTAGTGACTGTGTGAGGACACTGTTCATCCCAAGGACTAGCAAGGGAGGAAGCGGTGGGAGCTCTGCAAAGAGAAACCAGGGGCTCATCAAGATCTCACTGAGCTGGGGCTTCAGTGGGTAGAACTTCTTCTCCCAAAGTAGAGGGCTGGTAGGAAGAAGTGAGAGTGGAAATTCTTGGAAAGCCGGAGAGAAAAATCTCACAGAATGACGTGGCATATGGGAAACTTGGCTGGAAAGGAGTCCTCTGGGGACTCAGATGAGGGAAACTGAGCAAGCAGATAACAGAAAACCTCAGAGGGAGGCAGTGCCTGGCTAAGGGTGCAGCCCAACTGGACAGTGCTTGCCTAGCATTGCAAGTTCAATTCCTTGGTCTGCAAAAGAAGGAGAAGAAGGCAGAGAGGGGCAGAGGATTGGAGGGGAAGGGGTGAGAACCTGAGAGGGGAGGGGAGACGATTGAAGGGGTGGAAGGATTAGAGGGAAGGGATTAGTGGGTGCTGCAACTCTCCTGTAGAGAGGATAGGTGGGAATAGCCTGTTGAAAATGAGTCTTGTCCTGGACTTGAAAGGGAGGACTGGTCTGGACAGACTGTCCAGTTATGTGACATATCTTCAGTGGCCACAGCAAGGAGGAAGGGGAAGGAAGGCTAGAAGCAGGGACCAGGGGCAATTGCTCCAGTGGCCCAAGGAGGGCATGAGGCGGCACAGCAGCTGCAAAGTGGGAAAACAACCTGTGGAGTGCAATTCCCAGTGATTTCATTTTCCAGCCCTAAAGTTCCACTTGGTTCTTTCATCTAAACTGTCATCCAGATGACTGATCGGGAAGTTTTAAAAATGATATAATGATCTTTTTGTGTATCTGCCCAGCTTCCTCTTGAAACACATTTCAAAAAACTATAGGACAATGTCCCAACCAGGACATATGCATTGTTCTCAGCCACTGATGTTACTCCAGTTACTCCAAGTTTACTTGATATCACTCTGTGTGTGTGTGTGTGTGTGTGTGCACGCATTCATGTACACGTGCACAGCATTTCATTCTTCTTTTTGTTTCTCCTGAAGCTTGTTTTAAGAGAGCTCACCTTAATTTTCTTGTTTTTTTTTTAATTCCCTACGCTCATTTATTGCACCTTAATTTTCATCCCGAGAGCATGACTATGATATACTCTTTAAAGTATTTTGGTTTGGATTTTTTGAGAATAAGATCTCATTATGTAGTCCCAGATATGAAGTATCAAGAATATCTATAGATAAAAACTTTACAATCATATTAAGATATTTTAAATTATCCTACTAAACAGAAAAGTATTCCAAGCACATAATTAAAGATAGCTGTAACAATGTCAGCTCTTTTAAACTGGTAGAAAGATTAAATGTGATATCAGCTTAAACTTTAGTAGATTTGTTTTTAAAAGAAACTTAAGAACATATTCTAGACTATGTAACAAGTGTGACTTACAGGGGTCCCAAAGAAGGGAGACAACAATCTTTAAGAAGAAGATAGGAGTATTTTCTCTGTGCTGGTAGCAAGATTCTTTTTTCACATCTCAATAATCATGAAGAACAACCAAGGGCACTTGAGCAAACAAGTGGAACAGAAGAGAAAGACAAACTGAACATCTGGACAGCATCCTTCTAGATGGGGGGAAACCTTTCTGCTCCAGCTACCAATGAGTTAACAGATATTTACTGAATACCTATTTTGTGTTATATGCTCCTATGAATACTAAATCACAAGTTATTCTCTCAGTCTACTTGAATTTAGAATTTGACTGAGAGCACAAAAGATTTACACAAATAAAGCAATCAGTAGGCAAGATAACAACCGGACTATACAGATTAAAAGAATACAGATACACGGTTGGAGAGCAAAGAGGTTAAACAAGTTGGATTCCTCAGGGAGGAGCAGGCTCTGTATGGAGTGAGGAACAGCAAGGACCTCTGGGGGACTCCCACAGGTGAGGAGAGGCAGAGGGACAGCAAAGCACAGCCAACCAGAGGAGCAGAAAAGAGGTGAGGAGCAGGAACTCGCTGGAGGCATAAAACCCAGCACTGAGGCTGACCATGGAGTGTTAGAAGCACACAGAAAGAAGCAAAAGATGAAGCCACACTACCACTGCCAGGACTTAAGTCCTTATTCACAACTGAGAGTGAGGACACAGAGGCCTTGGTTCTGTGAGGTCCGGCTTGTGTGGACTGACAAGAAGAGTAAAGCAGTTTGAACACCATGAATCCCACAAATACAATCCGAAATATGGTCTAGGTGGTCATGGTTGTCCCAGCTTGACCTACCAGAATTCACTTTGGATGTGACGTGAGCTACATCAACCTTCTGGGATCGGATGTGAGGAGCCGCTCTCGTGGAAGGAGTGTGTGTGGTATTTTTCTTCCCCTCTTTTACTTTACTTATCTTTGAAAGGGGCGCAAAAATACCTGAGGGCAAAGACAGAACTGTAGTTAGTGTGGAGCAACAGAACATATTTCAAACACGGGGCAAATGCTAACTGCTCTAACACAGGCTCTGTTTAGTACCTACCACACATCTTGTAAGGAGACGTGGCACTCACCCTCAGAGACTGTACAATCTAGTCGCCAAGACTACATACTTAAAAACTTAGGAACCACACAAGAGATACATAATCTACTGTGGAGTGAGATTCAGGGGAACAAGAAATGTGTAGAAGTTAGCATCTTCTCTAGGCAACTGAGAATACACTATCACACAGTAAGCCATGCGGCTTCACATCTGTCTGGGATGTTTACCCTCCCACATTGAAGCTCTTCATACCCTGTCTCCTCTTCCTTCTGCACTGCACACCTTTTAAAGACAAATGCAAGTGCTGCTCTTGCCTGCATTCTCCCACCCTAACTAATTATAGTCTCTTACACACAGTACAGACACAATAAATCTGTTTGACTGTATAACATAATCTTCCCCAAAGGCCTCGCCCTCAATTCCTGCCAATCAGAAACAACACAGTGTGTGTTGAGGAAGGGAGGTGAACAGAGACAGGGGACTGACGACCTATAGCAGTTGGGAGTATAAAATCCCACTAAAGAGTTTATGGAGGCAATAAAATATCCAGTTTGAGTACGTACACACAGACATTGAAGAGAGTGAATATGAGCTCTACATACCAAGAATGTCTCCCTAACACACTTAAAAACGAAGCCATAATGTGTACATTACACTCTGAGTGTTTACAATCTAACAAACACACATCATATAGAACGTGATCTGTTAAAGCAGGGTGTGGGCACTCGGTACACAGCTGAGAAGTGCCAGCTGCACTGCTTCCCTGAAAGCCTTTGATGTTCCTTTCTCCTTTGGACTCTGCATGACCTTCTCTTGATTTTCCTGGTCTTTAGAACTTATTTGTAATTATCTTTTATGTCATTGTCCTTGTCTTTCTATTCAAATTTTTTTTTCATTGCCATTGAGAGAGAGGGAGGGGGAGAGGGAGGGAGGAAAAAAACAAAACATGACTATGATGATGCCAACAATGATATAATTAAATTTGACAAGGTTTGAAGAAGGAAATATTCTACTCTGTATATATGAATTTCTACACTTTCTGGAACTCAGTAATTCTTACCTAGTCCTCCTCATGGAATTAATTATAAGGAAATAAACTTCGAGGTGTGCACATGGGCTGTGAGACTATGTATAAAAAAGGGATGGACCGCAAGAAGCGCACTTTCTAGCTTATCAAAACGTACTGACTTCTTATTACCATGTTCCAGGGATACTTTTGGGAGAAAATAAAATCTAGGAAAAAAGTAATTGTCTGGCAACAAGACAAATGAAATTGATCCCATCTGTGAGATACATTCCAGGGTGTTCTGCATAAACTGTTTTTCCTACCCAGACACTAAAATGTAATTTAGAAACCAAGTACAGTAGAAAATCATAGCATAACCCAGCTGAAAAGGTACTATCAGCAATGACTGTTAAAAGGATGTGGTGGCTCCCGACTCTGGGATATCTTATGGCACTGTGCTATAATGTGGTTGTCCATGGGGAACTGAAGCCACACATTAATGAAGCCTACTGTGCTGCATCACCAACAAGCAAGACCATGAAGACAGAGTCATTCATGAAACACAGTCAAGAAATTTAAAAACCAGGCCAGTAAGAAAGTTCATAAAAGGCCACCACGCCTGACAACCTGAGTTCAATCCCTGGGAACTACATAGTAGAAGAGAATCAACTCCTACAAACTGTACTCTGACCTCCACACACCATGGTACACTAAAGTGTGTGTTCGTGTTCGTGCATGTGTGTGTGTGCGCACACACACACACACACACACACACAATACATAAATGTAAAAAAAAGAAAAAATATTATTATTACATTATAAAATTACATCCGTGGGAAACTTGTGTGGATATAGGCAATCAAACCAAAGAACTGAAAATTAAAGCACGTGTATGAGAACAGAGTACAAACTTTACTTCTAATTTGATCAGTGTCAGTAACATCAGACATAATGCTCAATCAGTGACCTGCTTTCTTTTGTTTTTATTATGAGATAAAGTTCATGTATGTATGTAAAGCCGTGATGACCTGAAACTGGCTATGTATCCATGGATGGACTTGAATTTCTGATCCTCCTGACTCTACTTCCCAAGCACAGGTATACTGGTACCACCGCATGCATTTATGTGGTGCCAGGAGCACAGGTGTACTGGTACCACCTCATGTATTTATGTGGTGCCGGGACGAAAGCCAAGCCTCGAGCAGCTCAGCAAGCGCTCCATTAATGGAGGCTGCACCCAGCCAAGATCCCTTCTTTCTTAATACGAGGGAAAATGTGGTTTTTCTTTGGTAATCTCCAAAGGAAATTTCCATATAGAAATATATTTGTTTCAAAGGATAATCAAATATTTTATTCTAATGACTTAAAAAATTATATTGCATACAATTCTTCATTTGCATAGGTCTTGTTTGTCTTCATTTATCATTATTTTATTATTAATCAAGTCACTTGGGCAAACCACGACTACATTTGAAGCTGTGGCTGGGTGCACAATCCACAGCAGGCACAGTGAGCAGTCTCCCTTACTGCCTGGTAACCCAGCCCTCTCACTGGCTTTCCCCAGAAGCTGACACACAACTGAAAGGTTAACCAAAAGAAGCATATGGCCATTCATTTTTAAAAGAAGAGCAGTGAGTTCTCAGATACACACAGCTCATTTAATGTGTTCAACCCCATTTAAAATGTCAGCAATAAATAAAATGGTGTAAATTCTAAGAGAAATTTATTTAATGGAGAAAATAGAAGCTTCTGAATGGAGGAAAGGAGACAGCCTGAAACTCCTAAGTGGCAACCTGAGAAGCTCGGGAAAGCAGCTAACAAACTATGGTGGGTGAGAGACGCATCCTGGCCACCGCTAGGCTATGGCGTTGTCCTGGTACAGAGCCATGTCAACCTGTCCACACTGTCTGCGGCTGCTCACTCCCTCTAACAGCAGAGCTGGGCATCACAAGAGAGACCATGAGGCCCACCAAGGAGTCACTATCTCACCTCTCCAGCTTGCCAAGTTCTACACTAGATAATACTGCCTTAAATACTAAGGGGGCACATTTTACAATCAGTCTGCAGCTCCTTATCCCTAACTACCACAGGAAATGGTAGAAATAAGTATGTTGTCAGAATGGAGGAGTCTCATTTTATGCCTGAGTCTTCTTTCAGGAAGCTACTGAAGGATGTGCTCCACCAAAACTAGGGCATAAACTAAGAAAGAAACTGGCTGGACAAAGCAATAGCACCAAATATTTCCCTTTACAGAACAAAGTGGAGAGATGTCTAAAAGAATGAGCCATTTATACAGATTATTTACAAACACAAGCATTGATCTGATATCAGAAGATACAGCTTGGGAACTTCTACAGAGGTTCTCGCCTCCAAAGAGCAAGTGTCAGGAGGAAGGAAGGCTTGTTTCTTTCCAATAAGCCTGACAATCTATCAAGTTAGACACCTGTGTTTACTCTGGAAAGCATAAAATTTATTAAATCAATTACTAAGTGGCTACAACCTAACAAACTAGTATGCGCTAGCCCAAACAAACTGAACACAGTAATCTTGGGATGAACCACAGCACTGGCACGAACTCCGAATGTATGAAAACAGCATATAACCAGAGGCAGGAATGAAAGGAGAGAATCCCCAACTCCGCTGCCCTCCACCTCAGGCACCTTAGCAATGACTTCACTCAGTACACCATGATTACTCAGCAGAAGGGTGCCTTAATTTTTAAACAACCCAACCCGTGGCCCCCACACCCCAACCTGCCTCTGATTATTTAATGGGTCCAGAAGCAGACTCCCAAGGTACCCAGCTCTGCTTTATCAAGCTTGCCTGTCCTTCCAGTGAGCCCATGAGCCCATGCCAACAACCTCAGCACTCACCACAAATCTGACTGACACCACCCCAATGTGTGACTAAAAGTCTTTGATCCTATTCTGAGCTTGGCTGCCAAAAGTAGCCATCAGAGGAAAATTCAGACTAAATTCCTGACCCTGTTCCAGCAAGCTCCTAATGGGATCCATAATTATGTACAGAAATATATAAACATTTCCACATGAATAAAATATGTAATTTATAACTAGCTCTTGAATTATATATCATCAAGAACAATTATATATTGCATTTATTAAAGTATGAAAATAAAATATAATCATCATAAAGGAAAAATATTTTAGCTGTATATTAAATGTCATAAAAAATTGTGAGTAAAGTTCAAACCCAAATACCAAATTGGAAAAATGAATTTTTTAAACTCTTAGCAGTTCCTAAACACTAATATTTCAGTTTAAATAGACAACCATGAATATACAGGAGCCAAATAATTCTCCCTCCCTCTCTCTCTCTCCTGTCTCTGTCTATGTATGTATGTCTCTCTCTCTCTCCTGCCTCTGTCTCTGTCACTGACTCTATCTGTGTGTGTATATGTCTCTCTCTTACACAAGGCACAACAAAGCATTTAAGATTTTCTTGCCCAAGGCCAGGAAAATAGTTGGTAAGGTGCTTGCTATACAAACATAACATGTCTGAAGTGCATTCCTGCAACCCCAGCAAACAGGCAGATCTCTGGGGATTGCTGGTCAGCCAGCCTCAATAAATCAGTGAGCTCCAGACCAGAGAGAGACCTTGCTTCAAAAAACAAGACGGTTCCTGAGGAACAATACCCAAGGTTAACTAACCTCTGTCCTTCACACACAAACACACACACACGCATGCACGCACACACACACACACACACACACACACACACACACCGAATATACAAAAACTAAAATAAAAAAATTTCTGTCTCACCATGATCTGAGAAATAGGAATGAAAAACAAGTTTTTAACCCATCAAATTGGAAAACTTAAAGGAAAAGAAGCCGTTTTTTTTTTTTAAAAAAAATCGCATTTTCGAGCAACGTTTAAAAACTTACACAAATTATAAGATATCCAGTTAAAATGTAGACTATATAACAAATATGTGTGTGTGTGTATACATATATAAAATCTATGAGAGCCAGAGAGAGGAATGGTGGGCCGAGATGATAAAAAATACATTGATTAAATGTGTAAAATTTTCAAAGAAAAACATTTTAAAAGTTAAAAAACATTTTAAAACATATCAAAAATATGCAAGTGATTTCTACTTTTTCCTTTTCCTGTTTTATGAATCTTATGTCTTACACACTGAGCATCTTTATAAGCAAAAAGTATAAATAGACAAAGACAAGGGTCTACCCTAAGTGTGTGACAGAGAGAAACCAGTACTAATTATGTAACCTGACAGGTGCCGGCTGACGGCTGGCAGCTCTGTGCGGACCAGTCCCCACCCAGGTAGCTTATATCGCCCAGTGTACTCCATCCTCACCTAAGTCTCGGGCCCCCTCCCATTTTATAGGAGCCAGAGGAAACAAGAACAAACGGAGGCTCACACAGCCCCAACCGAGGAAGAGACCTGATCAAGAGTCAGCAGCCAAAGCCCACAGTTCCCCACAGGGTGCTGTCCCCTTCCAGCTGAGCTGGGCAACCATGGAGATGATGTCAGAGAGGAGGAAAAACAACAACATAGTGAGAACAGCAGACTGACCTCAGCGTGTCAGAGCGTGTGAAGGAAAGAGGGAAGCAGAAAGGGGAGATTTGAGGAGGGGGAAGAGGGCAGAGGGAAGGAAGAGAAAGGACTGTCCCAGCTCAGGGACAGAGTCAAAGCTGCTCTCACTGCTTTCCCATCTTCTCACGTCCCTCACGGCTCGCTGTCTCCAGAGAGCCTGATACCACCACATGCAGATCTACAGAACCGGCTGCTAAGATGCCCCTGCTGCCTGACTGTGCTCACGGACACACTAAGCGGCAGGCCCACCCACCTCAACCGCTTCCTTTCACAGCTCCCCAACTGTCTGCCCTTCGAAACCACCCCAGAGAAGGTGAAAAGACAGCTCAATTGGGAGTCACAAGCATTCGGATGTGGGTTTATTACCCAGTACCAATACAACACGTGGGCATGTGACTGTAATCCCAGCGCCATGGCAGAAAACAGGAGGATCTCCATGGCTCAGAGGCTGGCCAGCCAGAGTAGCTGAGTCCCAAGATCCAGCGGAACACCACCTCTGGCCTCCACATGCACATGTCCCAGTAAGTCCCAGGGCAGAGAGGCAGAAATTCCCTCCCTGAAAGGACAAGCCAATCCCATCATACTCTCTACTCACCAGTCAGTACCTGGTTCTCTAAACCACCACAGCATCACTCAGTGCTTCAACCTGGAATCAGGTCCCTGGATCGGGAACCACAGATCCCAGCATGTCTCCTGGGCTCTCCTCCCTGACCACCTTGGATTCTAACATCTATCCTTTTACTCAGTGATATAGGAGGGTCCTTCTGTATTTCTGTTGCTTTCATTGGTTGAATAAAGAAACTGCCTTGGCCTTTTGATAGGGCAGCCCTTAGGTGGGTGGAGTAGACAGAACAGAAGGTTGGGAGAGAGAAGGCACTGGGTAAGACGCCATGTTTCTCCAGCCCAAGATGGACTTTGGTTAGAATTTTTCTGGTAAGCTACAACCACGTGGTGATACACAGATTACTAGATATGGGTTAAACTAATATGTATAAGAGGTTAAAACTAATGGGCCAGGCAGTAATTTAATTAATACAATTTTCGTGTGGTTATTTCAAATGTAAGCTAGCCTGGCGGCTGGGAGCCGGGCAGACGGAACAAAGGGTCAGCGCTCCTCTCAGGTGCTGGGAACACAGCCCCTTCCTTTTACTACAACTCAGTCTGCTTGTCTATCCTCAGATCTCTTGCAGACTTCTTCCGGTGGAACATTCTAAAAGAAACAGCCAGGTAAACCAGACTGTTCTTAGTCAGCACCAGTTCCCAAATAGTTTGACGAGCCTTGACGAGAAGAGGACCTAGCCTTGCAGCCTGCTAACTACTCTCCGTTTGTGTCCACAAGACTTCAGTCGGTCCCTGGCATCACATGGCTGCCCCCTGCACTGCCCTGACCTGGCTGAGTTCCCCTCCTCACTGTCCATCTCCATCCTCCTCTCTCCCACCTCCATCCACCCCCAGGTCCCTCTCCTTACATCAGCAAATGACCTCACTTCTCATTTTCTGAGAAAACAGAAACATCTTCCCAGAATCTCTCTCCTTACGGAGAGTGAGCCATGCCTGGACTAATGCCAGGCTAACCCTGGCACAACCCTTTCAACTTCTCAAGGCCTTCCTCCTCCAACTGTCCCCTCCTTTAAATCATTCCAGCATCAGTGGAAACGAGATATACCAGCTCCTGCACTGAAAATACCCTCAGTTCACACGCTCCTATATAAACTACAAGAAAGGGCTAAGCAGAACTGATCAGGGGCAGAATGTGGTCAGTATTTGTGGGGCTCTGGGTTCAATCTTACCGTATTTGGGAGCACACTTGAAGTACTGGACTCTCCCAACACTTCCATTGTTTTTTCCTTCTGGCTCATCCAGCTCAATGCCAGCCCACTGCCCACTTGCAAACTCAGTTGTTCCACAAAATCTTAATGTCCCAACCTAGAGAAAACATAAAGGTTTTTCAGTTTTATTTGTAATTCTAAATGCCCTGCTCTTAGCAATATTACTTTATAAGTCTTTCAAAGTAGACTTTTGAACAAGAAACCAAATTTGCCAAGACTTTTTTAATGGCAAAGGAGTTTACCAGGAAGACATGGGATCCTTCCTAGGTGATGTTCTTTCCCAGCAGAACTGGAAAGAAAAATCCATGTTGCAGTGGGATTCAGCTCACCTCTCTCAGTTACCAAGAAATTGAGCAGGCCAGAAATCAGTGACAATATATAGAAAAAAAGGAAGCCAGCTATAAACCAACTCAACTAAACTGCTATCCATAGAGTACCCCACCCAAAACAGAGCATGTAAGTGGCAAAGAACAGAGCTGGAGAGATGGCTCAACAGTTAAGAGCACTGACTGAACCAGGACTCAACTCCCAATACCCACAAGGCTGTCACAACTTCAGTTCCAGGAAGTCCGTTGTACGTGTCTGACCTCCATGGGCACCAGGTACACAAGTGATGCACATGTATTCATGCAGGCAAAACACCCAGACACATGCAATAAAAAATAAATTTTAAATTTTATTTTTTTCTTTGTTTTGTTTTTTTGTTTCTTTTGTTTTGAGACAGGGTTTCTCTGTGTAGTTCTGGCTGTCGTGGAACTCTTTTTGTAGACCAGGCTGGCCTCAGACTTATAGAGATATGCCTGCCTCTGCCTCCCAAGTGCTGGGATGAAAGATGTGTGCTATCACCGCCTGGTTAAATTTTAAGAAAGAATAGAAATCACATATAATATGTTTTTGAACCATAATAGAATTAAACTAGAAACCATTAGCAGGGAGATACATGATACTCTCTGGATACATGGACTTGTACCACATACTTATAAATAACCCATGGTGAAGGAGAAGAAAATCAAAAAGAAAATTAATAAAAAAATTTGAATGAAAATTAGTCTATCAGAATATGAGTGTGTACCTTAGAAACAGCCAAAAGTCAGTGTCTAAATTCCCACCTCAGCAAACTAAGATTAAGACCCAAAGCCAGAGAGAGAGAAACTAATAAATATTCAAATAAACTGAGAACATAAAAATAATACAGAAAATCAATAAAACCAATAACACATTTTTTGAAGATTAAAAATTATTAAACCTCTACACAGAAGCCATTTTAAAAGAGAGAGAGAGAGAGCTAAAAGACACAAATTGCCAACATCACCAATGAAAGAGGGACATAGTGGCCAATATTTAAGAAAATGAGCCGATATTACGAACAACGCTGCCTACCCATTCATCTCACAGGTGCTATAAAACATTTCAATTCCTTGGAAGATACAGACTCTCAAAAAGCAGTTAATGCCTGAATTTGTGATTTAAAACTGAAAAAAAGTAAAAAACTCCCAAGAACAGATAGCCTCAATGACAAATTTTACCAAAAATGTCTTAACAAAATACAAATTTTGTACAAGCTCTTCTAGAATTTAAATGAAGGGACTGATTCCCAAGGCATTTTAGGAAACCAACATTACCTTGACATTAAAAATGGCCAAAGACACAAGCAACTACATCTATATCCCTATAGAGCACAAACATAGGCATCTTCTACAAATTTAGAGTCAATCTGACAGTAATAAGTAGACTACTACATGATGACAAAAGGAAGTCTCCCGTGGGATGCAAAGATGTCATGGAGGGAATTATCCAACACAATCCACCTGTCCACACACACAAGACATAGAAGATGCCTACGACCAACTGCACATCCTTCCATGATGACAGCTTAAAGAGAAGGCACAACTTGGCAACTGAGGACCTCTTCAACCTAACAAAAGACATCTACACTAAAACCACAGCTAGCAATTTAATGAGACTTCACTTAGAGAAAGGGGGGAGAAGAGGGGAAAGACAAGAAGAAGGATGAGGAGACAAGATGATTCTGTACAGAGAATCCACAGAGTAAAAAAGTTAAGAACAGGTGGTCAATATTCAAAAATCAACTATTTCCATATACTAGAAATGAACAACCAGAAAAGGAAATTTCAAAAACAGCACACAAAAAAATTGGAAAAATTAAGTCTAAATCTAGCAAATTTAATACTTAACTGATTAAAATCACGGAAGTTGATTAAATAACTCAAAACTCATATGAATACAGGAAGATATTGTGCTTAAGATGTAAAATATACTCGACCAAATCCAGACTCAACAACACTCAATTCAAAATCTCATAGGGATTTTTTTTTTAACAGAAATGAGTGAATGAATTCTATCACTTACATGCTAAAAGGAAAGGAACTAGAATTATCAAAACATTTTCGCAGGGAAATTGAAGTCCTAAGAGCTGCTGGATGTTTGCCAATGCAAGCGATGATGGCATTGAAGACAGGGGAGTTATCAGAACAGGGCAGGACCAACACAGAAACAACCCCAACACATATGGTCATGGGATGTTTGAAGAGCCCAAGGTATGGTATAGCAACAAAGAAGCAACCACGTGGTTAAAAACAGAAGAAACAAACCCAAGCTATAGTTCGTCCTCTCAAAAATTAACTCAAGGGGGTCGAGGAGATCTTATGATATCTTATCATAAAGACTTAAGTTCACCACCCAAACTGAAAAGCTAAGCATTGTGGTTCACGCCTATAACTTCAGCTCTGGAAAGATGCAGACAGAGGGATCCCTGGGGCTGTTGGCCAGTCAGTCTAGCAGAATCAGCAAGCTACAGGCTCAGCAGACACTGGGTCTCAAGAAGTACAGTAGAGCTCAACCGAGGGAGACACCTAAAGTCATCCTCCGGGATTCCACGTTTATGCACGTATACATATACACAGACATTCTCTCTCTCTCTCTCTCTCTCTCTCTCTCTCTCTCTCTCTCTCTCTCTCTCTCACACACACACACACACACACACACACACACACACGCAGTAAACACAAAACTAGCTGAATGTAGTTGAATGTAGTGGAAACACTACAATCTCAGCTTTGGGGAAGATGGATTGTCTGGAGTTCAAAATCATTCTCAGCTACATAATAAACGCTTCTACTTGGATGTAAAATTATCCAACCAAAAAGTAAATACTTTTTTCTTTTATTTTTGGGATAATAAAATTACATCATTTTCCATTCCTTTCCTCCCTCCAAACTCTCCCATATACTCCTCCTGGCTCTCTTTCAAGTTCATGGCCTCTTTGTCCATTAACTGTTGTTACACAGAAATTAAAAGTCTATACATATACATTCCTAAATATAAGCTGATCTACCTGTTTAATGTTACTTGTATATAAACCAGCAAAAACCCATAATAACAATCTAAAAATTGTCTTTATACCCACAAGTAAGTGTAGTCCTCAGTCCTCATCAAAGAAAATCCATCTCTGAAACGCTGCAACTCTTCAAAGTCCTTCTAAGACACAATTACAGGAATGCTACAAAGACTTGATGTTCAGTAACAATTTTTTAAAAGCTATATATTCTATGTACTTTATATATTCAATTTCCTGGCATTTTAATTGAACATGTGAAAAGCTAACTAATGTTCTATTACTTTGTAAACGGGTGAATGCCATTTTTCCGAATCTGTGGTTGTTTCTTTGCAACCCAATTTCCCATACAGATCAAGGTTCTCTGAGAAGTCCTCATCATCCATCCGAATACTGAGATGTGAGCAGTTTTTGGAAGGTTAACATCCAGGCAATGTTCCCTGTTCCACTCCACACTTGGAGTTTCTCAGAACTAAGAATAAACACTGCTAATGAGTGGTGTGTGGCTCAGTGGTCCAGCAATTCCCACGCTTCACAGACTGTGCTCAAGTCCCAGCACTGGAGAGAGGAGGAAGCACCCAAAAGAGGTATCAGAGAAAAGGTCACAGTGAAGGTCACACAGGAACTGCAGCTCCGCCTGTCTATCAAGCCTTTATGTAAAGAGGCACTGGCTGACCTCCCATCTGCAAGTTCTGTGGTATCTGAATGTTCCCTATTTGTGAGATTTCAAAGCCAAACACAGAACAGTATGAAGGTCTCCTTTGCTCAGTTGGCAGGAGAAGTGCCACTGGCAGGGACGATCCAGAGTAGACAGAGAGAGGCCATTTCTCAGCTCCCGCCTCTAAATTCATTCAACCATTTTCCTCTATGCCGCTTTTCCCATGCAAATAAAGAGAACTTTACTATCAAGTTCAAATAGCTCATATTCTTAAACTGCTTTCTACAAGCAAACTTACATTTAAATTTCATAGTTTTACTGGGTGTGATGGTGCACAGCTTTATATCCAGCACTTGGGAGCCAAAGACAGGGGATCTCTTTGAGTCTACAAAGGGAGTTCCACAAACCCAGGGCTATACAGAGAAACTGTCTCAGAAAAGAAAGAAAGAAAGAAAGAAAGAAAGAAAGAAAGAAAGAAAGAAAGAAAGAAAGAAAGAAAGAAAGAAAGAAGACTACACATTTTCAGTCAAGTATTTTTCTGTCCACGTGTGTTGGAGTTTTTCAAAAAAACTCAAAATTGTGACAATGCGGCACACAACCCCTAGACACAGACCGGGATGACAACAATAAGAAAACCTTCAGGGATTGCAATGACTTATTATACCTTCTGTCCTGCAATGACAACACGGTCTCCCAACTTCAGGCCAAGAGATGCCAGCATGGCCTTGCTGGTAACATGATCACTGCTTGGAAGCACGGCCTTAGAGATGGAACAGGACAGAGGCGCCGCATCCAGGAGCATCTGCTTGATTTCCTTAGCAGTGGCTGCAGCATCGGCCATCTCCAGAGGCATGTCCACTGGGTCTGGAACAACATCCGCTGGGACCTGTCCTTTATCATTCTACCACAGAGACAAGAAAAAAATAATCTTCAGTTCTTATGTGCTCAGAGCACTAGAGAACCACCTACAACTCTTAATGCAGGGTTTTCAAGTCAGACACAGCCATTTATTACTCAAATCTTCTCAATGAACTCTTCTGCGGTACCAGGAACCACAGTGATGGAATAAAACACTCTGCCTGCCCTCAAAGAGTACACACCCTTGTAGGACAGTCTGAGCAACAACAGATTATGTGGTGTGCTAGCTAGGAGCTGAGTGGTAGGAAGACACCAAGGCACAGAGAAAATGGGCACCGAGGAGGCTGTAGGGGAGCTGATGACATAAAGATGGTGCGGGAACCCTCGCTGACAAGATGCATTTACCCAGAGGTGCAAAGGAGCTGAGAGGAGGGGGTCTAGTAGGGAATCATTCTGTATACTGAGAAGGGCAAGTACCAGGGCAGAGAGAGATGCCTGGCCACACATGAACACGGTGAAGTAGCAGGATGCCTAGCTGCCCAATTACATTCAAGAACACTCCTTACAGGCATTTCATCAACCAGGGACCATAGACACAGTGACCCCACTTCACCGCCACCTTCGTTTTTATAAGTTCCCTCAATCAAGTTTGCACAGAGGAAAAGAATCTCCCTCCCCCATGATGTCTCTTGGAACCTGTCTCTGTCATTAAGGGCCACATGACTACATTCTGCTATCCCACAGTTGCCAAACTGGCTCTATGACCTTAGCCATCTGCCTGGTCATGCAGCAACTCAGACTTTAGAAATAGAGACAACGGTCTATCTAATATTGATTACATCCTAAGCTGCAATCAAGAAACTTGCCCCATTCTCCCAACGAAGGAGAGACTGTATCCAGAAGTAGTTTATCTGTAACAAGATAAAATGCCAGCTATAAGCCCAGTTTGTTACATGGTATTTATATAATTCAAAACTTGTCATCTAAAAAATAATCTCACTTAAGTGTCTCAAGGAAGAGCTTGCAAACAGGATCTCCAGAAGAATTTTAATCATCTGATTAATAAGAGATTATATCATATTTTATATATATATATATGATTAATGAGGAGTTCATATTATATTAAAGCAGGAGGGGCAGTAACCAATTAAAAACATTCTGAGATGTCCAGTAGGCCAATTAGAAAACAGGATGTGGGGATATAAATAACAACATCCAAATTGAACTCTTCGCTGGAGATACCGTGAGATGTTTCATTATCTTGGTTCAGCCTCTTACCCTAAATGCGGGGTTTGCTCCATGCTCCAGTAAGGTTTTCACAGCTCCTGCACACAAGTTATACGCTGCAATATGCAGGGCTGTCCCAAAATTAAAGTCGCTGCAAGTGGCGTCCACATCTACAATTAAACATCACAAATATATTAACTACAACTTTAAATTCAGCTGTCACAGTTTACAAGATGATGGTGAGGGCGTTGCGGAGGGGATTTTAGCATTTTGGAGACTTAGCCCCCCAGATGCAGTATTTCACAATGGGACAAATCTCCATAATTATAACTCGTCTAAAACAGCCAAATGAATATCCTCCTACTTCAGTGTAATTCCTTGTAAAATGGAGTGATATGCCACGAGTTTTCCAGCTACCCTAAATAACCTGCAGCGGAGGCAGTGAATGGCAGTAATTCCTGTCTGTGAAATTGCTAGCTTTCCATGCCTGCTCACTATACTCTTATGCACTTCCCTGTAATGTAATGCACCTTGTAAGACACAGTAAGGAAGTCAGCTTTAGAACAGGAGTCAGCAAACGAACCCTGTGGGCCAAATATGCCCTAGCCCTGTTTCTCAAACTTTTATGGGAATGCAGGCACACTTATTCATGTTGTTCTCTGAGCCTGCACCCATGCTCCAACTGCAGAAATGAGTGGTGTGACAGACACCAGATAATCTGAAAAGCTAAAACAGTTATTTACTAGTTAGCCTTCTGTAGAAAAAGACAGATAAACTCAAATCCTCAAAACAATAGCAAGTCCCTGCAGATAGGAGTGCTTACATACTCATGACACTACTCGACAGATGAATTTGGACTCCACAGTAAGAAAAGGAACCTTGCAATTTAAGTGTATTCTAATCACAGTAAATCACATGGCATTATACTTGAGCAGGAAATCATCTGGAATGGAGAATCCTATTTTGTTATGTTTCCTACAAGGATTTAATAGTCTCTGGCTCCGAAATGATGCCTTATTCTTCAGGGGACCATACTGGCATGACTATACACCAGTGACAACACAGACTTGCACTACTGGACACAGGACCATGGGCAGCGACTCTCGCCCCAACATCATTCGCAAGTTGGAAAGAAAGAATTTTAAAAAGAGACATGACTGTGCAAAGCAGAAGCTAGAAATTAACCTCCTGAGAGGACTGGCTCTTGAGTCTCTAAGACATTATTTGAAATAGGATGGCACTAGCCACTCTATCTAAGCTAGAGGACTCCTCTCTAAAAAGAGGAGAACCAGAGAAAAGATCAACAGAGGAATCTAAAATGGCTGAAAGACACTTAAGGAAATGTTCAACATCCTTAGTCATGAGAGAAATGCAAATCAAAATGTCCCTTGACTAAAGAATGGATAAGGAAAATGTGGTACATTTACACAATGGAGTACTACACAGCAGAGAAAAATAATTACATCTTGAAATTTGCAGGCAAATGGATGAAGCTAAAAAACATCATTTTGAGTGGGGTAACCCAGACCCAGAAAGACAATTATCACATGTACTCACTTATAAGTGGTTTTTAAACATAAAGCAAGGAAAACCAGCCTACAAATCACAATCCCAGAGAACTTAGACAACAATGAGGACACTAAGAGAGACTTACATAGACCTAATCTACATGGGAAGTAGAAAAAGACAAGATCTCCTGAGTAAATTGGGAGCATGAGGACCATGGGAGAGGGTTGAAGGGAAGGGGAGAGGAAGGGAGAGGAGCAGAGAAAAATTTGGAGCTCAATAAAATCAGCAAAAAAGAGTCGTGCCCCCCCCCAATATTTCAATGCCAGTCCAAACACTCTGTTACTCTATCCCTGGCTTCCCAAGCAAGACAGAAGAATTATAAAGCACACCACAGGGTTCCATAATAAATCCTCACTACACTGGGGATCTGCAGAGGCAGGAAGGCCCAGAAAACACTTTTTTTTTCTTTCATTAAGCCTTTTGTGAAAAGACAGTAAAGAAATTCTTAGCTACTTCAGAAGTAAAACGAAGGGCTTTAGGAGAAAGTCCTCCTCAACAGTGACTCGGATGCCATTATGGAACACGCGTTGGTAACAGGCATCTGCCAGCACTTGCCTTTTGGTTTCGATGTCTTCAAAATCACTCTTATAAGCTCTGGGACATCAAAGTATGCAGCGTAATGCAAGGCGTTCATGTTTGTCCAGCGACTCCGCAAGCTCGCGTCTGCTCCCAGATCAATAAGTTGAGCTGCAAATTTTACAGCTGTCTCGACATCACCTGAAGAAAAACAAATTATTTTTCTTCTGTACATATTTAATTCCCAGCACATATCTCTCTAATGTCTTTCTTTAAAAGTCAAAGCAAACATCACACTAGACCTACATTTATACTGCAAAAATCTTACCTTTCAGGAGTTAATCCCAAGCAAACGCTCCCATTCAGGAGTGTGAATTAACACAGTGAAGATGTTCACCGTGCCATTGCTGATTATGAGTAAAATTCTGACAGCCTAAGAGCATGGTAAGAAATTACTTAAATGAACTAAGACCTCCATACTTTGGACTACAATGAAGGCACTAAAAGAACAATGTCAGTTCAGTGTACAAATATTTGGGCTACTATTTTGCCTTATCATTTTCAGACTATAAATTCATTTTGATTTTATGGAAGTATAGCCACATTGTGGATTACAAGAAGAAAAGACACTAACGATCTAAGTTGTATCAGATTACTGAAACAATGACAGGCAACTACAATACAGTCTAGGAAGAGAGGCAGGTTACTCCCTGGTGAAGAACTGAAGAACAGCAATTTTGGACATATGCTGCACACATTTCATAAGTAGGAACAGAACCCAGATAAGCCTATACCCTAAAGTCTTGAAGGACTGCTATGCTAGAAAACTGACCTTGACCCAGCCTTCTTGAAAGCATCTGGAATATTCTTGGATGGGATCTCAATTACTGGGCAGTTAGGCACAAGCCTACTGCAGAAAATGTTGAGACATAATCATAGGTATCAAGACTTCCCTGGGGAGGTGGGTGCGGAGAGGACCTAAACTGAATCCTCACATACTCAGCAGATGGTCAGCTGGATACCCCACCCAGGTCACTGGCTGGCAGCAGACATTACACAGGCACAGATGCAGAGTGAGGAGGGGCAAGCCACATACTCACCGATGCCATGAGCTCCAGACTTGCAAGTGTAATGTAACAGAGTCATGTCTGTCAGTCCGTCTCTATCATTCACATTGCAACCTCTCTTGAGAATCTGAGGAAAGAGTTAAAGTAAGAGCATGTATGCTTGAATCAGTCATAAGGAATCATATACCTATTTACCTAATTTACATATAATACATGTAAAAAACATATATATCTATAATTCAAATAAAATTTTCCCATCTGGGCTGACAACATTCCTCTACCCCAAGAGTCAAAGGCGAACAAAAACCCCACACCAGTCATAAAAACTCCCCTTTTGACTTGTTGGTCAGGTGTCCAAGAGACTCTCAAAACACCATAGGCTACGGATGCTGCCCTTGGTGACCTCCTAGAACTGGAAGTTAAGTCTCTACTGCTGAAGCCACCAGGACTAAGACAAAAGACCCAGGGAACTTGAGCTGGAGCTGATTTGGCAGCCTCCTCCCCAAGAACTAGAAGGCACCACACAAGACTCAAAGGAAGGAAGTAACTAACAGTCCTACCCAGGTAAGATAATATGAACCACAGTGGCCCCCGTGGCATGATATTCCCTAAGGGTGCAGCAGGGGCAGCCATACCTTGGCAGTAACCAGTAGGTCAGCACGAGGAAGAGCGTGTCTGACACAGGAAACCCAGCCAAATACCCAGGCATAGTGACATGGACCGTGGAGAACCTTACCATCGCCACTTTGCTGAACCAGAATAATTCTTAATTATATTCTAAATAGTTATCTGTATGCCCACATTTAAGTGTGTCTCACCCCTCGTCAGAGAGAGATCGTTACAGAAAACCACAACTGATGGAAATACAGAGAAAAGGTGTAGGGACCTAGCCCCAGTTGAGCTACAGCTCAGCTCCCAAGCCCAAGCTCAGAGATCGCAGCGTAAGAGAGGACAGGAAGACCGTAAAACCCAGAGGAACACGAAATTTGCTGTGAACTGTGTCTCCCAGAAACAGCAGAGAAACTATACCCATGAAGTCTCATCAACATGACTGCTTGAGCATGATCTGAACAAGGAAATCCACAGACATGCTAGCATGGAAAGGGGCTATTTCATGGGGCCCCAACCTGACAAAGAATTCCAGGCAACTAAGAAATGCTGAGATCAGGAGAAATGGTCTTCCTCGGTGAGGAGTTCCCTGTTGGCTATCCAATAACAAGTGGTCAGATCTAAAATCATACATACATTATACAGACAGAGCAGGTTGTAGTTATATTCAGTCACAGATAAATACACATATACGTGTACTAACAAAAAAAAAAGGAGATTATAAATTTGGGGAAACAATGGAGGTACCTAGGTGGGGTTAAAGGAAAAGAGGAAAATTATGTAATTATGTTTTAATTACAAAAAATAAAAGAAATCAAAGTTGAAAAAGTAATCTGAGAAAGCCCACAATTACAGTGTGATGACCACAGTATCTATGCCTTCAGACTAACTCGGTCCATCCAGTCACATTGCACTCAACACTGCACTCTGCAATAATGAAATGTGAGCCTGTCTGTGGGCAGGAGGCCATTCTTTTTTTAAACTTTCTTTATTATTTATTGTTTGTGTCTTTCACACCATGCATCTTGATCCCACCCCTCTCCCATTCCCTTGCATCTGCCCTCTGTCCCTGCAACCTCCACCACCAGCCCAAAATAAAACAAAATTAAATTAAAGATTTACAAAAAAAGGAAGAAAAGGAAAAATCTTGTCATAGCAGCTGCAATGTGACAGAGAGAGTCACAGAGTAAACCCCTTTGCCCATATATATATATATATTTGGTTTTTCGAGACAGGGTTTCTCTGTGGCTTTGGAGCCTGCGCTGGAACTAGCTCTTGTAGACCAGGCTGGTCTCGAACTCACAAAGATCCGCCTGCCTTTGCCTCCCGAGTGCTGGGATTAAAGGCATGCGCCACCACCGCCCACCCACATATTTTTACATGCAGGCATTCATTGCAAAGAATCATTGGTTTGGTTCAAGGTCCCTGGTCTCTGCTACACTACCAACACTGGGGCCTCACCAGGACTCTTCCTGGACATCCCACTGCTGAGGAAGCCATTCTTAAAGATGACTCCAACATATTGTTACTCCAAATACATTCTTTCAAAAATGAGCAAAACTTTTTTCCAATAGCTACAATAATACGTGAAAAAAATGTGTGTTTTTCCTACAGCATTACAACATGTGTCAAACTCTCCCTCAAAAAGCTGAACATTTTAAAATTATATTTAAGCCTAGATCATTACCAGACCATCTCAAAGTGCAGAAGGAATGAGATGGCATTCAAAACCTTCATGAAATGGATGCAAGTTTGCAGAACTACTCTGTACAAAGGAGGGGTGTGCAAAATGCCTCTCCCTGCTCCCACCAGAAGTCTGCAACGAAGGAGCGTAGGCGCCAGAGGACAGGGTGGGAAGTACAGACAGCCTGCCTACTGCTCCGTGAGAACCTGGGAACGCAGGCAGACTGGAGACTGTGACAGGCTTCTCCCCACAGGGATCTCTCCTCTCAGAAGGAGAAAATAATCTAATCAACAGTTGCAGTAACACAAAGCTTGGCATGCCAGGTATGCTTACCTCATTTCCAATAATGTCAATGTTTTGCTGGACCTGAGGAACCCATTGTCTTAAAATAGCAAATAATTCTGAGACTGAAGTTTTGGGATCAAAGAGAATTTCCTGACATGATGCATCATTGGGATCAAAGAAAGAAAACTCTGAAATACAAAACAGGGCAAGTTGAGTTTATTATTGGTTTCAAGCATTTTGGCTTTTTATCCCCTGAAACAGGGTTTCTCTGTGTAGTCCTGGCTGTCCTAGAACTCACTTTGTAGACCAGGCTAGCCTTGAACTCACTGAGATCCACCTGCCTGCCTTCCAAGTGCTGGGATTAAAGGCGTGTGTTACCACTGCCCAGCTTGGTTTCAAGTATTTTGAAGGTAAGTAATGGGGCAAACACTCAACTGATACAAACATTTTCAGAGGCGAGAAGAAAGCCTGGTAACATCAAGCAAGTCTCAAAACCAAGAATGGGTCATGCTTAGAGTGAGGCGCCCAAGTACCATGCATTTAAAAATCAGACAGATGAGCCCAGCTCTCAAAGCCTGGGTTGTGCAAATGTGATTTCTGAGGCCCAGAGACATCAAATTCCACCAATATTTTTCTCTCAAAACACAAATGGCAGATAGTAGATTCATGTCAACGGTATAACACAGGTAAAAATAAACACACCAAGTGGGAGGTCCCCATGTCCTCTTTACTCCTCTGCATTCCTGGTGTTCCTTAGTAAACAAGCACCCCTGTCTTCCCCAAGCTGCTTTGGTCATGGTGTTTCATCACAGCAATTAATAACCCTAACTAAGACGACTAGGAAGCCTTTTTTGCTATTCTACCTGGCACACTGCTAAAGTTCAGATCTGTTTGTGTGTATTGGTGTTGTTAAATAGATGTAAATAAAAGATAGTCTTAAATCATCTAAAAAATTAAGAATTAACTCAAATGCTTCTCAGGACATGGTTTGAGTAAGTGAAAATCCTATTCATTTACTTTTTTTTTTTTGAAAAAAAAAGATATGACTCCAGAGTTGTCAGCAAGAAATATATGCAGCATTTAACCTAAATTCTACTTGGCTTCCTACTCCAAAAAGCTTATTATAGAGTTACTAGTTAGCTTATACTATCTCTACATAAAAAGAAATCCTGAGTAAGAAAAATAAGATGGCTAGCTATATAAAGTCTCATTACATTTTGGAGAATCATCTAATATAACTTTAAGTTTATTAAACTGTTATAAGTCTACATGATAAAATAAAAATCAACTGCTAAACCTAAGACTATCTATCCACCTTCAGTCAGAGGAGTAAACCATTATCTGGGTTTAATAAATGTCTTATGCCACTCTGAAAAACTGTATGCTGAGGAAATGTGTGTTTAGAAATTGTGAAATGGTACATCCAACAACCTAAAAATGGCAAGCACAAGAAAAGGTATTAGATAGGAAGATAGAAGCTTTCTATGGAAGAGGACAGCCAAATGGCCATAGGGGTTTGGACAGGGAAAAGGGCTGGGATATGAGCACGTGGCAAAATCTTGAGTTGATCTGTTGCTGTTAGTTTCTATAGCAATGAGGTTTTCCTTCCGTCCTGGTCTGTTCTTGGTGGTAGAGTATGAAGGGTTTTTAATTTTGGAGAGATCTCCTAGGAATGGAGAGTCTGCATCTGCCAAGGTAATTTTCTGTGTCTATGCAGTCTTTGGATGCTCCAGCTTTTTAATTAAAACAACCAAGAGGTTTTGCTCATCTTCAGTGAAACTATATGGCCTTTTCTATTTGTGTTTGAAATTTCTGTCACTTTGGCTGATAAGAAAACTGGACTTGCCGGGCGGTGGTGGCACACACCTTTAATCCCAGCACTCGGGAGGCAGAGACAGGCGGATCTTTATGAGTTCGAGGCCAGCCTGGTCTACAAGAGCTACTTCCAGGACAGGCTCTGAAAGCTCTGTCTCGAAAAAAAAAAAAATGAAAGAAAAAAGAAAAAAAGAAAGAAAGAAAACTGGACTGTGACCCTTTTGTTGTTGTTGTTTTGTTTTGTTTTGTCCTACAAACTTCCCAAATCTTTCAAATTCTAAGATCATTCTGACTTCATTTTACCTTTCAGGCTTCTCAGAAGAACCCAAAATTTTCTAATAAAAATGATTTTGTTCCCTTTCCTTATATAATGGGGGGGGGAAGAGAGAGCGAGAAAGAGAAAGATTCTACTAATTAGACTTATTTGCTTGGGAAAAATTATCAAGTAAAAGTGCAACTCATTAGAGGCCGACGTGGTGTGTTAGACTGCTGACAAAAGACAAGAGTTGCTTGACTCTCTTTATGATGTGACACTTCTGTGACAGACAGATGACTGACAGATAAGTTTCAGTGAGTTGTCCAGAAGCCGTAGGAAATTCTTAGAAATCTGGTAGGCCCTGGTCCAACTTGCCAGTTACGGTTCAAATAGTCTGCAATGTCACGGGAATACCCCTTTTCTACAGCAATCCCATCATAATGAACTCCTGAACGACCTGTAGATTTTTTTCTTTAATTTACTCCAATGCCTTTCTGAAAGTGTTATAAGCACTATTCTAAGAAACTGTCAGAGGGTTTTATGGGGGAGTCTGTACACTACGGGTTTCTGGTAACTTAAAGCTCACACTACTGGCTGGTGAGAGCCTCCAGAGCCCTGTGTAAGTGACCAGGAGGCAGTAGGCCTGGGCTCAGCAGGCAAGACTCACAGAACTGGCAGAGTGACTATGACCTTGTTTGAACTAATCCTGGCACTTCAACGTTTTGTTGCCCAGATTTAAAGTGCCCTTTTTCTCTTAAGGCTTGCAACTTAGCAGCAGTTTAGAAAAGTGAGCCTTTACAAATAAAAGGAGGCGGCATTTTTTCTCTCTGAATTCATCCCCCTGTGTGAATCCAGAATTCACGAGTTCTGGCTGTGCACTCTTCCTTTCAGGACTCTAAGCTCGGGAGAGCCTGTTTTCCTTCAAACTGGTCGCAGTGGGTGAGGCTTTGTCTTGATGCCTTGGCCTGGAATGAATTTTAAAAGTCTGCTCTGAGGCTCCATATTACCCGATGGCCTGAAGAAACCTGGCTGACTCTACAGCGCCAATGAAGCCTGCTGGACATCGGCAGAGCTCTGGCTGGACCGTCCTATTTGAGAATGAGCACAGAGTTGGTTTTTCTGGCACGCTTCTGTGAATACCCAGGCCAAGTTTAAATAGACTAAACTTACAAGCAAGTTAGTTTTACTGTGATTGTCTCTGGTAAGAAATGTGGATGGCAGGAGGAAATAAATTATACTTCCGTAGAGAACTATGCTGCACCCATTGTCAGCAGCCTCTCACCCTGTCCATTCTCTCCGAGGTTCCAGCCATCTGTAAGCCTGATTGGATCCTATGTTTCTCTAGTTTTTCCCCAATACCTGGCCAGCACTTTTGAAAATGGCATTTCCAACTTTCCGAATGTGCCTTTGTCCTGATTTCTCTAAGCTGAAGCCAAAATATCCATGTGAACCTCAGGGAGACAGCCACCACTCACACATGAACATAGCACATGCCTGCTGCGATAGAGGTTACTCAAAAGTCTGCCAGAACATCCAGACTGGAAGCACCTGTCCTCATCTCACCATCTAGACATTCAAGCACGAATCCAGGAACCCAACTGACTGGAGGTCATTTATAGCATGTCTTCCAAACACCTTGAACTGTCCCTTAAACACCTTGATGGCTAATGTCACAAACTGGGCATGACAGTGGTTTTCAACCTGTAGGTCATGGCCCCTTTAGGGTCGAACAACCCTTCGATGGTGGTCACCTAAGGCTGTCGGAAAACACAGCTATTTCTATTAAGATTCACAATGGTAGCAAAATTACAGTTATGAATTAATAATGAAAACAACTATGGTTATTTTCAACATGAGGAACTCAGCATCAGGAAGGATAAGCGGCACTGGGGTAGAGGCTTAAGAGTCTTGATACGTCCTAAAAGGAGATGTTCTCTTGTTCATCGTGTACTAAGTGACCATGCCAGGTCCCGGTGTAAAAAGCACTACAAGATATCACAGTGAGTTTCCACCAGGTCTCAGAACCGCCCCTGACCTGCTGCCAAAGACAAAAGCCCAGACATTAGAACCTGGCTTCCTAGAAAAGACAACTGCAAACACTGCACTTGAACTTAACTGCAAGGAGCCTTATCTATTACAAGAACCTTTAGACTCCTCAGTCAGAATTGCACGAGGCACCACATGACCTTGGACAACTCACCAGCTTAATTAGGAAGAGGCGTCTTCACTCGGGCATCGGGCATCGTGCTATGCACCGATCTCAATCACTCGGGAAAACTGAAGCCCTGTTGCACAGTGTCTGGAAAAAAGCAAACTGGACCAGAAAGGGGAAGCCTGGACCTGACTGTAGCCCACTTAACCTTTTCAGCTGGTTCAAGCTGAATAAGCTAATGCCTGACTTCACTGCACTCCTGGATGCTGCTTAATTCTTCCTGACAGGGACACTCACAATCTCTCCTGAATTTCACCCTCCTAAGTCTTGAAGCCTTTTAAATATCCACTAACTTGGCAAACAGTCTCTGTGGGAATCAAACAACAAAACCTGCATGAGCAAGAGTCATCAGGGAGCCTGCTGAGGTGCAGAGAAGGGAAGAAGGAGGAGGCAGGCCTGGGAGAGTGCCTCAGAGCTGTCATACCATCAACAGAGAGGAATCTGGAAGAACAGCAAACAACCTGGAGAAATGCCTTGGTGGTTTCTCAGTCATAAACTTAGGTGTGTTTCTTGCCAATAGCAGTTACTGGATTTGTTTTTCTGGTTCAATTCACTTGCTCATCCACTAGCTACTTTCATAGGCACTGGACATTTCTAATGGAGAGACATTTCCAAATATGTATGAGTACACAACTGAGGAGTCTCTTCTGAATGCCCTGCAAAATTCTCATTCTTTGCTGAGAGAATTAGACATCCCCAGGGATGAGCTCCCTAGCTGGTTATTCAATACCAAGTCGTCAGTCCTGAAATCATATATATGCAAACAGGACTCAGCAGGTCATGCGTGTGTGTGTGTGTGTGTGTGTGTGTGTATGTGTGTGTGAGAGACAATAACATTCATAGGAAAAGAGGGCATGAATTTGAGAGGGATAGGGGAACTTGGAGGGATCAGAGAGAAAAAAGGGAAAGGTAAAATTGTATAATTGCATTTTAATTTTAAATATTTTTAAAAAGTGAATGCCTAGTCTAGCACTGATGGTACTAGGGAGAAATGGTGAAATGTCTCTTTAGAGAAATTGATGGAATATGTTAACAACCAAATAACTGCATTAAAAAATAACACATATGTTGATAAGAAAAGATCTCAAAATGTGTATTAGTGAATCAATTAAGTTATAGAATTATACAGACATTTACATAAAACTGTCAATATACAAAATGATACTACCTGTTGCTGCAGGTCTTCACATAAGTAACAAAATATAATAAATGATCTGATTATTCACACTAAATATAAGTATAAATAATCAGATCATTTATTTTATCTTGTTACCTATATGACAGTAGTTAACTCTGGGAACAAGAGAAACAGTGTCAGAGGAGAAATAGAGAAAACCTGAACTGAATCTGTGTGAAATTTTTTTAGCTAACTCAAACAATAATATCTTAGTTAGGGTTTCTATTCCTGTGAAGACATACCATGACCATAGTAACTCTTATAAAGGAAAAACATTTAATTGTGGTGCTTACACATTCAGAGGTGTAGTTCATTATCATCATGGTGTGACATGGTGGTGTGCAGGCAAACATGGTGCTGGAAAATGTAGCCGAGTGTCCTACATCTTGACTTGCACGTAAGAGGAAATGAACTGAGACACTGGGCATGGCTTGAGCACCTATGAGACCTCAAAGCCCACCCCCACAGTGACACACTTCCTCCAACAAGGCCACACCTACTCCAAGGCCACATGTGCTAACAGTATCCCTCACTTTAGGGTCCATTTTCTTTCAAACCACCACAAATAACTATGTCATAAGTTCATCATATCAACTGCGGCTTTGTATTGATACAAATGCGTATAAGACAAATGGATTATTTTCTCCAGAAAAATTATTCCTACAGAAAAAGGGGAAATACAATGAGAAAAATACTCCATACCAAAAACACATAAAAATAGCAGGCATACCAATAAATATGAGTCTTATTTAGAGGAAAATTTTAAAGTGCAAGGACTTGAGCAGAAAAGAAACATCATACTCCTGGATTATAAGAGAAACAATTTAAAGCTGTCAATTTTCTACAGAACGATTAAGTAATTTCAGTTCTAATCAAACCTTCACTAGGATTTACTGGAGAGTGACAGAGATACTTACGTTCTTGTTCTGTGTCAGAGCCACTCCAAAACTGATGGAGACAAGCCCTCGGGATCTTGTTACAATGTAGACTCTAACCTAGTAATTCTCTGCTGAGCCTGAGACTGCCTTTCTAATGAGCTCCAAGAACCATGCTAACAGCCTAAGAGACAGAGTAGCAAAGATCTGGAAAGCAAATGTAGGAGAAAGAAGCAAGAAGTGTTGAGTGAAGAATGCTGGCCCTAGGGGTAAGGAAAGCCTGCAACAATGCTTCAGTAGTTAAAAACAATCAAATGGGGTTGGCAATATGACTGAGTGACAAAGAACACTGGCTGCTCTTCCAGAGGACCTCGGTTCAATTCCCAGCACCCACATGGCAACTCACAAGTGTCTGTACCTCCAAGGGGATCCAATGCCCTCTTATGGCTTCTGAGGGCACTAAGCACAAACATGGCACATAGATACACATGCCGACAAAACATACACATATATAAATATGTTTTAATTTTTAAAACACTCAAATGACAAGAAAGTAGGCAGCTCGTTGAAATAATAATAGCAATCGGTTATACTTATTAAGTGTTTCACTAGCAGCTAGGATGGGACTACTCTTCTTTCTTATTTTTAGGTTTTGTTTTGGTTTTTGGTTGTTGTTTTGTTTGAGACAGGGTCTCACTATGTAGTCTTGCCTGTCTTGGAGCTCGCTCTGTATAGGCCAGGCTGGCATTGAACTCATAGAGATCGACCTGCCTCTGTCTCCCAAGTGCTGGGATTAAAGGTGTGCACCACCACGCCCAGCATTCTGCACACTACTTTTTAAGGCAACGCTGGTAATGATTAGTAAGGAAACACCTGGGATGGAAGTCCAGAAATTCTGAGCACCAGAAACTAATAAGGAGACAAGAAACGTGTAATCAAAGGAAATAGAGACTAAGATAGTGTTCACGCTATCCCCAAATCCCTCAAGGCTCTATCACATTTAGCATGGTGGGTTCCACATATCAAACATGTACCAGAGTCCAGCCAGAGTCAGGAAGACACACAGTTTGAGTCCACAGGAAAAACAAAACAAAAACTATAACTTAAGCTTATTAACAATGAAATATTATCCCATTAGTTTCTCGGTGTGGTGTTCTGAATGAGCTGTCTCCCATGAGTCTCAGACACTGGAATACTTGTTACCTAGTCCTTAGCTGTTTAGGAAGGATTAGACGTGGCCTTACTGGGGGAAATGTGTCACTGCGGATGAGCTTTGCAGTTTGAAAAGACTCCCACCATTTCATGTTAGCTCTCTCTGCTTCCTGTTTGTGGGTTGAAGTGTGAGCTCTCAGCTGTTCCCGCTGGCATGCCCTGTGCTTGCTGCCCTGCTCCCCATGGTGGTGATGAACTCTTACTCCTCTGAAACCGTAAGCCCAAAGTAAACCCTTCCTAAGTTGCCTTAGCCGTGATTTTCTATCACAGCAATAGCAGAATAGCTAATCCACCCACAAGTGGGGCTCTGCAAGAGACTGACTGGCTGAGCCAGAGGTCTCACCAGTGAAATGTCTCTGTGGGAATGCCTACACAGGTGCCAAGTGTCTGTCATCCTAATAGAAGCAATGTTTGCTTCCAGATAGGCAGAGAGGCCAATACTCATTATCATCTCCCTATGGATGTATTCAGCAAACACTGAGCAGCTAACATCAAATGGTGGCCTTATCCTTTATTAGGTAAGCCAAATAAATACATAATATGCCTGTTATTCCATGCTAAGCCTGACAGTCTAGTTAAGAAAATAAGTTAACTAATTCAAGATAGAGTGTCGTAAGCAAGCGTGATGTGCTTTTTGCTCAAAGCTTCTCCAACAACTAATTTGCCAGAACTGAAATAAATGCAGCCAGCATGAGTAAATGCTGCACACAAATCCAGGTATGTTTCAGGTAAGTCCTTGGAGGGCTGTGACCAGCATCTAGACACAGAAAGAACACACTTGGAAATGAGTAAGTACTAGAATAGATATCAGAGCTTTTTAAGGCAAATTTCTGGTGTAGTAACTTTAATCTACAAATATATTAATACCTCAAAGCTGAATTATCCCTCTAGAGACAAACCGAAAGGGTGACCCATTTGACCTGAAAACTCAGGAGATGTAACAATTCTATATTGTTACTTCTATAAAAATTACTTTATCCATTTATCAACTATCTCATAAAATATATTCTTGGAGGGAATACATCAAAAAGTACAAAAACTAGACCCCTTCCAAGTCACATGTTACAGAGAAGACTTAAATGGATCAGCTTCAATAGAAGCTGATTTCATTGTGGCCTCCATGAAGATCTCACACTAGCCCTACAGAAGCACATGATGCTTTTGTGAGTCAGTCTGTTTAACCAAAATTAATACACCAGTAGCAGAATGGTACATGTTTGAGCACCATTACATTCGAAAAATAAAATCCTCCAAATCCATAAAACTGTTTAAAATCAACGTTTTTGCATAATAAAAATGCTGAGAGCAGAAATAAAGCATTGAGCTTAAGAGGCAAAAACTGTGATAAGCAATTGTGTTTTTGAAAAATGAAAATTTTATAAAAATGTATAAGAAAGATTTATAAAAATCACAGCATTTGTGAGTTCGAGACCAGCCTGGTCTACAAGAACTAGTTCCAGCGCAGGCTCCAAAGCCACAAAGAAACCCTGTCTCAAAAAACCAAAAAAAAAAAAAAAAAATCACAGCAAATGGTTTCAAAATAGTGTGAATTCAGAAAGAGCCTGAGACAGGAGTCTGGCTACCTGTTCATGACAATAGACAGACCCATGACATACCACAGTCTGAAGGCACTAGTACAATAGACAGACCCATGACATACCACAGTCTGAAGGCATTGGTACAATAGACAGACCCGTGACATA
>JAQHUG010000318.1:899790-927817 GCA_028555095.1 Dicrostonyx torquatus
TGGTACAATAGACAGACCATGACATACCACAGTCTGAAGGCATTGGTACAATAGACAGACCCGTGACATACTACAGTCTGAAGGCATTGGTACAATAGACAGACCATGACATACCACAGTCTGAAGGCATTGGTGCTGCGGAAATGGAAAAGATAACCGGCGTGTCCGAGCCTGAGAATAAAAACGGGTATCTTCCGATCAGTGAACTTCCTTCCAACGGAAAATCCGGGAGGTCCTCTATGGTCATCTTCTAGAAAACCACCTATCATGGGAAAGGAAAATTCAGAATGCATTTCACTAACACACAACTTCGGATGACTGCCTTTGGTCAACAAAAACCCTGTGATTTCCTATAGCTAACCTGACGCCATCAATGGCTGAGCAAACAGTTATTTAACAACAATGCGCCGCTTCCCACAGCCCTGCACCACCAGCAGCCTGTATACTGCTGCAATACAAAGGTCCTGAGAGAGAAACAATGATAGACTTATTTTTGAAAAATTAACTTACCACTAAGAGATAACCTGCTTACAAGGCTGAGCTAACCCAAATGGGCAGCATTAAGCCAGGTCCCCAGTAAAGCGACCTTGGATCTCACAATGCGACATCGTCTGCCATGGGAACCACGTCACTGGTTCATCCTCTGTGAAGGCTTTAGTTCAGCAGGTTGCCATTATTTTCTAATATCTCAGAAAACACCACTGAAAATTATTTCATTTTTACCAATGGAAGTGATGGCTGAGACTGTCCCACTTAGCAATGTGGGATCTGTCTACTCCATCGAGACAGGAGGAGGGCTGTGACCCCTCATAGCCTTCTCCCAGAAAACATCAGTATGAAGAAGGAATTAGCTCTAAACTAGACCTGTGTTATACACAGCCTATACCTCAGGAATACCACAGATAGCAGAGAAATCCTAAGTGAAGTTTAACTGTGCAACTAAAACTTAAGGTTTTTTTTTCATTGCATTCTGAAATATTTTGAATTCCTTGTATTTATTTTTAGATATAAGCAAGACCAAATGACTTTAGATTATATTAAATACAAAGAATATAACTAAGCAAATAAAGTTAACGAACAGCTTATTCTAGTAGGAGATATACCACATATATGATTCTGTGTACACTTTTAACATTTAGGTAACATATATCTGCTAGGTAGATTTATGTCACCTTACAAGGCCAGAGTCAATTGGGAAGGACTCTTAGTTGAGAAAATGCCCCCACCAGACTGGCCTGTGGGCAAACCTATGGTGCCTTTTCTTGATTGATGAATGATGGGGGAGGACCCAGCTCAGTGTGGGCAGTGCTATCCCTGGGCTGGTGGTCCTGCGTACCATAAAAAAGCAGGCTGAGCAAGCCATGAGGAGCAAGCCAGTAAAGAGCACCCCTCCATGGCCTCTGTGTCAGCTCCTGCCTCCAGCCAGGTTCCTGCCCTGACTTCCCTGGACAACGGACTTACAAACTGTAAGATGAAAGAAACTTTTCCTCGCCAGGTTGTTTTTGATCATGGTTTCATCACTGCTATAGAGGCCCTAAGACAGCATCTTAAACTAAGTGAATCAGTTTCCCAGCCCGCTCAGCTCCAAGGAAACAGTCACTTGGAACTAACAGGTTTCCTCCCCACTTAATTCAGACCGTTTCTCTCTCTGAGAAGAACTGATAGGAACAGTGTGCTCTCTTCTTGCTTAGAGAGTATATACTTATGTGCACAGGAATGTTACATATTAAACTAGTCTCATTCTTATTATACTAAAGGAATCTTGAACTTTTTGTAGGGGAACTGGTGCAGAAATTACTTGCCACCCAATACATGGACTCTTTTGACATTAACCTTGCTGCATACGCAGGAACAACACAAATGACAGGGATCAGTGTTAAACAGCTACAGTGATCTCCATCAGTCATTCCAAACAGTAAGGAACACCTTTAATACAGCCCCTTCCTTCTCATTACACACATGCCCCATCTGCGAGTTTCTACTTGCAGGCCCCTGCTTGCTTGGTAACAAGTCTGGGTAAATATTTCCCACAGTAGGTAGGAAGCATCCTTTGGAACCAGAAAACCAAACTTAGTAAACATCCATGATGGTCACCACACACAAGGCCCCATTTTAGCTGTTTCAGAGATTACAAAAAAGAATGGCCGGTGAACCATGCATGGTAGATAGCTTATAATCTATTTTTAAAATGAAGTATCATTGATGAACACAGTTGATGACACAGAAGGGGACATGCTCCCACCAGTGAGTACCAGAAAACTTTGCTCTGGGAATGTCCAAGAATCGCAGCATATCCTGAGCTGAGCCTGAGAAGAAACTGAAAAGAACCACATGTGTAGGGTACACACACAGCTGGGAGAGCCGGCACATGTAAAGCTAACTCCATTTTGGGTTTGGAGTGGGGTTTTCTTTAGTGGGGAAGTAGCTACAATAGTTCTTAACTGATTTTTTTAAAAAGCCACTCAACTCCATAAGCACTGGGGAACTGTCATACCAAGAAAGACTGGCCCACTTAAAGTCGTGTTTTAGGAAGAGTAATCGACTGTAATCACTCTTTGGGGATTCAGACACATTTTCTATACTCTTAATTTGTCAGCAAAGTGATGAAAAATGTCTTGCTGGGATCCCAAGAGTACCTTTCATTTCTTGCAGATGGTCAAGACCCTTAAAGAGTAAACCTACACCTGGGGAGACAGCTCCATGGGTAAAACATCTGCTGCCCAGGTGTAAGGTCTGGCGTCTGGATCCTCAAGACTCACATTAGAGCAGGGTGGGCAAAGTGACCCACCTGCAATAAAAACACTCAAGGGATGGAGATGGGGACCCCAGGGCAGCCTTGTTCCCTAGATCAGACAAACCAAAATCTCAGGGTTAAGCTACAGAGGAAGGCAGGTGACATCAACCTCTGGTCAGAAGCATGCACACATATGTGCACACACACAACCAAAGGGGAAAAAAAAAACACCCTACATTTTACACAACTGTCATCTACCACAAGAACAAAACTAGCATTTTGTACACACATAATAAGCATTAAAATTCCAGATCCAAGGTGGAAAGGTAATTTACACAAGACATGGAGTTTACACAATTAAATGGAATCCATTTAATTGTTTCACTTGACACTTCAATGATGTAGGAGTCCCCTCTGTATGCTGTGAATAGGTTTTACTACCATTGGTTAATAAAAGAAGTTGCTTCAGCCTATAGCAGGGCAGAAATATAGCCAGGCTAGAAGAGATATGGAGAGAGAGTAGGCAGAGTCAGAGGGAAGCTATGTAGTGGCCACAGGACACCAGACAGAACCTTACCATGGAAACTTACCAGTAGGCCACAACCATGTGGTGATACGCAGATTAATAGAGATGGATTAATTTGTGACCACGTGGCATTTCTGACTCCAGAAATGGGTTAATTTAAGATGTAAGAGTTAGCTAGAAATGCACTTAAGCTATTGGCCAAACAGTATTGCAATTAATACAGATTCGTGTGATTATTTCAGGTCTGGGCGGCCGGGAACAAATGAGCAGCCTCCATCTACACTTCAAGGCCAAGGAAGTCACAGTGTTACCTAACCTGAATGAGGAATATTCTTTGTAGTTTTGCACCTTAATGACAAAAAAAAAAAAATCTTTGCTTTCTTGGAAAAAAAAAAAACCCTATCTTTCATTTCACCACAAACTACGTAGCATACAAGTTTCACATATTTCCGAATCCTTCCCTAGAAGCAAGTTCTAGATCTGAAAGGCCATGGAACCTGGAACCTTGAGCAAGTATAGAGGTGTACTGATCTGAGTTGAGTAGCTATTGTTTCCAAAATCTCCTTCGGTTAACTGGTAAGGGCAGGTTTGAGAATATCCTCCCCGATTAACTGGGCACACCCATGTCTCAGAGTTTTAATAACTGGAACTACGCTCTCCAAACTTTCAGGCCCATGGGAATTTCATCTTATTCCACTAACTCAAACCACTTCTGAGTAGAAGCAGATTTTCACAGGGCTCCAACAGTTCATGGTTTTCCAAGAAGCCTGATCCTGTCTTTGCACATCAGTAATGAGAAGCGTCAAGCAACGTCTTCAGAGAGGTTGGGCTATCAGGCCTCCAAAAAGAACCGACCATGCCTTGAATTCTTTCAGATGCTGGGGATTGAACCTGTGGCCTCACATAAGCTGGGCAAATGCTCTACCACTGAGCCCCCTCAGCCTTTTCCCCAGTGCTTGAGATATAGCTGAAGGGCAGCATACTTGAACTTCTCGACTAACGAGGAGACCCAAGCTGTGTCCATGTTAGAATCACAGCCATTTCGTTCAGTTTCCCATCACAGTCAGTCATGGGTGTTTATTTCCAAGAAATCTCAAAACAAGACTATTTACATTTTATCAGCACAACTCCAAGGGTCCTTTTATTTGTTACTTACAAAACATCTGTTCACCCACCACACACATATTGCAAGTATTCTCACGAGATCCAAAAACAAACCATGTAAAAGCATGGCTCCAGTGACCCTTTCATTTGCTATAGACAAAACACTGGAAAAGCAGCCCCAGTCCCTAGACAGCACATCAGACACCTGCCCTGAAGTTCCTTCACAGGTCTGACGGTCACACGTCCAAAAACATTGTTTCTCATGAAGTCCTAAGCTGTGCATTCCAAAGATAAGGGAAAGAGTTCTGTCCTAAAGATTCCAGCCGGGGCTCGGTTGCTACAAGGAAGCACAATTACTGTAGAGTAAGGACTGTAACTAAGGAGAGCTGGGTACTATGTGGACATAGATATAAGACAGTTAGCATAGGATTTCTGGGCCCTAATAATTAAAGGCTCGGATGGCCAACATGGTAGCTACCTGCACGAGGCTTTTAAATTTAAATTAAAATTTCCATTGGTCTAGCTCAGAGTTTCTTAAACTTCAGGCTTGAGTTTGGGGATGGGTTCAGGCAACTAAGTGTAGGTGTCTCACACACACATAAAAAAAATGGCGATCTGAAATAGGTCAGGTTTCTAAATGTATGTACGATCACCTAAAACATACAAAATCAAATGCAATGTATCTGAGGTGTTTGAGACAATGCTTACAGCGTTACCATGTGACCTCACTTCAGCCTTGGTTCTGAAGACACCGTGTGTGCACTTAGCACTGCACACATGGACATGCCATGCAATGACACCTGACCTGCCTGAAACAGCTCCACCCAGACGCAAGACCAGGTGTCCGTCATAGGCTGCAGTGCTTTCACAAAGTGCTCTGCTCTTACGGAAATACAGTGGCTTAATTACGGAAAACAAAGGCTTTTAATAAGTTCCCATTGTCCTTCCTCAGCACATAAGCATCAAATTAGCATATTTTAGGATTAGATTTTGTTAGAATGTTGATTTTTGTTAATTGCTGTTTGTATTCTAAATTGAAAAAAAATTCACGAGCTGGGCATGGTAGCACATTTGTTTAGACTTGGATCTCTATGAGTTCCAAGATAGCTTGATCTACATAGAGAATTCCAGGACAACAAAAGCTACATAGTAACCTAATATAAAATATTATACATCTATATATATTATATATTAATATTATAAATCTAATATAAAAATATTAAGATTTTTTTTAAAAAAATTGATGTTAAAGAGATGACGCAACAGTTATGAGCCCTGGCTACTCTGGTACCCAAGCCGGGTACCACCACCCACATGACAGCACCAGTTCCAATAACTCCAGTTCCAGGTTCCCAACACCCTCTTCCAGCCTCCCCAGGCACCAGGCACAAACATACATGAAAGCAGACTACTCATGCATGTAAAATAAAAATAAATCTTCTTTTAAAAAAATCATAAATTAATTCTGGTTTTAGATTAGGGCAGAATTCTCAGAAACTTCTGAAAGAGTCTTAAACATACATATGTTTATTATGTATACTTATGATATTTATATTCATACAAACAGCTTTGTCAGCACTATAGATCAATTCTGTAAAACACTGAAGATGTTCTGTATCTTGTAACATCAAGTGTTTGTCCAACTTAAATGTAAAAATAAACAATTACCTCTTTATCATGCAAATTCATTTTAATCTTTAACAAATAGTAAAATCACATGTATACCAAAGAGTTGCTCTAAAATAAATATATTATTTATTGTCAACTACTGTTTGATTTATATGCCTATTTTATATACCTGGGGTTGTTTAATATGCCCTGTTTTAATCAGTTTGCATGTGGTTGATGCCACCATAACCAGAAGGACACCCTCCTACTCAGCATGGAAGGAAAACAGTTCAGCTCACTGTTCAGAATACAAACAGCTTACTGATGCCTGAAATGAGAAATGAGAGCTGAAGTGCCAAGCGAGGCTGCAGCAATATAATTATAAATAATTAAGAGAACAGTAAGACTAAAAGCAACCAGAGGCTCTAAAAGGGTTTTAAGAGAGTGAAAGAAAGAGTGAGGTCGATTGTCAACTCAAGCTCACAAGTATATATTCCAAACCTGAGATTGTTATAAGCAAAATGGCAACAATATAATCAATCATCGTTTTTTGCTTTTTGTTTTCAAAGGCCTTGCTATTGGGGTTGTATCTGGGAAGCTGGATCTGGAACTAAATCTAACAAACAGTGCACAGTGTACTAAATCTACAAAAGAGATACAAACACCTCGGTTGTGTGTCAGGATCTTTGAGTGCAAGCGGTCCCTAACAAAATGCCAAAAACCGTATCTTATTTATGTTAAAATTAAACCTGGATGGTTTTGCATCGTCAGAATGTAGAAAGCTGGAATCCTGCCATTTCCAAGTCTCCGCTTTCCCTCCAGACTCGGTGTCCTACACCACCTGCTCTCCTGCCACGTAGTCAACTTAAACTAGGCAGGAGACTCATGACTCACAAACGTCAAAGCAAGAGTCAACTGCAACTCAAGTATGCCATGGCTGTCTCTGCTCAGGAACACACTTCAGAAGAAAAGGCACTCTTAACGCTGTGCTGGTGCTACAATGTACCAAACAGTGTAGCCCAGAACCCGCGCCAAGTTACAAACCCTCCAAAACAGCATTTTGATACATGTGTAAACACTGTCACAGAACAGGTTTGGAATGCCATCCATGGGCCTACCCAGCGTCTGGATGACGTGAACCACCTCTTGTCTATAGGGGTGAACCGGTTCCTTTAATTCCTGCGATTCTGCAGGGGACAGGTCTCAGCTTCTGCAACTTCCCAAATGCAAATCAGAATGAAGGAATCTCCCAGCAGCAGAGGCAGTTTAGTTTTGAACACGCGTGCCCAAGGGTTTCTTACTGATCTAAGTCAGAAGGGACGGCGAGGGGGAACCTGAAGAGATCCGCGCGCGTGGAGAAACCCACCAGGGTGCGCAGCCCCGCGCGTGGGAAATACTCCAGGCGTCCACCGAGCACGAGCTCCACCGGGGCACGCATCTCAGCTGGAGAGCAATCGACAGCACCTACCTCCCCGCCCTGGGGACGAGGAGGCCTCTGGACGCCCCAGTGCGGCCCGAAACCGCCAACCGCCCCGCGGCCCGGTCTCTCGGCCTCTCGGGCCCCGCCGCCCCCCAGTGTCCCGCCACCTGCCTGCTCCGGGTCCCAGCGGAGCGCCGGCTGCGGAAGCGGGGCGCAAAGGCGAGGCGCAAGGGCGCGCTCCCGCCCTCCCGCAGGGGTCCCGTAGCCTCTGCAGAGCCTCCAGCCGGGCCGCTGCAATCTACCGCCTCCACGCCGCGCGCGCCGGAACCGGGCCCCACGCGCGGCTCGGCGCGCGCGCAGTGCAGCCGCCCGGGCTGCGCGCAGGCCTCGGCCCTCGGCCCCGCGCACGCGCCTGCGGTCGCTGGGCTCCTGCCTGCGCCCCTGAGCCCCTCAACAGGCGGAAGGTATGCGGCCGCTGCACCTGCTGTCTCCACGCTCACGGGTGTCTGGAGGGCTTCCCGGAGTCCCTGGCGTGCCCTACACACGTGGGGATCTGTCCAGCGCGGCAGAATCGGGTCCTAAAGAAACCTTGACTGACCCAGGCGGTGATCTGGGGCTGCAGAGGCATCCCCTCTTCTGGCAAACTTTTAGTTAGTTGGCCCAGTTTGGCCTCCCTTGCTCCCTAGCATCCTGGGCTGGAAGACATCACCCCCTCATCCCGCCCCTACCCCTGCCTGCAGCATCTGCTAACCAGAGACCACATCTTCCCCTTTTTAGATAATGTTGCCCTGCATGGCCTAGGGTAGACCCCTCAGTCAACTGTTTCCAGGTCCTGCTGTAAAAACTTCTCAATAGTGCCCCCCACACACACACCCGTGCCTGTCCAGAAATTACAAAGGAAGTGTGTCAGCCAAGGGAAGAAGTGAATAGTCACAGCAAGCACTAATATTTCCACTTTCTGCTCCCTCCTAATCTCTCTTCTCTTCCCCTCTCACCCATCTTCCCGTAATGAAAAAGAAGTAAAACTGACCCCTGACAGATGTGGGCACTGACATTCTATGTCCTTGCCATGCTATAGGGCTGCGTTGGCCTCTAATAGGGAGATCTAATGTGATGGTGACATTGTAACCTTGAGCTAAGAGGGTCACCCCACAGCCATGCGTGGTGATGTAGTTCTCACAGGCTATGATACTGTTACGCTTCTTCTCTATCACACCTTAACATGTTGAGATAATGTGCGAATGGATGCCCATCGGTGTCCCTGCGAGATCAGAGCGGAGTGCACAGCACACATCCGAGTGCCTTCTTCAGTTACAACTCTTGGCTCGAGGGATGAGAAAAACACAAATACTTTCTTACTTGAATCCTTACAACATTCTCCCACCAAGTGGGACTCACTCCCTCTTAAGTGACTAGCTTTTTGAAAAACATTCTTCCTCAGGAGCTAAAAATCCAAGGTTGTTTCTGCCCTGGAACTCATAGATCATACAACTCCAGCTCAAGGTATAATGAGCATTCTCTGTCTCTCAGGCTGCGCACCTATGGCATAGTTGCAAGCCCACTCACCGGCGTGTTGAAGGACTCTTTAGGGTGCATCCTGGCTTGTCTTGAGTCCTCTTTAATGTGATGCTCAGGAATGAGCCGGTGTAATGAGTGCCGTGAGGAGCGAGCCTGCCACCTCCTTCTACCTCTCGAGCTTCTACTAACACAGCCCAAGATATCAAAATAGTTGTGTGAGGCAGTTACACCACAACGGAGAACTGGGTGGGGCACAGGGCCAACTAAAACTCAGGGTGCTTATGCAGTATTCGATTCCACCACCATCCCACGCCCCTGGGCGTCTGCCAGTTTCTCTTTCCCTGCATACTCTGAGCCTTCATGCACTCTCCAATGGTAATGTAAGACAGATGCTTCCCCCACACCAGGACTCCACTCCCTTTCCCTGTTTTTATCACACCCAATTCTTGCCTAACCCACCCACCTTCTCAGCTGGTGAAAAGAGAAAGCAATTTGCCTGTAGTTGCCTCTAAGTGCCTTTAAATGTGTCCTGTTGCCACAGAACACAAAGATCTGTTTTAATAGAAGCGACTGGTGACATTTCCAAGCTACACAGTTTACTTTTATTGCCTTTTTTTTTTTTACAATTATCCACCAAGATGGCAACTATTAGTAGGGGATAGGTGTGGCTAGGTGAGTGGCTCTAAACTGTAATAAAGATCTCTGTTAGAACCAGACAGACTAGTGTCTCTTTCAGCTACACCCAACATACACAGTACACAGACTAATTCCCAGGACACCAAGTCACCAGGTAGAATCTTCCACTCCTTAGTTGCCTTGGTCTCAAAAACTGAAACTACTCCCTACCCCACCATGAGGAACACAAGCCCTTATTGGAGTCCTGTGCCTTGGAACACACACACACACACACACACACACACACACACACACACACACTGCACAAACTTTGCAGCTAGGCCTTGCCAATGAAATGGACAATAAGAGGCCAGAATTGGGAGCTGGAACTAGCCATTGGAACAGCCAGGCACTTGGGATATGATCCATTACAGGTGCTGAGATTGAATTACATCTGAAGGCACGAGGTTCCTGAATAATGTCACAATGAATCAAAGTGCCAGGAGTGGATGGCATCCATCAGTGGTCAGTACCACAGAGAGAAGAAAAGGTGTGGCCAACCGTCTGCTCTGTAGAACTCTGCCTGTAAGATCTTGCTTTGTCTCACCAACAAAGTGGGACAGAAGATTCACACTGAGTCTGATCTGAAAGTCTCTCAAGCCACCATTTGGCGTCAACTATATAGAGTGTCCTGGTAGGGATAAGGGCCCAGAGATGTCTGAAGAGGTGAGCAGGGATCACTCAGAAATTCAGACACCGGGAAGCTCTGTCACTGGCTGGTGAACTCTACACCATAATGTAGGAATTAGAAGAAGTAAGCAAAAGAAGGCAGAGTCACTGTTCTTCCTGCCCTGGGCAGGATATCATTCATAGAAAAGGAAGAGAAGCTCACTTTCTCAAAGTGAATACATGCCTTAGGACCACACGAGACAGTCTTCTGGGAGAGCCTGGTAGATAGGAACTCCACCAACAGGAATGGTTACAGCACTGAGCCAAACTCATAAAATAGTCTTCCTCTCTATTGCATGCACAGGTGCCTTAACTCTCCACATGCAATGCCCAGAAGAAATCAGCAAATTGTTAGAAGCAATTAGTTCAGCAATGCTGCCAAATCCAAGACTAATTTATAAAATCCAGTTGTCAAAATAGAAACAAAGAAAACAATACAAAGAATCAATGAGACAGACTTGGTTCTTTGAGAAAAGCAACAAAATAGACAAACCTTTATCCAAACTAGCCAAAAGGCAGAGAGAGAATATCCAAATTAACCAAATCAGAAAAGAAAAAGGGACATAACAACAGACACGGAGAAAATACAGAAATTCATCAGGTCATATTTCAAAAACCTATACTCCATAAAACTGGAAAACTTAAAGGAAAAGGACAACTTTATGGATAAAAATCACCAAAATTAAATCAAGACCAGATAAGCAAATTAAGCAGACCTATAACCGCTGACAAAATAGAAAGTCATCAAGTCTCCCAACCAAAAAAAGCCCAGGACCAGATGGTTTTAGCTCAGAATTCTACAAGATTTTCAAAGAAACTAATACCAATACTCCTCAAATTATTTACACAATAGAAACAGAAGGAACATTGCCAAACTCTTTTTATAAGGCCACAATTACCCTGATACACAAATCACATAAAGACATTACTAAGAAAGAAAACTACAGACCAATTTCACTCATGAATATTGATTCAAAAATACTAAATAAAATACTGGCAAATCGAATCCAAGAACACAACAGAACCATTATCCACCATGATCAAGTCGGCTTCATCCCACAGATGCAGGGATGGTTCAACATACGAAAATCTGTCAATGTAATCCACCATATAAACAAGCTAAAAAATAAAAACCACGTGATCATCTCATTAGATGCCAAAAAAGCTTTTGACAAAATACAACATCCCTTCATGATAAAGGTCTTGGAGAAAACAGGGATACAAGGAACATACCTAAACATAATTAAAGCAAAATACAGCAAGCCAACATCCAACATCAAACTAAATGGAGAGAAACTCCCAGCGATTCCACTGAAATCAGGAACAAGACAAGGTTGTCCACTCTCTCCATATCTATGCAATATAGTTATTGAGGTCCTAGCTAGAGCAATAAGACACCAAAGGGAGATCAAGGGGATACAAATCGGAGAAGTCAAACTCTCACTATTTGCTTATGATATGATAGCTTATATAAGCGACCAAAAAAATTCTACCACGGAACTTCTACAACTCATAAACACTTTTAGTAATGTAGCAGGATACAATATTAACTCAAAAAAATCAGTAGCCCTCCTGTACACATATGATAAAAGGGCTGAGGAAGTAAGCAGAGAATCAACACCCTTCACAATAGCCACAAATAGCATAAAATATATCGGAGTAACTCTAACCAAACAAGTGGAGGACTTGTATGACAGGAACTGTAAATCTTATAAGAAAGAAATGAAAGAAGACACAAGAAAGTGGAAAGACCTCCCATGCTCTTGGGTAGGCAGAATTAACATAGTAAAAATGGCAGCCTTACCTAAAGCAATCTACAGATTCAATGCAATGCCATTAAAATCCCAGCAAAATTCTTCACAGACCTCGAAAGAATGGTACTCAACTTCATATGGAAAAGCAAGAAACCCAGGATAGCCAAAACAATCCTGTACAATAAAAGAACTTCTGGAAGCATCACAATCCCTGACTTCAAACTCTACTACAGAGCTACAGTAGTCAAAACAGCCTGGTATTGGCATTAAAAATAGACAGGAGGACCAATGGAACCGAATAGAAGACCCGGATATCAATCCACACACCTTCGAACACCTGATTTTTGACAAAGAAGCAAAAAATATCAAATAGAAAAAAGAAAGCATATTTAACAAGTGGTGCTGGCATAACTGGATATCAACATGTAGAAAAATGAAAATAGACCCATATCTATCACCATGCACAAAACTCAAATCCAAATGGATCAAAGACCTCAACATAAAGCCAGCCACACTGAACCTTATAGAAGAGAAAGTGGGAAGTACACTTGAACGCTTTGGCACAGGAGACCACTTCCTAAATATAACCCCAGAAGCACAGACACTGAGAGAAACAATTGATAAATGGGATCTACTAAAACTGAAAAGTTTCTGTAAAGCAAAGGACACGGTCAACAAGACAAAATGACAGCCTACAGAATGGGAAAAGATCTTCACCAACCCTACATCAGACAGAGGTCTGATCTCCAAAATATATAAAAAACTAAAGAAATTGGTCATCAAAAGAACAAATAATCCAATTTTAAAAAATGGAGTACAGACCTAAACAGAGAACTCTCAACCAAAGAATCTAAAATGACTGAAAGACACTTCAGGAAATGCTCAACAATCTTAGCCATCAGAGAAATGCAAATCAAAACAATTCTGATATTCCATCTTACATCTGTAAGAATGGCCAAGATCAAAAACACTGATGACAACTTATGCTGGAGAGGCTGTGGGGAAAAGGGAACACCACTGCATTGCTGGTGGAAATGAAAGCTAGCACAGCCCCTTTGGATGTCAGTATGGTGATTTCTCAGAAAATTAGGAAACAACCTTCCTCAAGACCCAGCAATACGACTTTTGGGTATATATCCAAAGGATGCTCAATCGTGCCACAAGGACATATGCTCAACTATGCTCATAGCAGCTTTATTTGTCTTAGCCAGAACCTGGAAATAACCTTAATGTCCCTCAACTGAAGAATGGATAAGGAAAATGTGGTACATTTACACAATGGAGTACTACACAGCAGAAAATAATAACATCTTGAATTTTGCAGGAAAATGGATGGAGCTAGAAAACAACATATTGAGTGAGGTAACCCAGACACATAAAGACAAATATTATATGTATTCACTCATAGATGGTTTTTAAACATAAAGCAAAGAAAACCAGCCTATAAACCACAGTCCCAGAGAACCTAGACAACAATGAGGACACTAAGAGAGACATACATGGATCTAATCTACATGGGAAGTAGAAAAAGGCAAGATCTCCTGAGTAAATTGGGAGCATGGGGACCTTGGGAGAGGGTTGAAGGGGAGGAGAGAGGAAGGGAGGGGAGTAGAGAAAAACGTAGAGCTCAATAAAATCAATAAAATTTTTTAAAAATCCAGTTGTCGATGTCAGCAGCAAACAAGTAGACATTGAGACACCTCTCATGCTCGTGGCAAACCCTGACCGTGCAATATACAGGGATGAACTTAGCCACTTTTCAGAACTTTATGGAGACGATCTTAAAACACTATTGGAGGACACAAAAGAAGACAAAATGGATAAAGAAATACACCGTGGATAGGATGGTTTGGTTCTGTAACAATGTCAAGATGATCACTGGATTCAATGTTCTGTTATATCTAAAACTTAATAAGCATACGTGAGGACAGACAGAACATTAAATAGGGCAGATTCCTAAAGCAAGAACGAAGGGGGGAGTCTTGCTCAGATGTTATGACTTTACTATATCATAATAAAAATAATCAGATGCTACTCTGGGAAGAAACGTGAAAGTGACCTAGAATGCAGACCCCTGGTTAAGCGAGTTCTTGATATACATAAAAGTGCTTGCTTTTATGTTTATCACATACCAATGTTTAAACATATGAATTATAGGATGGTGTTGGGGAAACAGGTTTAGTCAATAATGGAAACAAAAAGTCATGCGTCCTGTAGAAAGGGCAACTCTGGATAAAGATATATGAGAGAGAGAAGAAAATGTGAAAGACAGCATGAATGCACAGTAAGAATGGATTTCACAACGCACAGCTAAAGCACTGGGGATGGATCCCCGGGGTAAAGAGCGTGTCTAATGTCCTGGAGGGGCTGGCTTTAATGCCAAAGATGGTGAAGGAAACAGAACTAACAAAGAACCATGTTGTTTAAATCCTTACAAAATTCTTCCACCAAGTGACTGTAGTTGAACACCTCCAATAAGAAAGAAGTAGGGAGACAGCTCGGCAGTTAAAAGTGTGTCCTGCTCTTGCAGAGGACCTGAGGGTGGTTCCTGCATCAAATTAGGATCAGCTTACTATTGCCTATAGCTCCAGCTCCAGCAGACCCAACGCCCTCTCCTGGCCTTTGTGGGCACTGCACTCATGGCACATTACCAAATGGAGATACACATGTAAACATCTGATTTTTTAAAAGCCATAATAAACTGGGAGAAGACATGTGAAATGTATAAACATAGCTAGGAATTAGTATCTAAAACACATCATCAGAAGGCAGCCAGGAAATAATATAAACTAAGGGAAGGATACCAGTAGGCAGTTCATGGGGGGTGAGGGTTTCACGAGGGGCTTTGGTTTCTTTCCCTGCCACTGTGATAAAATACTTTGGCAAATGCTATTAAGAAGAAAGGAAGTTATTTTAGTTCACATTTCAAAGATACAGCCCATCACCGAGGGAAGTCAAGGCAGCAGGGCCTTGAAGCAGCTGATCACGTGACATCTACAGTCAGGAAGCAGAGAGAGACAAATGCTGGTGCTCAGCTCCCTTTCTCTGTTTTAGGGTTCACTGCCTAGAGACTGACTCTGCCCACAGTCAGACGGGTCCTCCTACATCAATCATCATAGTCAAGATAATCTCCTGTAGGCATGCCCAGTTCTAGGTGCTGTCAGGTTGACAATTGACATGGTATGCTGCTAGTTTGATGGCAACTTGACACAAGCTAATGTCACCAAAGAGGAGGGAGCCTCCGTTGAGAAAATGCCTCCATAAGATTGCTGTGAGCAAGACTATAGGGCATTTTCTTAATTAGTGATTGATAGGGGAGGGCCCAGTCCATGGTGGGTGGTGCCATCCTTGAGCTGGTGGTCCTGGGTTCTATAAAAATGCAGGCTGAGCAAGACATGGAGAGCAAGCCAGTAAGCAGAACCCCTCCGTGGCCTCTGCCTCAGCTCCTGTTCCTGCCCTGCTTGAGTTCCTGCCCTCTCTGCTTTTGATGATGAACTGTTCTATGGAAGTGGGAGAGAAATAAACCCTTTCCTCTCCAAGCTGCTCTTGGGCATGGTGTTTCATCACAGCGATAATCACCCTAAGACATGTAGACTGTCCAGACTGTCGGTCGGAAAGGAAAGCCCAGAATGATTGACAAGCAGAAAAGACATGGGCAAGAAATAAAAACAATTACAAAATTTCCAGGAAAAATGGATGGATTTAGAATGTGCAATATTAAGTAAGGTTCCCCAGTCTCAGGAAAAAAAAAAACAAAACAAAACTGCATGTTCCCTATGATGTATTATTAGGCTAGAATCCACAAGGCCGTGGCCTACCAGCAAAGTTTCAGCGGGCTCCAGCAGAGGTGTCGGTCTCCTTCAATGGCTACATGGCTGCTCACTGACTCAACCTTCATTCCTCCTCTATCTGCTTGGAATTCCCACCTTGCTCTATTCTGCTGAGCTACTCGCCAAAACAGATGTATTCATTAACCAATAAAAGCAATACAAATACAGAAGGACTTCCCACTCCAAGGGAGGACAGACGAACAATAACAATAAAATAGTAACAATTAATGTTGAATGATGCGTGAGTCATCCTCTCTTCTTTTGTATGAACTCTTCTATACTCAAACTGCTTTGTTTTTATTTTGTTTCAAAGGAGCGCCAAGAGGGCAAGAATTTGATTGGACCTCTGTCACTGCTATATCTTAAGTTCCCCCAAACAGTCTCCGGCATAGAACAAATCCAGGAACTATGGGCTGATGGGAGGAACCGGTCTCTTCAATCCCAGTCAAGACAGACTGCTCCATCCGAGAGGTCCGGGAGCCACAGTGCTTGCCTCCCTTCCGTGTGCGTGCACACGCTTGATAGTGCAAGGGCTTTGTGTGTCACCAAAGTGTCTTTTTATTGGCTATTTACAAAGCAGCGCAGCTTCACCTTGGGGCATGATAAACCGTCGGTGGCTTCAATAACGTTGTGATTAGGAGCTGAGAGACTATCAGACCCTCCTGGAGCTGCAGAGTTTGCACCTGCCAACAGCCACCCAATGAGTCACCTAACCAAAGAACTCATTGACAGACCAATTAGCTGGTTCTGAGTCACAAGAAAGTCTCCTTTGTGACAAAAACAGCACTGATAATGAGAGTGACTCTGGCATATCTGAGGCTGCAGGGAACAGTCATGGGAGAAAGCAATGGGAACTGCTTTCATCGATTCACGTGGAGTTCAACACAAGAGTGCGGAATTCTCATGTTCTATTTTTAAAGGTCACCAAAGCACAGTGTGCAATCTTTCATCAAGACAATCAGGGCCTTAAGGCCCTGCATAGCACATAGAAAAGCAACCAAACTGTACCTGGTCCAGCAAATTACCAGAAGTACATGGCATGCCTTCTGCTCCAAGCGTGGAAGCTGTAACCAGGTATAACTTAGTTCACTCTACTTTTCCATTTAAGGAGGGAGCCTGCAATGACCACAGATCGCCATGGGCAGCCTGAACGGGAGCCCCGTGATCATCTCTCCCTAGTTCTGCAATCTTTGTCAGGCCTCTTAATGTCCTTGACCCTCAGTCTGTCTTTTGTAAAAATCAGATAAAGGGTCCTTGCATCTCCTGATGGGGTTCACTCTGCACAGGCTCATCTCAGGGTGATACTCATTAATGCGTGATCATTTAATGGCACAGTGCCCGCCAAGGAAATGGGCAAGCCTCAGGATTTTCCTAGAAGAGACTTTCCACACTGTAGATTGATGTGCTCAGGAAAGGTTTCATACAGAGGCATCCTGAGCTCATGGGGAGCATGAAGAGACGAGATGCAGTCAGGCAACTATCCCAGAGGTTTTGTAATGCTCTGGGTTGGATTTTCACTCCTCTAGACCATTATAAATTAAATACCATTCAGGTTTCGTTCCTCCAGTTGGAGAAATCAGAGCATAAAATGGCGCTGTCTACAATTTCCCACTCAACGAACGGTCTTTTTAACCCCCTGCATTCTGTCAGACAATACATGGGGAGTCATAGGCCCTGGTTAAGAACTGGGTGGGGAGAGAGGCTGGCAACTTGCCCAAGAGCATGCGCTAGGAAGCAGAACCAGGATTTGAAACCTGGACCACCTTGATCCAGAGGCTAAACTTTTCTTTAAGGTGTATTTATTTTTATTTTATGTATATGAGTGTTTTGCCTGCATGTATGGATAGGAAGTATGTGTGTGCCTAGTGCCAGCAGAGGTCAGAAGAGGCATCACATCCCCTGGGACTGACCTTGTGGATGATTGTGAGCCTCTGTGTGAGGACTAGGAACCAAACTCTGGTCCTCTGACAGGACAGTGGGTGCTCTCATCCTCTGAGGTGTCTCTCAAGGCCCCGGAAAGTAAACTCTTAACCATGATTCTTGCCCAGAGAGAAAGCTTGAAGACAGAAGAGAATTCAAAATGAGTTTAGGAGCTTCCAGAAGAGTTCTTATCCATCCTGGCAGCTGGTGGAGACAGGTGCAGACTGTGGGCTTATACACTGAAGACTTGTCTCAGGCCTGGAGGCTGGCCAGCCTGAGGTAGGGCACCAATAGATTCTGAGTCTGGTGAGGATCTCCATCTAGTTTATAGATGATGGATATAGTTTGAATGTAAATGGCCCCCACAGTCCCAAAAGGAGCGGCACTGGTTGAGGGTGTGGCTTTGTTGGAGTGGATCTGGGCTTGTTGGAGGAAGTGTGTCACTGTGGGGGCGGGCTTTGAGGTGTCCCATGCTCAGGATACCACTGAGTGTGCCAGGCGACTTCCTGTTGCCTGTAAGTCAAGATGTAGCCAGCACCACGTCTGACTGCACACCACCAAGCTCCCTGCCATGATGATAATGGACAGAATCTCTAAAACTGAAAAAAAAAAAAACACCATCAATTAAAAGTTTTCTCTATAAGAGTTGCCATGGTCATGGTGTCTCTTCCTAGCATAGAAAACTCTGACTAAGACAGCCATCTTCCTCACCATGCCCTCACCTGGAACAAAACAAAATGAGCTTTCCTACAAATGCTCCAAATGCTAAAGGTATCATCCCCAAGAACTCTCAGCAGGGGATCTGAAGGGGATACCAACATTCAATCCAGAACGGTCTGGCTGGAGCAGAGCTAACAGTAAGAAATGAGATGAACTGGAAAGATAGGTTAGGGCTAGAATGGCCTTGAACGTCACATTGACAGCCAGAAACACTTGCCTCACAAAGTCAAGAAAAACCACCATGAGTTTCAAATGAGGGACCAGGTGGGCACTTTGTCAGCTCTGTCCCTTCTCTGTGCCCCAGTACCTGTTACACGGTGTAAGGGGAAAACGACCATCGTTCCAAACACGCAAAAGAACACAAACATTTGGAAGTAAAATTTAGCAACTGAAAATAAAGTTGTCTTAAGATCCCAGGACTTTAGTGGCTCAGATTTTTCAGAATAACAAACGGGTTTTACAAATGTATTCTTCCCAGTTAACTGAGTTTTCATATTTAATTTATCCTCAGTGATAACCTGCATTCAAAATGAAGTCGAGAAAAGAAGCCTGGATGTCCCCGGGGATGGAGCTCTGCTGCTCTGCCTTCCCCACGTGACTGTCCTAACCACGGGCGTGACACACTAGTCTGTAATCTTTGAGATAGGCATCCATTGGCTGAAAGTGTAGTCCTCGTAAAGAAAGAGCAGCTGTGCCACTTGCCAGAGTGATGCTCCAACCACCAACACGCTCAGGGCTTTGCTGCCCACCCTAGGTACCCTGCTCCATGTGGTACCCACACTTACGTTTCTCCAGCTTCAACCATGCCCCAACCTAGACATTCCAGCAGGGAACCTCTCAAGTTCAGCTGAACAAGGACACGCCATTCATCTATTTGGAAGCAATATTTTCACCAGTTCAGAGACGGTGTTGCTAGAGGGGATGGTGGAGCATCTTTGCAGGCCGTATCCAGTGAGCTTACACAGGGATGGTGGAGCATCCTTGCAGGCCACATGCAGTGAGCTAACGCAGAGATGGTGGAGCATCTTTGCAGGCCACATGCAGTGAGCTAACGCAGGGATGGTGGAGCATCCTTGCAGGCCACATCCAGTGAGTTTACGCAATTGTGGGAAGGTTTATTTTCACCAGTTCAGAGACGGTGTTGCTGACAGGGATAGTGGAGCATCTTTGCAGGCCACATCCAGTGAGCTAATGCAGGGAGGTGGAGCATCTTTGCAGGCCACATCCAGTGAGCTTAGGCAATTGTGTGACTCTGCTCTCAGGTGACCAGGCACGTTCAGGTATCAGCTGCAGAGGCAAATGGCCACTGCTAAGCACACTGATGCTTGGAGTCTTCAGCCCAGAAACCCCAAGGGGTCCAAAATGAAGGACAGAAGACCCAGGAAAGCCCACACACTCTTTAGGGGAAAAAATAAGCTGGGAGAATTGACACAGCCCAGCTTAAAGTTTTCTATAAATTTACAGTAATTAAGCTAGTATGGACAAACTGACAAGTCAAGAAATCTCTCAGAAGCCCACCCACACCAGTATCGTCCCTGAGTCTCTGACAAAGGAGGAAAGGCAACTTAGTGGGGAGAAAATGATGGTTTTACCTTACACTGCTCACAAAACTTAACTAAAATTTGAGCATAGAAATAAATTAGAATTCAAAACTATGCACCTTCCAGGGACAACAAAGGGAAAAAAATCTACATAACCTTGGATTCAATGATAATTTCTTAGATGAAATATCAAAGACACAATCCATGGAAGCCAGAGCTGGGCTGGACTTCACTGGAATTAATAATTTCTGCTGTATAAAAGTCCATCTTCAGTGCTCTGGAGAGATTGCTCAGTGGTTAGAAGCACTTGCCCTTGCTAGTGCTTAGCAACTAAACTAAACTAAACTAGGGTTTAGTTCCCAGCATCCACATGGTCACTCACCACCACCTGTACCTCCAGCTACAGGGGAGCCAACACCCTCTGTTGACCTCTAGAGGTATCAGGCATGCATGTGGTGTTCAGACATACATGCAGGCAAAGCACTCATGCACATCAAATTAAATAACTCTAAAAATATAATTTAAGTGCCCATGTTGAAAGGAGCTACAAACACGACTCACCAGGTAAGAGCTACTTACTGGAGTTTGGTTCCCAGTAGCTATGTCAGGAGACTCACAACCTCCTGTAACTCGAGCTCCAGGCTACCCAGTACCCTCTTCTGGCCTTTACCAACACCCACAAGCGTGCGCGCATGCACACACATACACACAAAGAATAATATAATTTTTATGGCCATGTTAAGACAATGAAAACACAAGCCGGGCCGGGTGGTGGTGGCTCACGCCTTTAATCCCAGTACTCAGGAGGCAGAGGCAGGCGGATCTTTGTGAGTTCGAGACCAGCCTGGTCTACAAGAGCTAGTTCCAGAGCAGGCTCCAAAGCCACAGAGAAACCCTGTCTCAAAAAAACAAAAGAAAAAGAAAAAGAAAACACAAGCCAAAAACTTTGCAAAGCTAAAAATTTTACAAAAGTACCTATCTGATGTTATCCCAAAGAACTCTTTAAACTCAATAATAAGAAAATTCAAATTCTTTTTTTATTCGAATTCTTTAAATGAGCAAAAGATCTAAACAGATACCTCACAGAAAAACATATGTGGCCAGTCAGTCTATGAAATCAACATATTATAAGTCATTAGGGGACTTCAAATTCAAACAGGAATGAGATACCACTGTACGCCTATTAGAAGAGCTAACATTCTAAACACTAACAAAGGCTGCGGGATATGGAGCACGGAAAGCTCCCACTCATTACTTCAGGAGGCTAGAAATTGGTTCTGACACTTTAGAATACAGCCTGGCAGTTTCTTACAGTCTGAGCCTATGAGGCAGCAGCCAGACTCCTAGGCATTTGTGGGCACACACACGCACACACACACACGCACACAAACACCTAAACCCAAATATTGGAGTAACTCAGGCACCCTCTGCCTTTAGTAGATGAGTGGATAAACTGTGGGAAAACACAATATTTAGCAACAGTAAGTAACGGTCTATTGAGCCTCTAAGAGCCAAGGGCAAGCTTTAGTGAATATTGTTCAGAGAGAAAAGTCAGCCTGACTGTATGTTGCTTGTCTCCAGCTAAATGGCATCCCAGCTGGCATGGGCAGTAGTGAATGTAACTCTCTTTTGACTGGCATCCTGGAAAAGATGAAACTATGGCAAAAGTAAATGTTCTGTGGGCTTGGCATAGGGGCGCAAGCCTTTAATCCCAGCACTTGAGAGGCAGAGGCAGGCGGATCTCTGTGAGTTCGAGGCCAACCTGGTCTACAAAGAGAGTTCCAGGACAGCCAGAGCTCTTACACAAAGAAACCCTGTCTTGGAAAACCAAAATATAAATAAATAAATAAATGCTCAGTGGTTACCAAGATTAGAGAAGAGTAGGGAGGATGGGTAGAATAGTGGAGCACAAGGGATTTGGGAGACAAGAACACTATTCTGATACTGTAGTGGTGAAGACATTATATATAATTTACAGCCATGGGCTTTTTTATTATCAAAAGAAAGAATAGACTGTGGAGGAATTTCAATACTCTGTTCAAGTTTGGAGCACTGTCCTGACTTTCTGATGAATATATATATATATATATATATATATAATTTATAATTTATTTATTTGACATACTCTACATGTACATGGCAGGGCACTGTATGCATCCAATTACTAAAGCCCACATTCAATTGTCTGAGGCTGTTCTGTGTGTTTTGTTCAGGTTATCCATGTATGTCTTAGCAGAAATGAGTTTCACTGGAGGTCTAAGTAGACAGATTCATTTTATAAAATGACTTACCCAAATCATGTGACTGTCTTCTTAATGTCACCCAGGAAAAAAAAAGTCAGTCTCTCATGGACATTTCTCAGCAGAGTCCAGTGCTTAGTGTGTTAGTTGGGAGCATACGGAAATGGGTGTGTTCATAATGGGCTTCCCTCCGGCTCTAGGTAGATGCCAGTTACAGAAAGCCACGATGGTAATGGCAGGCTTTGACTTGCCTCCCTTTGGTGGAGTCCCCTCTGAGAGTCCCAGCTAGCCAGCGTCCCCACGGGCAACAAACGCATAACAATATAGTGATGATCTGTGGATATGAGATTTAAAGGGCCAGGCACTACTAATTATGACCCTTAGCCTACTGTTAGTCAAGGCAGGATTAAGAGAGGACAACCCTAGTTACCCCAACAAGCCTTTTGCTCCACAGCAGGAAAAAGCCAGATGCTTAGAGAGAGTCTTACAGTGACTGGCAAGTTACTAAAGAGATCCATCGTGCTGAATTCCCACTCAGGCCTCCTTCCACATCAGCTTTTCTTCAGGTGTGTGTATGAGAGGAAGCTTCACTGACGTCATGGGATTGGCCATGGTAAGGAAAATGAGGCTGCAGGAATTTAACTGAAGTAGCTGAAGACCTTAGGCTATATGCGGTGGCTACCAGGACCCACCCTGGGAGGGCAAAACAATCCTCTTCGCCTAAATTCTCACATCACCCAAGACAAGGCTGGAGAGCTTCCTTTAATTAAAAAGAGACAAAGGGCACCCCAAAGTTTTGAAACTGCCCCCTTCTGGTGTGCTCTTGGGGACAGGGCCGGGAGATGGACATTGCGGAGTCTTTGTTGGGCTTCTTTCCAGAAAACAGGACTCACGCTCAGAATGATATCACTCCCGCCCCAGCCAGGCCCAGAGTTTGCAAGTTATGGCAAGTCTCTGGAGAGATAAAGTCTGCCTTTCGGATGAAAACTCGCCTGTAGTGGCTTTCCCAGGATGGGTACTATCGAAGTAAACCCGACACACAACACAGGTACATGCTTGGCACACTTAACCATCGTTCGTGTGTGGTATCTACAAGGATGCTACCCACCAAGGGCCCCCACAAAAGCCTCTTCCAGTTATCAGGATGATATGCTTGTTATTTTTCAGACCAAAGTGTTCAGCTAATGAAAAGTAGATCGTTGAAAAATTAAGGCAATGTCCCTCTATCTTGTATATCAAGGTCATGGAGGCCTTTCAGCTTCTGCAGTTATCTGCAAATGCGAAACTCTTGCCTAGGAACTGGAGGGATCACAGTTTCTCCTGAAATAATACCACTAGCTATAAGAAAACAGAGGCTCAACATGGCAAGCTGCCCCGAGCTTCCCTCTTCCTATCCAAAGGTGAATTCTCATCTATTGTCAACCCAACATAAGCACTCAGCTTAGGAGTCATTGCCGCTCACTGTGAACAAAACAACCAGTGCCTTAGCGTCTGGAACTTTTTATTGATTGTCATTTTCCGCATCTATAGGAATTACTGTTTATAATGAAGGATCTGAGAGTTGATAGACTTGGAACCACAACCAGTACTTTTACTAGAGCAAGTGAGTCAATACTTCACAGCCCTTCTCACGTGGGGCTTCAGATTTGTCTGCGTAAGAAAATCTTTTATTTCATCAGTATTGTACACCACCCCTCATCCATGCAGACAGCGTGGGATGTCCTATAACTGTCCCCAGAACATCAGCCAGGACACCACAGTAGATGACAGCAATTCGAGGAGAATTTACAAAAGGCATAGCTTTCAGGATGGTGAACAAAGCTTTTGGAGCCTCCCCAAGGGCAAGGGGAGTTTAATAGTGAGTTTCCTTTTTGCAGTTGTTTTTTATTTTTTGTTTGTTTGTTTTGTTTTTTGAGATAGGGTTTCTCTCTGTAACCACTCTGGCTGTCCTGGAACTCTCTCTGTAGACCAGGCTGGCCTCTAACTCAAAAGATCTGCCTGTCTCTGTCTCCCAAGTGCTGGGATTATAAAGGCATGCGCCACCAACGCCTGACTAATAGTGCGTTTCTACCCCAAACTAAAAGCATAAAGAGCAAGAGTCCAGGAGAGATACTAAATGATACGTGAATGTGTGGAGAAGGAAGGCCGCCTGACAGGAGCTATGATCTCCCAAGGGGGTCTACAATATAACCACGGAGACCAGGAGCAGAAGATGAGAGAATTCATAGCCAAGCTCTCTCCTCCATGCTCCTCTGGGTTTGGGTGGTGGTGGGACGAGGTGTGGAGTTTACAGGATTCCAACACCACCTGCAGCTTCCTGTTCTCTTCTTGTTAGAGGCACAGGCTATAATCTGGACCAGGCCTCTGAAACCTCTGGAAGGATAAACTTTCTCTGCCTCCCGAGACATGACTGCTCTCTGAGGGAGGCATAGGGAAGATGTGCAGCAGGAGTTCGAATTCACTTCACCGTGATGTCTAGTGATGACAGCGCACTGACCTCCTCAGTTATGGCGCAGATCGGGTGATAACTTGAAAAAACTGCTCACGATGATCTTTCGGTCTGTCCTTGAGATTCTACTGACACCTGGCTGCCTGTAATTATTGGAGCCAACACAAATTTCACAGCTACTGATTTGAGTGTGCAAAAATGTAATTTCCTCTATTTTCCTGTAATTGACTATAATTTCTTCCCTGAGCCTCTGTTCTGCCTCAAAGCAGAGAAAATTTAATCTAGCTACTTTCAGATAAACTCATTCAAATACAGTCATGTCTTAGTCAATTCAAGTTTATAATTCACTCACAATTAGGTTGGAAATTCTCTTTTTTTTCTTCTTCTTCTTCTTCTCTGGAATTCAATCTAAGCTCCTGGGGTCTTGTATAATGGGTCCCCTTCTTTGTGTGAACTTGTGCTGTCTGCATCTGGGGATATCACAGGTGTTCTGCTTAGGAGGAAGAGGCAGGAGGATCACGACTAGTTTCAGGTCAGCCTGGGCTTTAATGAACTTGAAACACAAATGCATTGTCCTCATGAGACACAGCACGTGCATAATGAACACACACGGACAATAAAATGATGCAAGGGTGATAAGAGGTTTTTGAAGTCAATACACGTTTATACTATACTTCAGGACTTGATAGGAACGGTATCTGCTACTAAACCTGCTGAATTTGTGGAGGATCAAAACTAAAGTCCTAAGAGATAATAGAAAGAGTTAGCTATAAGTATACTTTTTGAAAAAAAATTTTAGAAAAATGAGATTTCTGGACCTAGGTGACTCATGTACCATAACTTCTCTGTCCTGGGTGCCCTTATGTTCTTCTGGTTCCCAAACCTCATTCTAGACTGACTCGTTGCTGTTATTTATTGCTCTGAAAAAATTTTTTGCATGGAAGTCTTTAAAAAAGTGGTTCTCAACCATCCTAATGCTTTGATCCTTTAGTACAGTTTCTCATGTTGTGGTGACCCCCAACTATAAAATTATTTCATTGCTACTTCCGAACTGTAATTTTGCCACTGTTATGGATGTAGATATCTGATAAGTAACCCCCAAAGGGGTCATGACCTACAGGCTGAAGACCACTGCTTTAGAACATCATAGTGCCCTCCTATGCTGCTTGGACCTGTGGGATACAGAGACAGCAGAGTTTGGAGGTCTTTCTATTATTTCATACACAGGCACCATTCCTACTCTTCCTTGTCAACACCATGAAGGACAGTTCTGTCCAAAGCTTGATAGACTGTTTCCTCCCAAGCTTCAAACTCTCTACTTTCAGATGAGATCAGGCATCTGCTCAGATGGGGCCCTGTGGCTTCTCTCCAACACTTCCCCAGACTCTGATGTTCTGTATAATACCAGTTCCTTTTAGACGTCCCCACCTTACTCCAGAGTGCAGCCTGTTGGGTTAGAAGTTGAGGCTTCCAGAAGCAGGTCCTCGGAAACAGTGGCTACCATGGCTGTGTATAAAGGTGCCCAAGGTGCTCTAGGGGAGTCTGGAGAGTATAAATACAGAAGAAAGCACATCAGAATGTTGTAATGAGGTCATTAGTTTGTTTTGGGGTCGTCCAACAGCTAAGACCCAAAATAATCACACAGAAATTGTATTAATTAAATCACTGCTTGACCCATTAGCTCTAGCTTCTTATTGGTTAGCTCTTACATATTAATTTAACCCATCTACATTAATCTGTGTATTGCCATGTGGCTGTGGCTTACTGGGTAAAGTTCTGGCATCTGTCTCCAGTGAGGCTACATGACCTCTCTCTGACCCTGCCTCCTTTCTCCCAGCATTCAGTTTAGTTTTCCCTGCCTATCTTCCCTATCAGGCCAAACCAGTTTCTTTATTAACCAATAGCACAGCATACAGAGGGGAATCCCACATCACCTCCCCTTTTCTGTTTAAAATAATTATATTCTGTTTAAATAAAAATTTAGCATAGTAAAATTACATACAAATGACCAGTTACATACAATCCTCTCCCACAACAAATCGGTGCCAACTAAAATCCACTTAAAACCTAGGAGAGCTTGAAAAGAAATTCTATACCACAAAAGAACAGAGTTAAGCATGGTTTGGTAGGAATATTTTCTTGGGTGGGCTCTGTTTGCTAGAAGCAAGCAGAGGCGTGGCTCTTTTAAGACAGGTTTTCATGACTCAACAGTAGCAGAAAAAAGCCATGAAGCTTTGAAATGCTGGCTTTCTGAGCCATGCTGCCAGTGCAACCTCTGGCTCTTTCAGGAGGCCAAGCATTTAAATGAGGTTTGTAAACAGCATGTTACAAACTGCTTAATGGCAATATAGACCCATTGTGTGGCTAAAGTGGGACTATGAGCATGGCTCTCAGAGACAGCAAACAGCTTCGCCATACTGTGCTGGGCAAAACAAGCAGTCAGGGCCATATATACCCTAGTAATGCTTCAGCTTAGGTTTTTAAGAAGCACTTAGCATTTTAACAAGCATTCCTGGTCAGAAAATAATTATAAATACACAATAAAGACAAATTCAGATGAAAAAGACTTCTAAATGGGTCACAGTGTTGATAAATGTATGTAGGCTTGGGAGAGAGAAGAAAAAGAATATAGACAGTTATAAAAAAAAGTACATGGTATTTTTTTTAAAAAGGTAAAAGCTTTAAAGAGGCAGTACAGATAGTCATAGATTAAAGGAGTAAAAAAAAAAATAAGCCACGTAAAAGTAAAATAAACACAGAGAGTCCGGTTCATTTATATTACTGTGTTTTCTTTGAATTTTTTGACTGTGAAGGAGCTAAATACAGAGAAACATTTCATTACATAGCTACTAGGCTAAACCAGCATAGATCTTTTAAAGGTTTCTTGACTTCAAAATTTGAGTCTAAGGATAAGTTGCTTTGGAAAAGAGATTCTTCTTTTGTTTCCACAGAGGATGAAAAATCTGTGGATTGCTTCCAGACTAATATGGTTTGATGCACCAAGAACCCCAGAAAGGTCACCATGAATACCCCCAAAAATTCTTCACCCAACAAAAAGCAGGAAGCAGTTTGGAGAGAACTACACCCATATTACCAAATATTGTTTATAAATGTTTGTTTATATTTAAAGGGGGTATGCTATAGAGATTTGCATTGGTATGGATCTTGATTTATTGTTACAAATTTAAGGTCAATTTGTTATATGTGTATTTCTGCCCTTGATTAAGGTATTATGTTTGTGCAGCTCATTTCAAAATGTAATGTATAATTAAGAAATGTAGGTTAATAGATAATCTCTATAATAGTCAAGCTTGTAGTC
>JAQHUG010000318.1:933125-991021 GCA_028555095.1 Dicrostonyx torquatus
TAAGAGTTAGCCAATAAAAAAGCTAGAGCTAATGGGCCAGGCAGTGATTTAATTAATACATTTTCTGTGTGGTTATCTTGGCGCTGAGCAGATGGGAACAAACAAGTGGTCACTTACAACATCAGAAGAGGACTATGTTATAGACAGAGCCTTCAAAGGGGTAGTTAAGCGAGGCTATTAGGGTGGCTTCTAGCCCAATGTGACTACTGTCCTTAGATGAGGTAATTCATCCCTTATTTTGTATTCTGGAATAGATGAACACACACAGAAGAGAGACCAAGAGATGGTGAAGAGAATAACATTTATAAGCCAAAAAGAAGGGCCTTCGAAGAAATCAAGCTTGAACCTGAACCTTGGACTTCCAGAACTTTGGAAGTAAATTCTTGATTGTTTAAACTACTCAGACTACAGTGCTTGGCTTGTTTTGTTTATTATTTTAGAAAGACAAATGGAATTGTCTTAATACTCAAATGGAATCCTTAACATAATTATTTCATCTGAATCCATTCATACAGAAATAAACAAATCTATATGACAAAATAATTCATAAAAATATAATCTAAACTTCCAAATTATTTCAGTGCTCTTACGGACAAAAAAGAAAATGTCATTTAGCCAGGTGGGCATGGTCACTCACCCATGTCAGATCAGCACTGGAGATGAAGGGCTCATCATAAATTCCCAGCCAACCTACGTAGTCTGCATAGGAAGATCCAGGCAACATAGAGCTACATAGGAAACCCTGTCACACACACACATACACACACACATACACAAATACAGAAAACAAAACAAAAGGCAAAAAGTGTGTTGAAGAACACCAAAAGCACAGCCCATTGTAACACTACATCTTTAATCCCAGCACTCAGGAGGCAGAGGCAGCAGGATCCCTGTGAGTTACAGGTCAGACGGAGCATGTAGCCAGTTCCAGGTCATCAAGGCTATGAAGTGAAGTCCTCTTTTTGTTTGTTTGTTGTTTTAAAATAACACTAAAAAGATATATCACTAAATTCAATGTTTGTACTGAAGCTGGTTTTTTTCCTGCAAAATTCAGGGATTTTCAAATATTAAAGCAAAATGATTTAAGATTAAAAACAAAAACTAACACATTGGAAACAGACACAAAAAGAGAGAGAAGGAAAAGAGCCCAAGAGAAGACACGAAAACAGAGATCCACTTGTTTACACACTCAGAAATCGCACACAAACACTAAACTGGAAGCCATAACATATATGCAAAGGACCTGGTGCAGACTGGTGAAGACTGTGTGCCTGCTGCCCCAGTCTCTGTGAGCTCATACATGCGGCGATCCTGTTGATTTAAAGGGCCTTATTTTCTTGGTGCCCTCCATCCCTCTGGCTCTTATAGTCTTTCTGTCTACTCTTCTGCAGGGTTCTCTGAGCTCTGAAGGGAGGGCTTTGATGGAGATATTTTGTTTAGGGCTGAGTGTTTCAAGGTCTCTCACTCTCTGCTGACTGTCTTACTGAGTCTCTGTATTTGTTCTCATCTGCTGTAGGAGGAAGCTTTTCTGATAGTGACTGAGCAAGGCGCTGATCTATGAGTATAGCAGAATGCCATTAGGAGTCATTTTATTGCTACTTTTTTTCCCCCAGAATTTGGTTTTACCTTAAGTCCCTGCGCTATCTAGACTCGAGCTCTTGATCACTCAAGCAGTGCATGGGTTCCATCTCATGGAATGGGCCTTAAGAAAAGCAGATGTTGGTTGGTTACTCCCACAAGCGTTGTACCAACCACCACTGCCCTAGCATGTCTTGCAGGCAGGACACACCATTGTAGATCAGAGGGGCTGTAGCTGGGTCGAAGGTTACATTTTTCATCTGGTGGCATGCAGAGTGCCTCCCTAGAAGTGCTAGAATGTAGAGTGAAAGCTCTGTGCAAGCACTAACTCAACTTCTCCATGTCCAACGAGTTTTGTAGGTGCTGTTTTCAGCAATGGGACCTTGGCATGAGTTTGTAGAGAGCAAACTATAGTCTTGGCAATAGCCTGGGTTGTTTGGGGATTCCCATGGGACCCCTTTGTCCAACAACTCTATTAGATATAAGCCAATCCCAGTATTAGAAGCTTCATTTGGTGACAAGAGATGGCCTTTTAAAGCTCTGTGTGGAAATTTCATTTAGATAGCCTTCATATCTGCACATCTTTAGGAAGTTTCTGCTATATTAGGTTTTCATACTATCCCTCAAATGGCTCTTAATCTTAGCTGTCTCTCCACATATTCCCTCCCTTTTCCCCCTCCTCCCTGCCCATCCCCACTTGATCCTCCCATTCCAGCACCATCCTCCATCCATCTACAACTACCTCTTTAATATGGATGTCTTTCTGTATTCGTGTTACTTTTATTGGTTAATGAATAAAGCTGTTTCAGTCAGTGGTTTAGCAGACTAAAAACAGCTGGGAAATCTGAAGAGATATAGAGAAAGTGTAGGCAGAGTCAGGGAGATGCCATATAGCTGCCAAAGGAGACAGACCCCGGTAGGCCATAGTCTCATGGTAATACACAGATTAATAGAAATAGGTTAATTTAAGATGTAAGAATTGGTTAATAAGAAACCTGAGCTAGCTAGGAATATGCCTAAGCTATTGGGCAAGCAGTGTTGTAATTAATAAAGTTTCTGTGTGACTATTTGGGTCCGGGAAGCCAGAAAACCAACACACAGCCTCTGTTTACACCTCTTCTATTTATTTTTCCTGGGAAATCTACCTGTCCCCCTAGCCCCTTACTCTATACTTAATCTCTGGGATTCTCAGATTATAACTTACTAATCATTGATTTAATAGCTAATATCCATATATCAGCAAAAACACAACATATATTGCCTTTCTGGATCTGGGACACCTCACTCAGAATCATCCATTTACCTGTGAATCTCATGATTTCATTTCTTTTAATCGTAGAAACTATATAAACTCCATTGTGTAAATTACCACATTTTCTTTAACCATTCTTCTGTTGAGGGGCATTTAGATTGTTTCCGGTTTCTGGCTATTATAATTAGAGCAGCAATGAACATGGCTGAGCAAGTGTCTCTGGGGTAGGATGAAGCATCCTTTGGGTCTATGCCCAGGAGTGGTATAGCTGAATCTTAAGGTAGATTGAGTCCCATCTTCCTGAGGAACCCAGCTTTCCACAGTGACTGTGCACAAGTTAGCGCTCACACCAGCAATGGATGAGTGTTCCCCTTACTTCACACCCTTGTCAGCACGACCTGTCACTTATTAATTGATCTTGGCCATTTTGATAGGTATAAGACAAAATCTCAAAGAAGTTTTGATTCGCATTTCCCTGATGGCTAAGGATGTTGAGCATTCTTAAATGTTTCTCAGTCAGTTGAGTCTCCTCTATTGAGAAATCTCTGTTTACATCTGTACCCGATTTTTTTTAAATGAATTGTTTTCCTGATATCTAGGGTTTTTTATACATTTTGGATATTATCTCTCTATCAGATGTATAGTTGATAAAATTCTTTTCCTAGGCTGCCACTTCATCTGAATGACAGTGCCCTTTGCCTTACAGAAACTTCTCAGTTTTATGAGGTTCCATTTAATAATTATTGATCTTAGTGCCTGTGCTGTTGTATCCTGGTAAGAAAGTCTTCGCCTGTACCAACTAGTTTAAGGCTATTCTTCACTTCCTCTCCTATCAGGTTTAGTGTGCCTGGTTTTATGTTGAGGTCTTTGATCCATTTGGAGTTGAGTTTTGTCGGGGCGATAAGTATGAATCCATTTGCATTCTTCTACATGCCAACATACAGTTAGACCAACGCCATTTGTTGAAGCTGCTGTCTTTATTCCTTCTGGCTTCTTTATCGGGTGCCCAAAGGTGTGTGGATTTATGTCTTGGTCTCCAGTTCAATTCCATTGATCAACGAATCTGTTTTTGTGCCAATATCATGCTCGTTCTATTACTATAGCACTGTAGTACAACCTGAAAGTGGTTGGTGATGGCCCAATGTCTTAGTTAGGCTTTCTGTTGCTGAGAAGAGACACCATTGGTATGGCAGCCCTTCTAAAGGAACACATTTCATTGGGACTTGCTTACAAGCTCAGAGATCCTGCCATTATCATCATGGCAGGAAGATTGGCAGCACACAGGCAGATGTGGTGCTGGAGAAGGGGCCAATCAGCAGGCAGTAGGAAAAGAATGACCCTGAGCCTGCCTTGAGCTTCCTCCAACAAGGCCACACCTAATAGTGCCACTCCCTCTGAGCCTGTGGGGGCCATTTTAATTCAAACCACCACTTCCAACTATGATGATTTATCACATACCATAAACTAATTCAAAGAAAAGCCAGTCTCTTGACTTCACAAGCACAGCTCTCCCCTCCCTACCATCTATCCCTACATCTCCAGTGTTGACACATGGTCAATTCGACTATTAGTTCATCATTCTATTTTTTTTTTTAGCCCAAGAACTTATCATATGGCATCCAGTTCATTTCCATTTTGAGATTTCTTAAAACATTAAAGAGTTCCCTAAGTACCTAAGGGACCATAGCATAGAGTTATCCATCCTGAAATATATCTATTGTTTCCTATTTCTGTAGCAAAGTTCAAATCCATCAAGCCAGGGTCAACTATGTCATGGCTCAACTTTTTAAAAGAATAATTATTTCAATATAAGCAGATCTGAATAGTTCACAAAGTAAAAGTTTAATCTGGGAAAGTGGCTCAGTCAGAAAAGTGTTTGCTATATAAACAAGAAGATCTAAGTTTGATCCCCAGCGCCTACATAAAAGTTGGGCATAGCAGCATACAGCTTAGCCCCAAACTGGAAAGGCAAAACAAGAGGACCCCAGGACTCATGGCAAACTAGTCTTGCCAAATAGGTGAGCTCCACATTCAGTGAGAAATCCTTTCTCAAAAGTATGAGGTGGAGATTGAGGAAGACAGGTACCATTAACCTCTGACCTTTGCAGACATGAGTACACATGTACCTAGGGCTGCACATGCATGCACACCTGTACATACATATACATACATGCATACATATATGCTGCAAAATAACAATGAAGAAAGAAATTACAAAGAGAAAAGACAGAGTCAATTACATAAAATGCTAACTGCACTAAATAATAAGCTTTAAAGACAAGACAAAACTTTAAAACTAATAATACAAGTGATATTTTTTAAACTTTATTATACTTAATTTGTGTGTGTGCATACGTGTGGTCAGATGACAATGTATAGGAGTCAGTTCTCCTTCTACCATGTGGGTCCTGGGATTAAACTCGAGTCATCAGGCTTGGCAGTGAGGGCCTTTACCTGCTGAGCCCCCTTTACCTACCTCCCCAGCACAATAGCGTGAAGATTCATGAAAATGAACACGTCATTCTCTTAATGAACAAAGGAAATGTACAGGTGATTTCTGAAAGAAATTAAGTAAATGGTGAACAAAACACATTTTTAAATATAAGCTAGAACGAGATGCAATTCCTCTCTTGAATCCTCAGAGACTTTATATGAAGACGAATAGCAAAAGCCAGCAAGCTTGCACAAATGAGGCTGTTTTCACACTGGTGCCAGGATTCAAAACTGGTGTCGTCTTTCTGGAATGTCAGGTCACAAGCTACCCCAGGAGGAGTGTAACTCCCCACTCCCTCTAGGTGGCTGTACACAGTGACTTATTCCCAAACAGTGCAGATGGAGGGAGGGAGAAATAATTCTACGGAAACACCCTCTATGAACTGCATCACTGCAGCCAGGTGAACAAGTTCATCGTCCAGGGTCACAATTCATATTGACAGACTGTGTGGAATGAACCTGGCACATTATCTCTGGAGGCATCCTCTCCAAACCCATGGTCCCATCTAGTCATGGGAGAACACACCAGTGACAACATAGCCTGCAATATGTCTGACTGGTACCACTCGAAATTGTCAAGGTCACCAAAACCAAAGGACCTCTGAGAAACCTTACCTCCAAGAGGAATCTAAAGACATGACTATCAAATGTAATGTGCCCTGAGATGGGAACTCAGGACAAAAGGATACCATGGTAAACACTAAGTCTGAACAATAAAGTATGGGCTTTATTTAACAAGTATGTATTGTTACTGATTCATTAATTGTAACAAAAGTACCATAGTAAAGTGAGAAATTCATAGCAGGAGAAACGGAGCACGGAAGTGGGGATTTACAGGAATTCTACTCTTTTGTTCTATTAAATCTAAAACTGTCCTTAAAAAATAACTCTGTGAGTTTCTTCAAATGTTTATTTGGTATTTACATGAACTTTAGCATGTTAATGGCCTAAATTTTTTTTTCTGAGAAAATGGTTACAGATGCGGGCAAAGATTTACACCCATGGATGTGTCAGCATTATTCATCATAGATCTAACCTGAATGTTCAATACTAGTCTGGCCAGATAAATTAGCATTCAATTCAGTGAATATTTTAGCAGCTAAAAATACTGTAGCCAGCATATGACAGACACCCGTAATCCCAGCTACCTGGGTGACTGAGGCAGAAATAAAATACAAGCCTGACTCATGTAGCAAGACCCTGCCTCCAAAAGAAAAAAAATGCCAGGGATGTGGTGTGGTGGTACAGTGTTTGCTGATGCCAAGCATGTGCTGTGGTGTTTGCCTAATATATGTGAGGAGGACCTAGGTATGGCCCTTGGTACTGAAAAAAAAAAAGTCCAGTATATTGAACAATATGAATATAAACCAATGACATAGTAGAAGAAAAACTAGGTTGTGAAATACATGCAGAGAAAATTCTGTACACCTTGAGTCAGAAATAGGATGGATAGACAGACAGAGACAAATATATATGGTAGAGTTTGATTTTTTTAAGCTTATCTGTTTTCTAAAACTTATATGGCACACATTTCTTTTTTACGGAAAAGAACACATAAGACAAAATTGACCACTTTAACTAATTTTTTCCAGTGGCATTTGGTGTATTAGCAGTGTTTTACAACTTCCATTGTCTAGTTCCAGAATATTTCATTGCCACAAAAGGAAATCCTACACCCAACACACATTCACTCCCCTCCCCTATGCTTCCAAGCAGTTGACAACAGCCATCGCCTTCCTGTCTCTACAGATTTGCCAGTTCTGTGTGTTTCCTATGAATGAAACCACACAGTACACAAAGCCTTACGTATAGCTTTTCCCACTTAACACAATACCTTCAAGGTTGGTACAAGGTATAGAATGCAAACTATTTTATCCTCTTTTATGGCTGAGCAGTATGTCACCACTGTATGTCCACACCAAATCTTACTTATCCATTGGTCTATTGACAAACACTGTGCTTGTTTTTCATCTTCATTTTAAATAGTGTTACGATGTATTCCATATGCAAGTTTTCACTGGAAAATATTGTCCACAATTTTCAAATGCTTTTATTAAAATATATCCAACTAAGTTTTGCCAAGTTCTCCAGTCCATACCAACACTGAATCTCATAGAAACTCCCTCAATTTGTTTTCTTGTGTTGGGTGGTGCAGTCTTCCACTCCTTGCCTATGTGAAACCTCTAGCCTCAAATTGCACTTTCAATTGAACAGTATTTTTATTAAGAGAAACAACGCGGGTGATCGTGCTTCTTCATCTCACAACCCAAAGCACATCAGAGGGGGCTTTCCCAAAAACTGATAGAGCAGTTTCTGAGACCAGATCATTTCCCATGTCCCTTTGGAGAGTTTGAAAAGGTGAGCTTTATGAGTCTATCCATCATCACTGAAGTTCTCCACATGAGCCTGCACCAGATGGACAATAGCAAAAAAAAAAAAAAAAAAGACTTTTTCATTTTTATTGGTAGAGGGGGCATTGTGTGGGTGGGTGAAAGCAGAGGCCAAGAGAGAGTCAGATCATCTGGAGCTGGAGTTACAGGCAGTTGTGGACTACCCGACGTGAGTGCTAGGAATCAAACTCAGGTCCTCTGCAAGAGTAGCAAGCACTCTTAACCGGTTAGCCATCTTCCAACCCCAGCCTTTAATCCCTGTGTCAACAAGGCAGTATTTCAAAGTTGGAAATCAGTAATATGTGTAGTTCACCACTTATTTAAATTACCTGAAAATTGGGTAAATTGTTTTAGGAGAACTGTTAAGATATCCATCAAAACCTTCTTGTGTGGGAATATTACTTAAATAATATACAAAAAGATATAGATATGATATAGATATCTGATGCATGTGGCAATAACAGTGATCTGCAGTGGTAACTTCATTGAGGGAAAGGAGCTAACCAAAAAATTCAATTCAACCAGCCAGTCTATATAAAATTTTAGATTATGTTTAAATTACACTCAATTTCAGGTCAAAACCCATTCCACTTTGAAACTATCTCTTGCTAGCTCTCTTAGTTGGGCTTTCTATTGCTCCAATTAAACACCATAACCAAAAGCAAATTGAGGAGGAAAGGGTTTATTTAGCTCATGCCTCCTCATCACTGTTCATCACTGAAGGAAGCCAGGACAGGAACTCAAACGGCAGGAACCTAGAAGCAGGAGCTGATGCAGAAGCCATGGAGAGGAGCTGCCTACTGGCTTCATCATGGCTTGTTCAGCCTGATTTCTTATAGAACTCAGGACCAGGGTAGCCTCACCCACAATGGAATGCCCCCCACATTGATCACTAATTAAGAAAATGAAATGCCTTACAGCCAGATCGTATGGAGGCATTTTCCCAATTGAGGTTCCTTCCTTACAGAAGGAAGGAACTAGCTTGTGTCAAGGTGATGTAAAATTAGCCAGCACACTATCTAATTAGATCTGGGTCATATGAACCAAAAGGGGGGGCAACGTATTTAACTCATTACAGGGCAGGCAGTAAGCATGTTACAAAACAATATTTACATTTATACGAGTCTGTTCTGGATTTCATAGTTTGACCTATGACCTCATTTTTAGCCATCCCTTGAAGATAGAGCTTACCTTCTTCCTGAGTGTAATTGTCCCTAATGTCTTGTTAAGGGTACAATATGAAGAAAGTGAAATGACCTCATGTAGTTTGGCATGGTGGTCTCTTCTTTGCTCTTTGGAAAAGCCGACTGCCATATTGTAAGAACATTCAAGCAGCTCTGTGGAGAGACCTACACAATAAGGACAGAAACATGAGATAGTATTTGTTGTTTTTAAGTGCTCATATAACAACAGCCAATGAAAACAGGGCCCCTTACCCAAATCAGCAGCGCCATAGTTAGAACTCTCTGACACAAAGCCAAGCATACTAGGCTGTACTGTAACTAGGGATGTGTGTAGTACTGGTGAAGCGGACAACAGCGCTGTATAACTCGAGGATACAGAGCCCTAGAAAACCACTACGCAGATCAAGACATAAACTGTTTCCACTATCCTAGGAAATTCTCCATGTCCACAGTCAGCCCATAGTTCGGACTAGAGAAACCGTTCTTCTGATCGATAATCATAGGTTAGTTTTCCCACTCTTGACCGTATACATGAACTCTTTCCGTATTTACCCTTCCATGCCTGGCATCTTTCACTCATTTTTTTTATGTTTTGTTTTGCTCTGTTTTGAGACAAGCTGTCAGCATGCATCCCAGGCTGGTCTTGAACTCACTCTGCAGCCCAACTCACCATGAACTCAGTAATTCTCCTGACTCAGCAGCCCAAGTCGTGGTATTAGAGACATTCAATACCATACCTGGCTAAGGATTTGGAGAGAAGCTGGTTTTTGTTTTGTTTTTGGAGACAGGGTCTCATTATGTAGCCTTGACTAACCTGGAACTCACTCTGTAGACCAGGCTGGCCTGGTGGATCGCAGAGATCCACTTACCTCTGCCTCCCGAGTGCTGGGATCAAAACTGTGTGCCACCACAATTGGTGTGGTTTTCCTTTTGAGGCAGGTGAGAATTAAATAAGATTTTCTGCATTAGCTTCCTGAGTATCCAGTATTACATGTGTGATCCACCATGCCCACCACATCATCACGATCATTTTTAAATTTATCCATGTCACGTATATTTTGTTTATTTTCTCCTTTTATTGATGAGTGGCATTCCATTTTGCACAAATATCAAACTTATCCTTCCTTGTTGACAGACAATTATATGGTCTCCATTTCAGAATATTACGGATATGATTACTATGAATATTCTCATACTGGTTTATCTGTGGACACATGCATTCAATACTGAAATTTTTTTTTCTTAGAACTGATAAACCAAAGAGTATGTGTTAAAATGTGCGTTTTATCCAAAGTAGCAGTATTTCCCTTTCTCACCCCTAAGAGGTTTGTATTGTGGTGTAGGAGGTGCTTCTGTATTTCTGTTGCTTTCATTGGTTAAATAGAGAGACTGCCTTGGCCTTTTGATAGGGCAGCCCTTAGGTGGGCGGAGTAGACAGAAGGCTGGGAAGAAGGGAAGTGTGGCAGATGCCACGCTGCTCCTACCCCAAGATGGACGCTGGTTAGAATCATGCCGGTAAGCCACTGTCAAGTGGCGATACATATTATCAGAAATGGGTTAGATCAATTTGTAAGAGTTAACCAATAAGAGGTTAGAACTAATAGCCAGGCAATGATTTAATTAATACAATTTCTGTGTGGTTATTTCGGGTGTAAGCTAGCCCGCCGGACGGGATGGGACAAGGGACCCAGTCTGCGCTCATTGCAACAGTGTTGTTTTGTTTTAAGCATGTGAAACAACTCCTTTAAAAAGGAAGAAAAGTAAAAGTTGGTCTTAATGCAAAATGAATGGCAACATATGCACAGCTTTCTGAACTATTTGTGTGCAGCGAGAAACCCAGGCTGGAAGGTCTGCAGTGCTGACAACTGAACTTCAGGAAAATATTGTGATTCCAATCATTGCATTGGTTTAGAAACACTTTCCGTCATTTAGATCAAAGGCTCGTACACAGCTAATTCATGTGGGACACTCCAATCCCAAAAGGATGCACAATTTGCATGAAGTAGTCTTCAGATGAGCTTTCTGCTCTATTCGTTGTGAGATCCAGCATGTAAAGGATGCCTCCATGCAGAGTCCATATTTACTCACCAGCCCAGGAAGGTGACAAATAAAACATCTCACTGCCTAACATCGCTCACCCCCAGGTGCTGCTTCAGCTGAGCTTCCCTTGAGCTCTGCTTCAAATCAACAGACCTGGGAACTTGGCTAATGATGCACTCTGGGGCACCAGCTGTGATGCGCATGAGGCTCTGCAGAGAGCCCCAGCAGCCAGGCTCTCACTTGTTCCAAACAAGGGAGGTGGCTTCACCATCCATTCTGTTCCAAAGTTCTCCTGGCTACACAGAGCTCAGTTAAAAATGATGGAGGTGGGAATGCCAACTACAGTCTCCACACCCTCAGGGGATGCCCAACATGAATTTTCTTGTTCTATTATAAAAATTTAAAGCTGACAACAAACTAGTTATCCAAAGATGAGAAATAGTTAAATATTAGCCCTCTGCAGAAAGATGGAACCATTATGTGTAAGAGTAGAGAAACGCCAGTGTGAAGCCTTGGAGAACCAGCCAGATACCCAGCACAGGATCTTTCCATGTAGATGGGGATGGGAAAAAAAAAAAGACAAGATGGATGTAGATTCAGAGGGCTCAGAACATGCTGTTGGCAGCTATTCCAGAAAATTTCAGAAAAGATTAGGCCTTGATAAACCATTAGTTTCCAGGTGACTTTTCCTATTATAAGTGGTCTAGCATGGGCTTAGGGGTAGTAATAAAGTGAGGTGAGTGGTTACTAGACCATTGATTGATTGATTGATTACACCCCCATAAGAGCCCTGCGGATCAAGTACCATTGTCACCATTTTGAAGATGGCCTCTGCCAAGCATGGTGGTACACACCTATAATCCCAGCATTCAGGAGGTTGGGACAGGAGGGTGGTGTGTTTCAAGCTACCCTTAGTCACATAGCATGACCCTGTCTTTATTAAGACAAAACCAAATTCCTCTTCCTCAGGAGAGTTAAATAGTTTTCTGAAGTTCCCCCAATTCAACCTGCAAAGTTGGACACCTGGAATTCCCATCTATCCAGAAGACTAAGCCAGGACTATGGAGAGCCCAAAGCCAGCCTGAGCTACACAGTAAGGCCTGTCTCCAAAAATAAAACATTAATAATAATTTCCCCCAAGTCAACCCACATCTCCCTTTGCCAAGCCATTATTTTCTAGAACATTTTGACATTACAACATGATGGTATCATCCACAAAGTTCACACCTGAGAACTGTACAATCAAGCTAATAATAATAATGATGTTTTAAATAAATTTCCTTTTTCATGTTAAATGGCAGATTAGACATGTTTGCTCTAGACTTCCCCAGCAGCAATGTTAAAAAGGAATTAGAGCCGGATGTAGCAATACAAACTTTTAATCCCAGTACTCAGGAAGCAGAGATAGGGAAATCTCTGTGAGTTCACGGCCAGCCTGATCTACATAGCAAGATCTAAGCCAGCCAGGGCTACGTAGTGGGAAGGGGTGAGAAAGACTATGTTATGTGTTAGAATTATGTTCTTAGGAACAAATTACTCCAGTGCCTAGGATTTGCTTGTTTTCTTCTAAGGCAATTCAACAGAAAGTCTCTTCTCAAAGGAGCATGGCCCTGAGTCACTGCAGGTTCTAATGACAAGGCATGAGCTTGTGTGACGTTGAATTTCCCCACCTTCCTTCTCCAGGCCAGGAAGCACACGCTTCCTCCTACCTGACTCCTCTTTCTTTCTTTCTTTCTTTCTTTCTTTCTTTCTTTCTTTCTTTCTTTCTTTCTCTTTTTCTTTCTTTTTCTGTTTTTGCTTTGTTTTCAAGACTTGGTTTCTCTGTGTAGTCCTGGCTGTCCTGGAACTCACTTTATAGACCAGGCTGGCCTCCAATTCAGAGATCCTCCTGCCTCTGCCTCCCAGATCCTGGGATTAAAGGTGTGTGCCACCGCCCAGCTTCTGACTCCATTTTCTATTGTTGCTTTTCTTGCTTATCCTGGTATTTTTGTTTTTTCTTGCTTTGTTTTTTTTTAAGACAGCATTTCACTGTGTAGCCCAGGCTAGCTTGGAACTCACTGTGTAACCAGACTAACAATCCTCCCGCCTCAGCCTCCTGAATGGCAGAATTTCAGGCACGCGCCACTGTGCCCAGCATTTGGGTCTTCCTGATAAAAGCAGATGGAACCCTTAGCTGCTTTGCCCTTATTAAACCATGAAGGTCACAACTTTTCCAGGGTTTATAATCAGCAAGCCCTCATTTCCCTCCCTCAACGTCTTGCCAAGCCTTTTACAATTACGGCTCATTTCTCTAGGTTTCCTATGGCAGGCATCTGAACAGAATTAAAGTATGAGCACGTGCAAAAATAATCTGCTTCCCAAGATAGTAAATGCTGAGAAGTTCTATATTAGAACACTCGCAGTGCTGACTGGCTGGGGCATGATTACCCTAATAAGCTTAAAGCTCCACTTGCCATCCACATCTGTCAGGGCATGAGCAAAACACAGGTCCATAATCCGTGAGCCTGGGGCCTTCAGAACTGTCCCGCTGCTCATTAGCAGCAGAGGCTGCAGAACTTAGGACTACAGCATGTCTTCCTCTTCATTGTGGCACGGCCTCCAAGTCTAGGAGTCTGTACCATGGACTCACAGTTTGGACTGGCGTTGCCCGGATAGACTAGCCAGAGAGACTTCTTTCCCCAGTCCCCAAGGATTCTCCAAAGACTGCGAAGGGAGAAGATGGTGAGAAGCTGAAACCATGGGGTGCACGCCATCACACAGTGTCCTTGTCAACAGCGTGGCCAAGAGTGGCATTCAATTTTTTAAGAAGCCCAAAGCAATTTTGCCAGAATGTCAGAGGGGCAGGCAAAAATGTCCCATCCCTTTGCTGGTTCAAAGTTCCACCTTCTGTGACCCTGGTTGGGAACAGAGGCCAGCAGAGGAGTCAGTGAGTTCCAAGAAGCCCCAAACCATGGCTGAAGGTCTTTTTCAGCTCACAGAAGATACGAAAGGCCTGATTCCAGAAAGCCAAAGTTTCCAGATGAACCATCCACAGAGCCACACAGCTACCGACATGTCATTCAGGACAGATGGCTCCCACGGGATACAAGGAGCAGATTTTGCTGGGCAAAAGAGTGAGGAAAACATCCCCCAGGAGACCTCAAAATGGGACAACAAACCAAGGTGTCATCACTCAGACAACCAGGGCCATTGCGACCAAACTACTTCTGAGTCAAAAGGCAAAGTGGACTTCCCCGAGCCCCTGGTAAAGGCCCACCAGCACGTTTACGCCTATCTGCATGCTAGCCTCTCCAGATACGAGGCAATTCTGGGTCTCGTCCAGCGGGCCAGCCACACCCGGGAGCTGTTACAACCCATGCTCAGCTTCCTGCTGCTGTGTTTCCAGGAGGTCAGCCAGCTCCTAGGAGAAATCTCCAGAGATGGAGAAGCGCTCCTCCAGGAAGTTAGAGGGGATCTGGCCTGGCCATCCAGGACAGGTGAGCCCTGGGGACAGCCAGACCTCCTGCAACAGTTGCTGCAGTACACGGTGTGCAAGCTGCAGGTGGTCCATGGCACAGTGGCCTACCTCACTGGGAGCTTGCTGGAGAGCTCCAGCAGCTGTCTCAGCACCGCGGCTAGCCACCTGAAGGGTAAGCTGAGCACCCAGAGAGGTATAGACGAAGGCCTCCTAAGGGCCCTGGGACAACTAGAGAGCCTGACCACTGGCCACGGTGACCCTGGGCTGCCGGGTCTACCCTTATGCTCTGAGGACAGTGGCATCGGTGCCGACAATGAGTCTGTGCAATCCGTGGAGAAGCTGGGCAAGCAAACCAGCTGGGACTTGGCAGCAGAGCCTGCAGAATGGGAGCCAGGGACTGCACCCCAAGTGGAAGTCAGGGTGGCAGGGCATGCCTGGCAGAAAGGTCCATGTTGGACAGGTTCAGACAGACACCGAGACTGTCCCCTGTCGAAGCCTAGGATAGCGAAGGTTCAGCCTGAGGCACAGGATAAAGCCAGGCACTCTAGGGCCTCCAGCACGGGCTCAGAAGCGGTCACCTCCAGGCCTCCAGAGGCTTCCAAAAGCATTCTGGCGAATTCCCTCGGGTTTGAGACCCCTGTGCAAACACATTTTTCTCAGAGTTCTGGGTTGGTGGATGCTCCATCCCCGAGCGAGGATGAGGACAGCAGCCCTGAGGAAGAAGATGAAGTTAACACCATGGATCTGCATGCTGAGCAACAGAAAGCATCACCTCCAAGACCACGGTCCTCACCTCCCACCCGGGAAAGCCTGTTTCAGCCATACTCCAGGAAGCTGAGGAGCCCCCAGGCCCAGGAAATGATTCTGAAGATGAAGGAAGCCATCAGTGAAAGGATCAAGTTTGTCCCTGTGTCTTCCAGACCCCAGGACTGGGCTGAGGAGGAGGAGGGGACAACAATGGTCCCTCCAAGACCTAACACAGCTTGTGGCAGCAGGAGGGCCCCCGAGAGACAAAGGAGGTCACAATCAGAGGGATGTCTTAAGAGCCACATGGAAGACCCCACCCTCCAGGAGCTGAAGAGGGTTCAGACAGACCTCAGTCGGAGGCTGGAGGTATTTTATGCCCTAGGTGGCACACGGCAGAGGCAGAACAGGGAACAACTTCTGCAATCCAGGACATCAGTGCTGTGGCCCCCTTCCAACTGCAGGGTAAGTCCCTGTAGTGCCATCAGCAAGTTCAAGGCCTCCCTCACCAAAAACTTCAGCATTCTGCCCAATCAAGACAAGAGCATCTTGCAAAGAGGCGGTCTCCTCTCCGACCGCAACCAGCCCTACCAGAAGAAGGCTGAGAAGCTGCCAAATGCCATCTTTTGTGGTCAGAAGAACAGTGGGGTTCCCAAGGACACTGAATGGGACATCAGGGACTGTCCCACCAGAACATCAGTGAAGAAGCTCATTGAGGCCTTCAGTCTCAATGAAAGTCTGAGGATGCCAAGGGACACCAGGAACTTGGGGTCAAGCCCCTGCCTCAGAAAGTGGGGCATCCCTGCCATGCCTCCCAGATTTCCTATATACAGGGGGCTAGCCCCTCTGTATGCTAAGCCCCAAATTTCTCCAGCAGCAGGCAGAGAACCTCTCAGGGTGGGCATGGGCTGGAGGCCTTCTGCACCCTTTCCCTCCCTTCCTACAGCAGAAGCATCCAATAGTGAGGACATCAGCTGGGAAGCAGAGGGAGACCTAGAGAACCTCCCCCCACCTCCTCTGGAAATCCTAATGGACAAGTCATTCACTGCTCTGGAACACCCCGAGAGCAGTCAGCCTGCACGGAGCTCAGTGGACGAGACCCTGGTACCAGGACTGCAAGAAGCTGGCCCACCAAGGAAAACATGGGCTTCCCCCAAGCTGACAGCCACCATGAGCCCCATGGACTTGCTCCCTAGCAAAGGCCCTGGCAGCTCCCTGAGGCTGCACAGCATTGGGCCAGGGATCATCAGGAATGTGGGCAATTCCAGAAAGCTGACCTTGGACCTGAACTCCCAGCAAGCAGCGAGCCCAAGCCCAGAAGCAGAAGGTGGAGCTCAGATTGGGGTACCAGTGGAGGATGCTGCAAGCCTCTCTGAACACAGCCAGAAGGCAAACCCTTGGCACCACCCTAACTCCACATCTGGGCAAAGCAGAACCTTGGATCCCAGCCTGGTCCGCTCTTCACGAAATCCACACTCTCCAGAAGCATCGAGGAAGGGTCCAGAGAGAAGCCCTCCAGGAATCAGGAAAACCTCTCCCACGAGAGCACAGTGGGCATCCCCAGGGGACAGGAGTCTGCAGAGCCTACCCTCCTCTCGTGGATTGTCCCAGCCAGGCCTCTCTGAGGTTCTCAGCTCCCCCAGCCCACCTCTGAGCCCGAGGACACTGAGCCCACCAGCCACAAAGAAGCCAACTTCCCCACCATGCGGGCACCTGCAGCCTAAACAAGCACAGGAAAGCCCATCCGTCCATCGGACAGAAACAAACACCCCTTCCTCTGCCTCCTCATCATCCCCCTCAGCGTCCCCCTCTCAGGGGACCAAGGAGATAAGTCACTTTGAGGATGGTGAAGCCACTATGACTAAAACACCCAGGAACAAGTGTTCCATATTCTGCCCGGCTGCCTCCTCTCAGTTTGAAGCTAAATCATCATTCTCAACATCACTTCCAAGGACGCTACCAGAACCTAGAGGCCCCAACAGGGCCCCAACAGGAGGCTGGAGGGGCAGCTCAGGGTCACGACTGAGGGCAGACCCGCAGAGGAGAACAACTCTGAGCGCCCTCAACCCACTGCCTTTCGTCAGAAGGACAGCTTCAGAACGCCAGCGCCAGCAGGGTCACCCTCTTCAGCTGCCCGGCTGCTCTTGGGAATCCCATCCTTGCCAAAGCAGGTAAGAGATGCCTGGCCACTGCCCAAGCAGCCGGGGTGCTCTTTGTACTGTCTAGGGTAGTATTTTTCAAACTGTTCCAAAGGAAGATGCAGTAGGGAAAAAGAGATGAGATGTATTGTCAGGTCTCCCATTGACCATGAACGACTGACTAGGTTGGCTAGCTCACTGCCTGCCGGAGCCCAGAAGCAGGAGTCTGTTCTCTCTTCCCACAAGAGGTTCTCTGTCAGGTACCAGGACCCTTTAAACTCTCAAACATTTTGAGAACTCAGTAGTTTTTACATATGATGAAAATTGGTTGAACCTTGAACTCTCCACCCCCAGAAATGTCACTGAGATACCTAGAGGGTCCATAGACCACATCTTAAAAACAGCTGGTCCTGAAAACAGGCAGAGAAATAGTGGAGTGGACTTCCCAGAGCCCTGAGGGCTTGGCTCCATGTCTCCACCAGTTTCCATCGTCTGTAGAATGAGGGTGTTCATGAGCATGAGCACCCAGAGGATGAGCTGCCCTTCCTGCCCACGGGAAGACTGAACACCTAGCATGCCTGTCTCAGCAGAGACAAGTTGATCCACGCTATGGGTTCAGTGTGCAGGCAGTTTAAGCACACAGCCGCGGGGCCGGTGGGCACAGAAAGGGCTCCTCTTCTTGATTGGTTGTTTAACGGAATACACAGGGGTGGGTGTGGGGGACGTGTCAACCCAAGGTCTATTAGAGAAACACTCTATCAGGATGTCTGATATAAGATAAGATGATGCTCCGACTGCAGCGCTGGCTCTGTCTGCATGACTCACAGTCCTGTCAACCCGCAGTTAATTTCTGCCGGGGTGATATGCATCACGGGCCTCACGATGTGTCCAGGCATAAATGGTAATTTTTTTTACAAAGTATTCAGCAGTCAATTTTAAGTAAAGATAGTATCTCGGGAAAGTTGTGCATTGTAATAGTTCTGTAACCTTCCCCAGTCACTTGAAAGAAATGAAATATTGATTACTTTTGTGAGAATCTTAACGTCACACTGCTCTTTTCTTAAATCTAAAATGCACTTTCTACATGGTGAGCACACTGGCTTTCAGCTAAGAACCCCGATAAACACTACCTACTCCGTTATTAGATTTCTAAAACTGTGCCCTTCAGGAGAAGAGCTTGAGAGAATAGTGACAATAAAGAGGCATTAATTAAAAACACTAACATTTTAAAGCAGCCGAGGCATAAAACTGCTCAAGAAGAAAATAATGCCCAGGCCTCTCCTCCTCCAAATAGGGCAGCCTAGAAGACTGTTTATGTTCTGAATCTCAAGTGTGTGTGTGTGTGTGTGTGTGTGTGTGTGTGTGAGAGAGAGAGAGAGAGAGAGAGAGAGAGAGAGAGAGAGAGAGAGAGAGAGATTTGTAGATTTGTGTGCGGCAGGAAGCACACCTGTGACTTGAAAGCAGAGTCTGCTCAAGGCCAAGTTGGTTGATGTCACTTACCACGCGCCCCATTCCCCTCCCTTTGGGTGTGGCTACACCCTGACGTCATTCCAAAGTCTGAAGACACAAAGGGGAAATGCCTGTCTCCCACCAACCACCCTACACCAAGGTGTGCAGTTAGCGTGTGGAAGCTGAAGCCCATCCGCAGTAAGAGCTCTGTACACACAGGATACAGTATAATTTTCTGCCATCCTGCCTACGAAAGAACCATACCAGAGGCTTAAGCATGGCTTTGCCAAGACCACACAAGTGTCAGAGAACCAGACAGTGCTTCCAAAGCTGGGCCGTGCAGGGAAACACTATGTCACACCCACTGTGTCTTACAGCAGGCAGATTGGAGTGCCCTAGAGATGTCTTTGACTCCATTTTCATCGCTCCATGCTAGGCACAAGCTGTTTTGTGGGAAAAGGATGATGTCTGCATCCTCCCGTTCTGGGGTACCTGGGGATCGGGAACAGGCCTTGGCAGCATCCCCAGGAAACTCGGCTACTGAGCTGTGATTCTTTGTGTGTATGCAGAATCCCCAGGTGAAAATACATCTCTAGCGTCAGATATTGGAGTCCTTTAAACACTCCAGAAGCCTCTACCCCAGCGCTTCTCAACCTCCCTGATGCTGGGACCCTTTAACATGGTTCATGCTGTGGTGACCCTCAATCATAAAATTATTTTCACTACTACTTCATAAGAACCATATGTAAACATTTTTGGAGATAGGGGCTTGCCCAAAGGGGTCGTGGCCCACAGGTTGCGAACCTCTGGTCCAGACTTTCTCCCCTACATGCTTCTCATCACTTCTCATCACTTCTCATCACTGTCTGATCCCAATTGGTAAGAGAGGAGCATTGTGCAAGTCCCGTGGGGTGCTTGGCTCAGGCTGCCCAGAGGCCAGCAGGGCAGCAGGTGGACAGTCTGTCTCCCTAACAGCTCCAGGAAGGAGAGAACCTCAACCACAGAGCGACAGCCTGTACAATTAGCAGGCTCCTGGCCTCAGCTTTTTGCAAATAATGGAACTCGGGAGGGGCTGAGAAAGAATTTAGATCCAATTTTCATGCCACCGGATCAACCTTCACAGAGCATCATGTCTCCTTTCCCTCCTGCCAGCCAGGCAGAGAGGAAGAAAGACTGGGGCATGGATAAAACACAACCTGTGTATGCTTCCTGGTCCCTCAGGGTCTCCAGGGAATGAAGAGAGGAGGCAGCTGTGAGCTGTGAACCCTGAACACACTAAGGTAGAGCCCTGTAACAGGCTAAGGCCATCACTGGCTCTAAGGCACAGTGGACTCCTTGATTCTAAAATATATGCATGTGTGCCGCTCTGTCCATCTTCTTCTCTTCCCACCTTGGCCTTGCTCATATCCAAACACAGGCTTGTTCACTGGTTTGACAACCCATGTACAGAGCAAGCATACTTCATTATAAAAATCAAGAGCGTGTTGTCACGGGCAGAACGAAGGGCCATATGGGCTATGCAGGTGGGAGGCAGGGCTCTTGTCCTGCTTTTGAAGTGACCAAGAGCTCTAACCAAGGCCTAGTTCTCTGAGCCCCAGGTACCCAACTACCATAGAGTCCCTTCTGGGTACAACTTCCTATAACACAGCACCATAGAGACGGATTCCCATTATCCTCTGAGCATCTACATGGGAATTGTGCATACAGTTTTCCATTTCACCCAGTACTGGTACCTGTGAGTCCTGGCGATCTAGGCACTGTTTTGATTTCCAGTTTGCAAAGGAAAAAAATCAGACCTAGTGGAGTTGATTGACATGCAGCAAGGCACACCGATGGCGAGAGCAAGAGCCAAGCTTTCAGCTCAGGCAGCCAGACACCAGCCTTCCCTAAGCAATCCTGCGACCAGCCTGCCAGCAACCAGCCCTGGGTGGCTTTCAGAGTTCATTCTGTCTACCTAGGCTTGTCCCATACTTTGTCACAGCCACATCCCATTCTCCCAAAGCATAGCCAGTTAGTTAGTGGTCTGCGAGGGTCCCTCCTCCTTTCACTGCCCTTAGGCATGGCACTCAGCACTGGGAAACTCTAATCTAACCAAACACTGGGCAAGACTGGGCCAAGCGGTTCCTTTTTGATTCCATTTAGGAAAAAAATAACAATTGTACAAAGACGGAATGATTTTTTCCTTGCTGTTATTGTTGTTTTTAATTCAAGCAACTAAGCCTAGCTCTTTATTAAACAAGAAATGCATTAGGAATACAAAGTTAAGCTAAATAAGGATCCAGTTCCCCCAGGCCTATTCCGAGAGCTGCAGGATTCTAGGCATAGAGGAAAGAGCATGAATGAACCTGCTGGGGAAGAGCTGGGAGCTGGTTCCCACCACATCTAGCTAGACCAGGAACACGGAAAGGATAATCTAGCCTGGATGTGAAATGGAAAGGCAGGGGGAGGGAAGAGGAGGGGAGGGAGAGGCAGAGGAGAGTGGGGAACAGGGAAAGAGCGAGAAGGAACAGCAGAGGAGTGTCTGATCCATCACTGTACTTTCTCTTGGCAGCAGCAGCAGCAGCAGCAGTGAGGAGAACCCCAAGCAAGAGCTCCCATCTTGGAATAACGCCTGTGCCCAAGAATTGCAGGGCAGCGGCACCAAGCGGGCATCTCCTTTAGAGCTCTGTGTGCTGGGCCATGGGCTGCAGCCAGAAGCTCGCATCAGCCGCAACCAGGAGAGAGCCCAGCCAGAGTCACAACACTAGCAGAAAGAAGTGGCCTGACACGTGACACACTGATGCCAGGGACCCTAGGACACATGAAGCAGTCATGAGAGGTTTGCACTGCTCCACGGATGGTGGGCAAACCAACTCGAACCGCAGTGTCTTGGAAAGACCTTCCTGATGGTCTGCAAAATTTTCAGCAACACTTGGATTCACTTCGCAGCAAAGATCCTGCTTTGCCTGTGGTTTAAATGTTAATGAAAACCTTAGAGCCTGCAATGATAACCTTTATCTTTTCAAGAGCTGGCCTTAACTAGAGGGAAAATATATTCGTTCTTAGAGGGCCATGTGATAACCAGTGGTGATGACATCATTTAAACCACAACCATGAGTGAAATAGTATCCCCTGGATAAGAAAATCAAAGTTGTGGGGAGGCATCCCCAGGAGGGCACTCCCCCCACAACCAAGGCTCTTGCTGGAGTTCAGACAAATTAGAAGAACAAAGCACAAACAGGTACAATGTGGGTGGCCTTGGCCTATGCGTTCTTCATTACATTCCATTGCTTTTGATTATTCTATCACTGTACCTGCCTCCAGCATAAGAAGTCATACAAACAGTAGGACAAGCTAAGTTTTTTTATTTGTCTTAAGGTTAAATGGTATGATGGTTAACGTTGTCGACTTGACAGAATCCAGAACCACTGAAGAGACAAGCCTTTGGTCATGTCTGTGAGGGATTTTCTAGGTTGAGTTTGATGAGGTAGGAAGCCCCACCCTACTATGATTGGCACCTTTCCATGGGGGACTCAGATCCTGAACCTCAGAAAAAAGGAAGAAAACTAACGACCAACATTCATTTCTTCCTGCTTCCTGACTGTGGATGCAATGTGACCAGCGACTTCCAATTCCTACCACCCCACGATGGACTGCACCCCTCAACCTGTGAAGCCAGAATAAACTCTCCCTCCATTAAGATGCTTTTGTCAGGATATTGTGTCCCCTATGTTAGCAGAGAAACTAACATACGTGGTTTGTTTCGACAACACAGCATTGAAGTCTCCACTGATAGCTTTGTTTAGAAGCAAATTGCTCCTGACACTAGTAGATGAGGCAGTTAGGACATCCATCCAGTCCCACCCACACCCTGCTTCCCCTGTTCAAGCCCATGCTATGAACTTAAAAGCTTCCAGCTCCCACTTGTGGCCATGCCGCCCTTGGCCTCGGTGTGTATCAAATTCTCTGGCTGAGCTAAACACCCACACACTTCTGGGTCTGAGCAAACACAACTGAGCCTCCAAAACAAGAGGCCTGTTCTTTGCACTGGGTAGGGGCCGCAGCCCAGAGACAGGGAGGGTATGGTGCATTCTCGCAGGCTTCCCCACCCCCAAGCTTCTTGCCAAGTTTATTCCTAGGTCATCTGCAGAGAAGTTCTGTTGGTGCTGGAAGTAAAGCCAAGGAGCACCACTCATGCCAAAATCCCTACTTCTTCCAGTGAGCCAGATACTTGCTGCAGAGCCTGGAATTTTTCCATCCAGAGCTGGGGAGTGCTTGCTATTTAGAAAAGAATTTGCAGTGATTGGGTGCTTCAATGCCTGCTCAGTGGGCTGTCAAAAGACAAGAATTCTCACCCACGGCTACAGCTAAGCAGGCTGAACTTCCCAGATCTGCCTCCAAGCTGAGGTTTTTCAGTTTGAGAAAATTACAGACCTCAAATCCTTTTTTGTTAAAATAGATCGTGGGCTCACGCACGTGTTATACCGGGTCCTGGAGCCTCCACCTCCCTCCTACTCCTCTCTCCCCAGGGTCAGGCTTGTGAGTCTGACTACGTGAATCTCACCTGACCTGTCACGTTTTTTAGAACGAGAGCGGCCAGGCTTCAGGGACACCCCTGAAGCACCGTTGATGAAATGACCAGGAGACACCGCGCTCACCCCTGTTATGCAGGGCTACTGACTCGTGTTTGCTCCTGGGACTGTGCTAACTTCAGGGCGGTACCTGAGCCATGGGTGTAGTTCTGGGATGAGCCTAAAACGTGCTGTCTTCTGTTTGGGTACCACCCTAGGTGGTTGGGCGGGCAGCTTGGGAAACACAAAGGCAGGGCTGAGCAAGCAGAAGCAAACAATGTCCTGTAGCCTCTAGAAGTTTACCCGTATGTGAGTCACTTTAGGCACCATGGGTCTAGGACCTAAAGCAGCGTTTCTCAACCTGGGGGTTGCAACCCCTTTGGAGGTCATATATCAGACATCCTGCATATCCGATATTTACACTATGATTACTAATGGTAACAAAATTACGCTTTTGAGGTAGCAATGAAATAATTTTATAGTTGGGGGATCACCACATCATGAGATATGAAAGGGTGGCAGCCTTAGGAAGGGCGAGAAACACTGGTTTAGAGGAAGATTCCTGGGGATCTTATGAAACAAGGCAGAGCTTTGGCTACTGGGGTTGCACATACTGAATGAAACTGGGGTGTGGTGGGCTCTGTAGGCATCCCGGCTGGCAAAGAAATGATCCGGGTGGTGTAAGAAAGAAATCTGGTTCCGCTCAACCAGCTGGTTAGCCAGCCAGCGCTTGTTCAGACTTCTGAAGTCTAATGCCAAGTAAATTATTTTTTACGGTAAAACTTTGAACAAATTTTCCCTCATGACAATTATCACAGCAAAGCTTTAGGTGTGGCTACATCAAACTCCTTTGCAAAGTACATTTCTTTAGCAAAGCCCCTTGTGAACTTCTCTACTAGAATGGGTTCTGCTGACTGAGAAACATCGCTCAGGAGTCTGGGCCTAGAGAGAAAGAGTTTGCAATAAGCATCAGGATGGGTCCTATTGGCTGAGAAATGGTGCTCAGGATTCTGGGGGATTTGGGTGAAGACTGGCTCTATAGACTAGCCCAAGATCACCAGGTCAGCAAACAACACAGACTCCAACCTCCCAGCATTTTTTAAATGGATTTCTTCAATTGAAGAAAAAGGCCTGTGTGTTTAACAGTTCTGGTTTCTCTAGTGCTGATCTGTGAGCAGTGGGCCTCTCACCCTTGTACCCTGGGGTCCATGTGGGGATAACACAAGAGGACTTTTATTGGTCGTAGCTTCAGAAGCCCAGGTGTAAAGAGAAACCTGATAGTCCTAGGGGATGGCAGATCACCAACCCAGGCCTCCCTCATCGAACTGTGCAGGTTGAGGCTAGGTTGAGTTCATTAGTCGCTGAACGCCCCACAGCAGTGATGAGAGCTAAAAGTGACCAGTCAGAAACCAGGCGACATGCTGTATCATAGAGGCTCAGCACCCCAGACAACTTTCTGGAAGAGCCAGGCAGGAACTCCTGTTGTACCCCATGAAAGTGCATGCTAGGGGCCTTCCAGAGAGTGAGGCCTGCCTCCCCCAACCACACACACACACACACACACACACACCATGCTATGCTACAGGTAGCAGAGCCAGGGCACAGCAGCTCTTGTTCCTGCCATCAGTCATGGATGGCACTTTCTTACCTCCTCTAGAGGATGTCCTTGTGCCCTGAGAGCCTTAATGACTTGCCATATGTCCCTACGTGTGAGGCTCCAACTGCCACTAGAACCAGGAAGTAACAACAGTATGTTGATATGGCTCAGTGACTCACAGGCTATGGGACTTCTAAGCCATCTTCTACCAGAGCATATCAGGAGAGAGTTGCCAAAGCTAAGGAGCTGGGAGCAGGAGAGGCAGTGAAGTTCAAAGGTCAGGCAGTGTTGAGCTGATACCAGAGCAGATTGCAAGAAGGGTTGCAAGAAGTAAGAATTTGGTCATCATATAAACATCACCTAGCTTAAGGAACCCATGAGTTAAACTCTGTACAAAAGAAATTAAACCCACTTCAAGCTGCCAGGCTTATAGTATCAACTCAGCTGTATCCCTCCTGGAGACCAAGCCCTCCCCAAAACCCATGTCTACGATTCTACCTTAGGAAGTAAATTCCTGGTAGCCATGAAGGGCAAGGTCAATCCCACAGGTTCTCAGATCCTTTTATCTATGCTTAAGGCTCTGTCAAAGAGTCTTGCCCTTGCTGGGACAAATCCACTTCTTTTGCTCAATAGAGAAGACGACAGTTTTTGTTTATTTTTCTAGTAATTACACCAATGGGCCCAACCCACCAAGCAAGCACTCAGAAGTGTACTTTTCTGTAGTAGAATTAGAAACCAACAAGGAACATGGTTTTATCTGTCATTCTTACACCAGACAAGGGGGTGTCTCCATGGGGTGCATCACACCCTATTCTCCTTTGGATCAACTCTCCTCAGTGGGTGTACATACATCATTCATCCTCCATCCCATGGGGACCTCAGAGCTGTAAGGAGGGAGGTTTCAGCACAGCTTTCACCCAACACATTTAGTCACATAGCAAACAGATCTTCCCCAGGGGAAAAACACAATCTTTTATTTCCATCAAAGCATTCACGAAGGTGGGGGAAAAAAGGTGCAAATATTATTCTAGCAGAGCAGTAATAGCTTTTTCGCAAGTATGAATACAATCCTCACAATGAAATATAACATCTCTACGGGCTGTGCTGTTGTTTACTATAAGCTGTATCTATTTGCCTTCCGTATGTCACATGCCCAATCCAGATCCTCAGTTCTTCCAAACGGATAGAAATGCATGGCAGATAGACCAAGGAGATTTGCCCCTTCATTGCAAAGAGCTTATGTTCGACAAGGCTCAATTCATAAATCCTATGGTGTGAATAAAAGGAGTTTTGAGAAATGTATTCTTTTTCTAAAATAAACCAGTGTTTTGCATGTACCAGGGGAGCTGGTACAGTGAATTATGCATGTTGACATGCTTGTCAATTGATCATCTGGTCGACCGCTTACAGGCTGCCAAGCACCCATTCCATCTTCCAAAGGAAATCTTTTCAAAGGTAATATATTTTTAAGTAGCCCCACATCAAAGATTTTGTTGAACCACCATAAAGTAAATGAGTTCTGAACCTGCAGTAACAGAACATGGTATATTGCACTATCGTTTCATTCCCGTGCCTGCTTTAAGTTTAAATAAAGTCCCATCAATCTATCCAGACATTTTTATGAAATGTAATTAAAGATACCTTGCACAAGAGGAGGCACAAACAGTTAACTCACTCAGCTCTCTAATTCAATTTTATGGAGGAGCTCGGATTCTACAGGCTTGGTTACACTCGTGGACTTCAGAAAGTCAGTTCGAGGATCATGTGGAGGCCTGACATCAGGAGACAATGACTTTCTATTGATCCGACAGCCGGGGTTCTGAATGCTGATGTCCCAGACACCCCGGCAGTCTTGGTATTTCTACCAGCATCCGACCTCAGTTGTAATGGCACCACAGGACTTCATTTATAGTCAACAGGGGTTTAAAAAAAATGAGAATTGGAGAAGTGGGGAGCAGGAGGTAGATGTGGCTCACTCTTTGAAAACCAAGATTGGGGGATTGGGGGGAGGCACAGCTGTCTAATCCATCTTATTGAGATATTGAGACATGTTAGAGAACTCAGAATGCCATTGATTCTCCTCTCTCTCTCTTTCTGTCTCTCTGTCTCTCTGTCTCTCTCTCTCTCTCTCTCTCTCTCTCTCTCTCTCTCGTGTGTGTGTGTGTGTGTGTTGAATGTTCACAGATGCCTGTCTTTATTTCACAATTCTGGTTAAGCATTCATTCTCATGTTCCCCTCTTTCCAGAGATGCACACTGACCCATAAAGAAATGGAAGAATGACTTTCAGAAAGCTGGGCCCAGTAGCCCAGTCAGTCCCAGAAGCAGAGAGGTGGAAAGAGGAAGATGGGAATATCAGGCCAGCCTGGGCAACATTAGCAGGTTCAAGTCAACCTAGGCTATATAACAAAACTTTGTCTAAAGAAAAAGGGAAGAAAAAAATTTAAAAAAAGAAAAAAGAAAAAGGGATGGAGAGATAAAGGGAAGGAAGAAGGGAGGAGAAAATGGGAAAGAGGATGGGGAAGAAAATCAGTTGTCAAACTCAGTAAGAATTGACTGGATTCTTTGAGAGTGGCCTTGTCTTCCTGTGTGAAAATAATAAAAGATTAAAACATTTTGCTTAGAGATACAAGTCTTCATGTCAAATATACCAAACAGGGAAAATAAGTTCCTAAATCCCATTTATCTCAGGCAGAATCTTGGGGTGATCTGTCACAGAGATGGTCAGCAATTACTTTGGCCCCTAAACGTCCTCCCAGAGGAAGGATGAAAGACCTGACAAAATTTACACCTTTTCTTTGTATGCAATGCTCTCCCTTTCCAAAACACAAATTTAGGTCCTACCAGAGTATGAACAAAGTATTTCTTCAGCACCTCTTTTACAAAAATAAACAAAAAGTAAGGTTGAGAGCTCACCAATGTGTTGCTCCAAAGATGTGTCACCAGGTAGTGGCAGAAGACACACACATGCCCAGTTCCAAAACAGCTTCTTTCCCAATACACCTGCAACAAACATCTTCTGGATTGTTCCAGGGTAGGGTGAGGCAGCTCTGAGAGACAGCACAGCCTTCTTGGGGAATTTCATTTACAAATAGGAAACTAATTTTTATACCCAACTTCATCCATGCCTTCTAAACTGGCTTGGATAGAATTTTAAACAATAACCCTTTGTGGCCAACTAGTCCTCCTCGCCTCTCCCCAAACACGCATATCAAACCACCCCTGGCATTAAGGGAGTAGGAATCTTTCTCCAAAAGCTCTTAGCTCTCACTGCCGTGAACCCATGCAGTGGCTACCAGGTGACAATATGGCATTCCCCAGCAGTTGCAGCTGCACCTCCCCTGCTGGGAGCAGCACTGGCTTTACTTCAGTGCCCCAAAACGGTACAAGATGACAGATTCAACAGAAAAAAAAAAATGTAGGCCCATCATGAAAATTGTTTATCTAGTGGTCCCTTCCTTTGAACTGGAAAGGATCGACTGTGTTTACAAAACCTGAGGCCTTTTTTTTATACTATTGTTTAGTTAACGTTTCTGACACCAGCCCTGAAGGTGCTGGTTCACTTTCTGCATGTAAAACTTCTCAAGGAGAGCCCAAGGTGATGCTAATAACAGCTGTCAACCCGCAGAGAGGTAATTATAAAGCCATGATTAAAACAAAACAAAGCCTCAAATGTCACAGCCTTCTTCAAGGGAACACCAATTTGACAGAGAACCGGACACCAGACCGCCCCCTGAATAAGGCCCAGGAATAATGACCCAGCACATCCCCCACACAGCTTTGACTCATAAACATATCCCCCTCAAGGGGGCAGCGAGCATCCTGTGCCCTGATGCTGCCAGCAGCCTGGAGCCCAGCTAGTGGCAGCAAGCCCTCTAACCTGCCACCTCTTGGGACTCACCAGCCTGGCTGCCTGATCCTCTGTAGATTCCTGGGCCCTTTCCCCCAGAGCCAGATCTACAGTGAGGCCAACAGAGCAACCACCCCTGCCTCCTCTTCCCTCCCCCTCCCCAGAGCAGTTTTCATCAACCACGTTTGGGAAATCCTAGTTTAGAAAATTCTGACCACTTGGCTGTGGGGTTTGCTTGGAGATTTAACCATCAGAGTATTAAGGCCACGGCAGAGGTCCTGAACCCTAGGCTTGTGTGGGCTGGTTCTGGACTGGGAGTATAACTCAGTTGGAAAAGTGTTTGCTTGTGCAATGTGAGGACCTGAGAACAGAACCCACATAATGAAGCTGGACACAATAATTTGTACCTGCAAGCCCAGAACCAGGGAGGTTGAGATGGCTGGGTCCCAAGAGTTCCCTGGCCACCTAGCCTCATGACCAGCAAGCCCTAGGTCAGGGACAGACCCTGCCTCAAATACCTAAGGCTCTTTGCCCTGAGGTTTTGACAGAAAATCTCTAAGTTGAGAGTAGCTGCAGGAACCCATGGAATTCCAATGGGCTGTGACTGACCTGGGGGTAGAAGACCCTGATAGGTCAAGATCCGTAGAGAATGACAGACCTGGGCACATACCCAAGCTCCAGCTGCATTCTAGGGCCTGATGCTAAAGCAGACCCCCAGCCCAACCCATAGTACCCATGTCTTATTGGAAATGTCAAAACTCAAGCCCTGGGGGGCTGGAGAGATGGCTCAGTGGTTAAGAGCATTGCCTGCTCTTCCAAAGGTCCTGAGTTCAATTCCCGGCAACCACATGGTGGCTCAAAACCATCTGTAATGAGGTCTGGTGCCCTCTTCTGGCCTGTAGACATATACACAGACAGAATATTGTATACATACTAAATAAATAAATAAATATTTTTAAAAAAAAAACCTCAAGCCCTGATCGGGTCTGTCAATCAGTCTGTCTGCACTTGACCCGACTCCCTGAGAACTCTACGCTGGCTGAGGACACTCGCTCTACACCCCTGGGTTCCAGCTTCTTCCAGCGAAAGAGAGAGGTGACCTCCTTCTTCAAGGACATCAAGAAGAGTGACAGAACCCAGCACAGCATGTTGCAGGTGTTTGATTAACAGGCTGCCTTGTTCTCCTGCCTCCCTTGTCCCACTCCACAAAAAGAGCAGAAAGAGTGCCACCCTCCCCATCTCCTCCTCTCCATCCTGGGGATGTAGCTGAATTACAATGTAAGGAAAACACTTTTATCTAGAAAGTTCAAACTCTCCTGCTTTCAGCTATGAGCCTCCAGGGGAATAGGAGGGGACACCAGGGAGGGAGGGGCGTCCACATCTCCTTATCCACCCTCCAGTGAAAGGCTTGAGAGTGAAAAGGGCCAAGGGTGGCTGCAAGGACCTGTCAAGCAAGGACAAAGGAGCAGAAATGACAGACCCCAAAAGTGAGAAGGTCCCTGCCTCCTACTAGAGAGGACAGAACACTTTGTTTGCCCTAAACTCACATAGACTCGGTGGGTCTCGGGCTCCACCAAGCCCCAGCACTGCAAGGAAAACAGAGATCCACATCACTAGTTTCTCCAAAACACTGACACCCCCCCCCAGAATGTTACAGCCATTGTCAAGGGCTCCCCGTGTCTTATGCTAAACAGTTTATAAGAATTACCTCAATAATCTTCACAGCAGCTGGGTTAAGGTGGATATTATTGTCATATACACCCCACCACTACTACCACACACACACAAAGGTTGACAAAAAGACACACATCAGCAAGTCACAATGCCTAGACTTCTTAAGCTCAGACCTTGGGCCTCTGTACCTGATCTCAGTCTCTGTCTCCAATCGCTGGACACCCCCGAGATGAGAGGAGAGCAGACCTGACAGGCCTGGAGCACCATAGAGCCAAGGACATTTTGCAGTTTCTGAATTTGACCACAGATTAGAGTCTCTTGAAGAAGGAAGGTGAGAGGAGGAAGAGGAGAGGAAGAGGAGGGGGAGGAAAGAAGGAATACATGGACAAATGGAGAAACGTGGGGAGAAAGGATGGGGGAAGGGAAAGAGAGAAGGACAGAGGGAACCTGAGTCTCACCTCAGACCAACTGAGTCAAAACCCTGAGGGAGGAGTCTGAAGCATAAGGTGGACTGTGAAGCGGCGTCTTCCTCGCACCTCCTTTTCTAGGCTCCACTTTCTCTACTCCACCAAGGAACAGAAGACCTGATTTTTAACTAGAAGGTAGGAAATGAATAAAGGAAGTGAAAAACAAGATAAAAAGCCAGGTTTGGAGTAAAGCTTCCTAAAATCTCAAGCATCCCACTTGATGTAAAAGGAAGTTGTAATGATCATTCTTCATTGCCATCTTGACTGGCTTTGAAATCACCTGGGAGACACATCTCTGAGCATGTCTCTGAGAAGTTTAACTGAAGAGAAAAGACCCACCCTGAGTGTGGATGGTCTCCATCTTAGCTACTTTTCTATTGTGATAAGACACCATGACCAAAGCAACTCACAGAAGAGTTTATTTGGAGTTTTTAGTTTCTGAGGGTTAAAGTCCATGACAACCATGGCAGGGAGCATGGCAGTAAGACACAGAGGAAGCAAAATGAGAATGCCATGTGGCTAACACAGACAAGAATTATGGGTTAAGATGTAAGATATGAGAGTTAATAAGAAGCCTGAGTGACCAGGCAGGAAGTAGAGGCAGAGCAATGAGAACAGGAGAATTCTGGGAAGAGAAAAGATTCAGTCAGCTGTCGTCACCCAGACACAGAAGATGCAAGATGAGAATGCCTCACTGAAAAAGGTACCAACCCACATGGCTAACACAGACAATAATTATGGGCTAATAAGAAGCCTGAGCTACTAGGCCAACCAGTTTATAATTAATGTAGACCTCTATGTGTTTCTTTGGGATTGAATGGCTGTGGGACCAGGAGAGAAAGAAACCTTTGTCAACAGCAGTAGGCAGGCAGGCAGGCAGGCAGGCAGGCATGGTGTTGAGCAATGGCTAAGAGCGTCTGTCTTGAGATACAACCACAATGCAGAGGGGAACATGCTGGGAATGGCATGACCTTTGAAACTTCATAGCCCACATCAGTGACACACCTCCTCCAACAGGACCACACTTCCCAATCCTTCCCAAACAGTTCCATCAACTGGAGACCAAGTATTCAAATATATGAGCCTATGGGGTCCATTCTCTTTCAAACCACCACAGTACCATCCCATGAGCCAGGGCTCCAAAAAGAATAAAAAAGGGAAGAGCAAGCTGAGCACCAGAGTTTTCTCTCTCTGCTTCCCTACCAGGATAAAATGTGACCAACTGCCTCATTCTCCTGCCTCCCATGCCTCTGTCACCACGATGGGTCATACCCTCAAACCATGATCCAAATGAATCCTTCCTTTGGTCATTTCTGTCAAATACTCTGCCACAGAAATGAAATAAGGGATATGGAATTCCTGTGATAATTTGAAAAAAAAACTGTGGCATGTGAAAGAAAGATGCCATGCCACAGAGCTCATATGAAGGAGTTTTTTTATTGAGGGAAAGTGAATGGGAAAAGGAGGGGAGGAGAGATTGACCTCTGGGGACAGGAGTGGCAGAAGAGAAGAGAGAAGAGAGAGAGACAGAGGCAGACAGAGACAGCGAGAAAGAAAAAGAGATGGGAGGTCAGCAGGGCCCTTTTAAAGAGGAACATAGTGAATGTGCACAGGAAGTGCTCTTAATGGCTGCAGCTGAGGAGGCATACCCAAGGTCAGTCAGTACAGATGCCTGAATATTCACAAGTCCTGGTAGTTACAGTCTGCAGACGTCTCAATAGTGTGTTATTCTCATGCTGGGGGTGGAGGGCGAGAAGAGGACTTGTCATAACCAAAACCTACATGCCCACCGCCAGAAGCATCTCCTGTGTCTTAGTGAGGGTTATTATTGCTGTGATGAAACACCATAACCAAAAGCAAGCTGGGAGGAAAGGGTTTATTTCCGCTTACACTTCCAGATAACAGTCCATCACTGAAGGAACTCAAACAGGGAAGGGATCTGGAGATAGGAACTGATGCAGAGGCCATAGAAGGAGGCTGCTTACTGGCTTGCTCCTCCAGGCTTGCTCAACCTGTTTTCTTATAGAACCCAAGACCACAGCCCAGGGATGGCACCACCCACCACTGGCTGAGCACTCCCCCATCAATCACTAATTAAGAAAGTAATTACAGGCTTGCCCACAGACCAGTCTTATGGAGGCATTTTCTTAATTGAGGTTCCTTCCTCTCAGATGCCTCTAGCTTGTGTCAAGTTGTTATAGTAAGCCAGCAAATCCTAGAAGTAGAGTTTCTGGCTCACACACATAAATCAAAGAATTGGGCTAGCCCAGCCCTCAGCCACCATCTCTGAGGTCTAGCGGGACAACACTCACGGCCCATGAATGGCCTTCATATGAGGCTCTTGGAGGATGTCCCAGCAGGCTGGGGCCCAGGTTGTTAGTGTGCTATCCTCTCTGTGGTTTGCAAACAACAACCTGTAGCCCAGGCTCACCTGAAACTTCAATCCACCACACTTGATTTGGGCTTCCCAAAGTCTGCCAGAACCACCCAGTTCTTTCTCGGTAACAATGTACCAGGGGCGTGGGCTGCAGAGACCTTGACTGCCCAGCAAATAGAAACCTGAGATCATGAAGGAAAACAGAACAGAGCAAAGATTTGCCCTCCCCTTCTCTACAGCTGGTGGTTATTTTCAACACATCCACCCACGAGAACCCTAGGAACAGGAAGCTTGGGCTTGAGGTGGGCACAGAAGACAGGAAAGAGAATCAAGCTTCATTCTTTTTTATTCTCTCTCTCTCTCTCTCTCTCTCTCTCTCTCTCTCTCTCTCTCTCATGTGTATGTATAGATGTATTGTGAAAGTATATGAGGGTGTAAGCGAAAGACCCTCCATCTTACTCAATGAGGCAAGGTTCTTCAGTCAAACCCAGAGCTTGCCAGCTTGACTAGTGCACTAGCTGGCTTGGTCTGGGGATCCTGCCCTTGCCTGCTGATCCTGGAATGACAGAGGAGCTCCTGTGTCCACCTAGTGTTGACTTAGCCTCTGGGGCCCTGAATGCCAGCTCTCAAGCTTGCACAGCAAGTGCTTTAACCGCTGAGCCGTCATCCTCCAAGCTCAGCTTCATTCTGCCTTCAAACGTCTCTGCCAGCCTCTCAGTCCCTCGGCCCTTACAATTCCAAAGAATCTTGAATTACTCTCGTCTCTCCTTGCATCTTGACAAGTCCCCCAAAAGTTTGCTCAGACAATAAGCAAACATGGTTAATTAAATTGCATAAAGCCTTAGAAAGATTTAGAAATCGGTCTCTTTGAGTGTTTCTACACAACTTTGTAAGCATTTCTCCCAGCCCAGACTGAGTCGGCTTCTGGAAAGCCCTGCTGGGGTCACCATGAGGTGAACAGCAGCTCACACTGACTCTGGAATGACCCGCAGTCACACTTAAGCTGGCTATTAAAAGCCAAGCCCCAAGCTGACTTGCAATCTCCCACTCAGCATGGGGAGGGGCTGGCCAAGCTCTGGCTTGGCCCAGAGCTTCCCTGGCTTAAGACCAGGTTCCGCTGGAGAGGCTCAGAACAATGTAGAACTCATATCAAACCTGGAGATCAGATGATGGATGATGAAGGGGGATTCCACTGGGCGGTGGGTTGGTACTGCCAGAAAACCTGCTGGCATGAGGCTGAGCCTCAGGACTTCACCATCTGCACCGGCCCTGTATGGTGCTATGTCTGAGTCCTTGGCCAACAGTGAAGTGTCACCCCTTCAGCCTTCTCCACATCACAGCTGCCTGACCGCATGTTCAAGACAATGACCTGAGCTCTTAAACCCTAGGCATAGCACTAGTCAAGGCAAACCAAGGCTACTACAGGGATGTCCAGACCCCACCTCCATGGTCAGGACCCCTCACTGGTTTTTCCCTAGGGATTAATACCATTCTCTGTTTTCTCACAACCTGGCCTACACTGAGCTAAACATTCCCAGGATTCAGCCCGTCTATAGCAGCCGATGCCATTTCGTCTAGTCCATGAGACAGCAAGTACAGCATGCAGACTCCACCCCACGGTCCCATCCATGCTGCTTTAAACATGAAGCATCATCTAGTCCTAGTCAGAACAAGCCAGACAGCCAACTTCTAGCAAAGGCGTCTAGTAGTGCGTTTGCTAGATTCTTCCTGCTCCCCACAGAAAGTCCCGCGGGACACGCAGAGACTTAACTCAAGGTTCTGCAGGGCTGAAGCAGGATGGGCTGGAAGATGCAGCACGTGCAATGACTTTCAGTCAAGTCAGTGATAAACAGAGCGTATCTGAGTGGGCAGTGAAGGGCTCTGCGATGCAGGAGGCTTCCAGCTGCGCACAGATGTGGCGGCGGGGTTGTATTCCTGCACTAGGTGGGCCTATGTGTCCCTTTCTTTCCTAGCTACTTGTCACTATCTTATCTAAAACTAGGGTTGCTGTTGTCATGTTTCACAAACCTGTCTGCTGGGAAATTCTCTGTGGTTAAAAAAAAAATGTAAGATAAAAAAAAACCTTAGAAAAATAAGCAATTCTTTTATTTCTACTTCAAAATATACTGTATACATTGAGGACCCTAAGGAGGAGAGTAGGCCATGAGGTGACTCAATCATAAAAATAAAATAAGGTAAAAAATAATAATTTCCCACATCAGAGCCATCTTTAATCCAGCTGCTGGGGGCAGGTGGTTCTAGTCCTCTCGCTGTCAGAGGCCGTTCCTCCACCGGCGACCTTGTCATTGCCACCCAGAGATTCAGAGTCTACAAGTCCCTGGAGCGTCTTGAGGACATGCTGGGGCTGATTGGCAGCGAAGTCCTGCAGGCGGGACCCCATTTGCTCCTGGAGGCTTCCAGCCAGCCTGCACACTACTGTGCGGACGTTCCCACCACGTCCCGGCAGCACGCCGTTGCCACTCATCTTGTTCAGGAAGTACCAGAGGACTGGAAGGATGTGCCGCTCCACAGCCTGAGGTTTTCGGGGGTACACTGAGGCCACCAGCACTGTCACAAAGGAAAGAGGGAGGGTCATTTGAGCTGTGCACTCTCTTCTCACTTCTCTCCAGCACCACCAGTTCTGTGCTCAGAGCAGAGGGCAGTCACCCCTGCAGGGTTGACTTCCCACCTAGGCCCTATGCTCAAGCCTCACAACATTCAGGAACCCATGAAAATGCTTCAATTTATTTTAACATCAGAAGAGAAATATTGGTTTGTATTCACAACAGTCATAAAATATGATTTTATTTTCTATGAAAGAAAGGACCACAAATCCAATGCAAATGAGGTAGGTCCATGGTGATTGTAGTGTGTTCCCACTGCCCCAGTGAGGGAGGTGAGGTAGGCTGCAATCCCACCTCTGTAGGCAGAAGCTGTTCTTAGGTTCCCAGCAGCCCAGACCCAAATAATCACCCAAAACTATATGAATTGCAACACTGTTTGGCCAATGGCTCTAGTGTGTTCCTAGTTAGCTTTTACATCTTAAATTAACCCATTTCTATTAATCTATGTATCACCACGAGGCTGTGGCCTACCGGGAAGGTTCTAGCATCTTTCTCCTTCAGCAGCTACATGGCATCTCTTTGACTACAACTACTCTCTCCCTGTATCTCTTTGAGCCTAGCTATATTCTGCCCTGCCATAGGATAAAGCAGCTTCTCTCACAGCATATAGAGGGAAATCACATCACCCCTTTACTGTCTACCAGGTGTGTGAACTCGGGAATGCTATCACCTCTCTGAGCCTTTTTACGTTTGTAAAGTAAAAGTTGCAGGCCTAAGCCAGGCTCTCAAGATTGCTAGAGATTCCATCATAATAAATGTCAAGTAAGTAGGTGACAAATAGCAGCCAATACGAACAGTGCAGAAACCCTCATTGCCACCCAGGAAAGTCACACCAACACAGAGAAATGCCACACTAGTGCTGTAGCCTAGAATGAAGTCATTCTAGAGACATACATGCACCCCTCTCTTTGACTATCCACATATGGAGACAACAGTCCCTAGGAAATAAGAATCTCACCAGGAACCTTGTGCTGATAGAAGGAAAAGGCCTTGTCAGACCACCTTGCAGTGAGACTGGAGACAACGAGGATGCACATGCCTACACCTGGTCCAGGACAAGGTGACTACGTCTGCCTCTATTCCAACCTAAACCTCAGGTCAGGACCCCAAAGACGAGCTGAAGGAGGCCACTGGACCTCTTTCTTGCTCTTCCCAGTGTGGCCATATTGAGTAAGTCTCCTTTCTCTATTTTAATCTATTACTTGTTCTTTAATTGGCTTGTTAAGGATGGGTTGCTGAAACTAGCTTGTTAGGGCTGCCAGGGTCCAGACTCCTACTTAGCGACTCCAGCAACAGGGAGAAGAGTAAAGAGTCTCTGAAGAAGTCTAGCACAGCTAGCAAGGAGCAAAACCCACAGCACCTGGGCATTTTTTTTAAATATTTATTTATTTATTATGTATACAATATTCTGTCTGCATGTATGCAGGCCAGAAGAAGGCACCAGATCTCATTACAGATGGTTGTAAGCCACCATGTGGTTGCTGGGAATTGAACTCAGGACCTTTGGAAGAGCAGGCATTGTTCTTAACCACTGAGCCATCTCTCCAGCCCAGCACCTGGGCATTTAATGCTACAATTAGCCAGCTGTCCATGAGGATGAATGTGTGTGCAAGCTCTCAGGCTCCAAAAAGATCCTACAGTCCAGAGAACTGTTTTCTCAGAACCCAACCCTCTAAATTCAAGAATACTCATCACCCACATGAACCTGCAGAAGCTCTCTATCACCGAAGTAAGTACCAGGGCTACAGCCAATGTCAAAAGCCTACCCAGACGTTCATTGAGAGGTTGTCTTGGCCTGAGGTTATGACTATTATCCTAAGTGCAATAGTGCTAACCAACACTGCCAGATAGATAGATAGATAGATAGATAGATAGATAGATAATAGATAAAGATAGATGATAGATAGATAAAGATAGATAAAAATAGATAGATAGATAATAGATAGACAGACAGATAACAGATAGAGATAGATAGATAGATAGATAGATAGATAGATAGATAGATAGATAATAGATAGATAAAGATAGATAGATAGATAGATAGATAGATAGATAACAGATAGAGATAGATAGACAGATAGATAGATAATAGATAAGGGAAGATAGACAGATAGATAATAATAATAGATAACAGATAGATAGATAGATAGATAGATAGATAGATAGATAATAGATAGATAGATAGATAAATAGATAGACAGACAGACAGACAATATAGAGACATATGCAGCCTAGTCTGCCTGGCATCCTAGCCAAGTGCTGGTATGGGACCAAGAAACAAGTAGGTTCTGGAAGACTATGTGGGCCTAGCCATATATGAAAAACTACTCCAATCTAAGTCTTGGAACTTCAAGGCTCCATTTCAGGCCAAAAAGATGGATATGAGTCCATTGTTCAGAGAAAGAAAGCAAGACTCAGGCGAAGGACTTCTCTTCATGAAGACCTTGTTGAAGGCAGAGGCCGCTTTGCCTCAACTCCAAAGCTTACACCCACACTGTCCTCCAAACTTCAAGGAGTCCCATGTCTCAGAAGCCAATCTAGAGCTTTAAATGCCCAATTTGTTCTTCTCTCACCAGCTTAGCATCTTCCAAACCCATGGGTGTTCCTTTGACTTCTGAGACAGCGGGGGAACAGATAACCTGGATATCCCCCTCAGAGGGACCAGATGACCTGGATGTAATCCCTCAGGTCAGACTGATACTCTCCACAGCATTTCCAGGGAGTGTAAATGTCGGCTATGACTACCCCAAGGTTCCTGCGTCCCATGAGAGGGGTTTCCTGGGAACACCAACGGTCACAGTTCTCTTAGGTGTCAAAGTGGTGACTGGGAAGGCAGGCTTACACCCTGAAGCCATGTAAGCATCACTGGGGAAGGCACCAATACAAAGAGCCTTGGAGGGGTTCCATGAAGAGGGGGACTGACTGGAACAAACTAAATGCTGTGCTCTCTGGGCTTGGAGAAGGCTATGTTGGGGAAGCAGTCACCCAGAGGCAGAAGAGTGGTCAGGTAGCCCTGAGGAAGAGGGGCAGAGGAGGCAGGAGAGAAGCGGCTACATGTATTCAATAGTCAAAATGTTTCTGTCTCTGTGGGATCTCATCCACACAACCAAAGAGAGGCCATGAAAACTTTACTTGTGCACTCTGACTTTGTGGTGGCATTACTCTCACAAGGGCTCAAAGCTAGGTGGAGGGTGATCACAGTCTGGATGTGCATATAACAGTCTGTCTTTAAGGTAGGAGTAGCCCAGGATCCATCACCAGGTGGAGGATGAACACAGTCTGGGATGTGCATATCGTCTTTCTTCCTTCAAAAGAAAGTACTGGGGCTAAGAACATGGTAGTCAGTAAGGTGTTTGCTGAAAGCATAGGGGCCTGGGTTCAGTCCCTCAAAATTTACATACTTTTTTTAAAAAAGCAAGATGATGACATTTTTCAAAGCCAGGCATAGGAGTATACACTTATCATCCCAGCAATGGGGAAATAAACACAAGAGAATCTCTGGGCTGTCTGGTCTGCTAGTTTAGCCAAATTAATAAGCTCCAGGTTCACTGAGAGTTTCTGCTCAAAAAAAAAAAAAAAAGGTAGAGGAGACTGGAAAGCTAGCTCAGCTGTTTAGAGCACTTGCTGCTCTTACAGAGGACACGGGTTCAGTTCCCTAACCCCCACATGGCAACTTACAACCTCGTGTAACTCCAGTTCCAGGGGATCCAGTGCCTCTACTGATCTCCCAGTCCTGCCTACATATGGTGCACAGGCATACACTCAGGAACACACACACATAGAATAAGTAAATAAAAAAAAAAAAGATAACAGCCAGGCGGTGGTGGTGCATGCCTTTAATCCCAGCACTCGGGAGGCAGAGGCAGGCGGATCTTTGTGAGATCGAGACCAGCCTGGTCTACAAGAGCTAGTTCCAGTGCAGGCTCCAAAGCTACAGAGAAACCCTGTCTCAAAAAAACAAAAACAAAACAAAACAACAACAACAAAATAACACAGAGAGCAACTGAGGAACATACCATTGGTCAACCTCTGGCCTCCACATGTACACATGTGCACATCCACCCATGCAACACACGCACACAGATACGCACACACACACACACACACACACACACACATGCAAATTCTAGTGCCTACTACAACATAGGCGAACCGTGGAGACATTATGTTAAGTGACACAAGCCATTCTCCAGAAGGCTAACTATGTAGCAATCCGCTTACATCAAGTGCCCACTGCAGTCAGTCTCACAGAGACAGGAAGCAGAACGGTGGGTGCAGGGGCTGAGGAGAGCAGGGAATTACTGTTTGACAAGGTGAGAGTTTTCAGTTTCACAAGATGAAAAGAGGTGACTGGCAGTGATGGTTGGCCAACACTATGAATGCATTCAATACCAAAGAACCTCTTATGGAGATAGTGGCAAAGTTCATGTTATGTGTATATTAAAATAAAAAAGAGCCGGGCGGTGGTGGCGCACGCCTATAATCCCAGCACTCGGGAGGCAGAGGCAGGCGGATCTTTGTGAGTTCGAGGCCAGCCTGGTCTACAAGAGCTAGTTCCAGCGCAGGGCTCCAAAGTCCAAAGCCACAGAGAAACCCTGTCTCAAAAAAATAAAAAATAAAAAAAATAAAAAATAATAAAAATAAAAAAGAAGCCAGGCGGTGGTGGCATATGCCTTTAATCCCAGTACTTGGGAGGCAGAGGCAGGCGGATCTCTGTGAGTTTGAGGCCATCCTGGTCTGCAAGAGCTATTTCCAGGACAACTAGAGCTGTTACACAGAGAAACCCTGTCTCTAAAAACCAAATAAAATAATAATAATAATAATAATAATAATAATAGATTTAGGGAAACAAAAAGGAAAATTAAAGAAATCCCAAGAACCATCCCTAACCTTGACCTTAACTCTAACCCAACCCAGAAACAAGACACTGGACTCTGCCACGGCATCACAAGTCCTTATCAGACCCCTTTTCTGTCCTGCCGCGTCTTGCCTCTGCTGGAGCCTGACTCTCTAGGCAATGATGGGCACTCACTCTCTTGACCTCCAAAGACCGAGAACAACAACCTGCCCACCTCAGCTGCCCAGCCCACACTCTCTTCCCTGCCCACATCTCAGCTGCTGCAGACTCACTGTCCCCAGGCACAGGGACATGGTAGTCACTCAACTGGCCAGGTCAGTCTCTCAAGCTGGCAGAGGGACAGAAACCCTCTGGCAGTCATTGGGAGGGAGTAACCCCATTAAACATGAGCTTAAAAGACAACAGAAGTTATTACAAAAGATTTACTCCTGGTGAGTTGTGTTATTCAGGTCCATGCCTGTGTCAGAGACATTTCTTGAAAATACCTAGTTAGCAGAAGAGCTTGGGAGAAACTTGCTTCTGAGGTCTCTTGAAAAGAAAGGGAATATTAATTAATGGTAAGTGAATAATCTATGGTGAGACTCCTTGCCCACCTTAACCCTCTACGTTACCTGCAGGTGTTTGGTTTGTCGGGGGTGGTTGTTTTGTTTTTGTTTTGGCAAGATCTCCTATATCCCAGACGGGTCTCAAACTCCCTGTGTAACCAAGAATACCCTCTAATTTTTGCCTCCTGCTTCCACCTCCCAAGCTTGGGGGTTATAGGTTGTGTTACCATGTCCAGTTTACTCAGAACTGCCAATCAAACCCAGGGCTTCACGCATGCTCAGTAGGTACTCTAACACTGAGCTACGTCCCCAGCATTTCTTTTTCTGGTGCAACAGATGGAATTTGAGACCTTGGACATCTTAGTCAAGCACTCTACTACTGAGCTGGCTCTCTAGTCTGCAGCATATGACTGCGGACAACAGAAAGGGGTTGCCTCTGGTCTCCTGGGTGATTGTAGTTCCATGTCCCCCCATCCTCACTCCACAGCATCCAAACCCCATACTGAGGCCACCAATGATGTTCCCAGCCCTCATGCCACATCTTTAGAGAAGTCTGGCACTTGAATGGGTGATAGTGAGTCACTCCAGGGACATAGGGAAGACCGAATCAGGACACAGAGACAAGGTTGCGGGCAAGAGATAACAGGAAAGTCAGAATTCAGAGGTAGTACTGAAATCCTTAATGATTCTGCCTGTGACAACCAAGCACCTCTTGAGCATCCAAGACTAGGGGACATTGTGGGAGACAGCACACTGGTGACTTAGCATGGGGCACACTCCTAAAAGCATGGGAGAGAACAACAGAGGAGGTGATGGGAAGTGCCAAGATGGTATGGGCATCACCCAGGTGGAGGAACAGGATGGCACCAGTCAGTGTCTGTCCGGCCAAAGAAGCAGCATCTTTTTTAATTTTCATGACAATGTTGTCAGCTACTGAGTCAGGCTAGGCAGCACCTACCTGAAAGGGCCAGGCCTTCCTGACTTATCAATGGAAGCCAGATGGGGGGAAACATATCTGTAATTCCAACAGTAAGGAGGCTAAAGCAGGAGGACTTTATGTTTGAGGCCAGCCTGGGCTACGTAAGGAGAGCCTGTTTCCAAAACAAACAAGCAAACAAACAAAAGACATTTATGTCTGGTGATAGTTCAGTCAGTCAGTTACTTGCCTTACAACCTGAACCACATCCCCAGAACCACATGTGGTGGTTTCCACGAGAAATCCCTCTCCTAGGCTCAGACACTGAACTCTCGGTCCCCAGGTGGTGATGCTGTTTGGAGATACAGTGCAACCTGCAACCTGCCTAGAGAAAGCACATCACTGGGATCCAGGCTTTGAAAGTCCCTAGCCTCACCTCAGTTCACTCTCTCTGCCTCATGTTTGCGTCTGAATGTATGATCCCTCAACTCCCTGTTCCAGCTGTCTTCCCTGCCATGATGGACTCTTATTCCTATGGCACTATAAACCAAAATAAACTGTCTTCCTTACATCTGCTTTTAATCACAGTGTTTTACCACACTAACAGAAAAGTAGCTAATACGAGAGAGAGAGAGAGAGAGAGAGAGAGAGAGAGAGAGAGAGAGAGAGAGAGCTTGAATGTCTACTAGGAAGTATGGCTTTGTTGGAGTGGATATGGCCTTGTTAAAGGAAATGTGTCATTGTTGGGGCAGGTTTTGAGGTGTCCAAGGCTCAGGATACTGCAGTGTGTATCAGTCAACTTCCTGTTGCCTACAAGCCAAGATGTAACCAATACCATGTCTGCCTGCACACCATCATGACTGAACCTCTAAAACTGTAAGAGAGCCACCCAAGTTAAATGTCATGGTGTCTCTTCATGGCAATAGAGAACCCTAACAAAGACAGATGGACACACAGAAAGACAGGCAGATAGATAACTAAACAAACAGGTGTGGTTGGTGTGGTGGCTCATGTTTTGTAACCCCGTCACTAAAGAGTAAACTCCAACCACCCTAACCTACTTAACAAGTTCCAGGCCAAAGAGGGCCCCTGTCCTAAAAGTAAATAAATAAACTAAATGGATAGTATCTAAAGAAAAGAAGCCAAAGAAGTCCTTTGGCTCCTATATGTATTTACACCTCCACCTCCACACAGACACACACACACACGCGCACACACACATATAGACACACACACACATTTTCTAAAAAGGTATTCAGTGGGATACAAAATATCTAGGTCTGTAGAAAGGAAGAAACACATTCTTAGGAACTATTTGGTTGTATACATATTTGCCTCACTTTCACCAAAAACAAAGATTGCCTTCTGGTAATGTGGAGAGTGTCATAGAAAAGCAGAATATGAAAATTCTTAAATGGTCTCTGAGATCTGAAAAACTACATTCCAGGAGAGAATAGTGATGCGCAGTCTGTCTTGGCTGGGTGGGATCATGGGTGCTCACCTGAGAGGCGTTCTGTGACCTCCAGCACTGCAGGACCACTCAGGAAACGCACACGACCGGCGAAGGCTTGCAGGAGGCAAAGGTGATCTGAAAGAGATGGAGATGCTAGTGACTGAGACGTTGCCAGTCACTGACACATCAGGCACTCACGGTGTGAGGTGTCCACATGCCCTCATGAGGAAAGGATCCTGTGAGAAGCTGAATTAATCCTTCCAGATCACAGTGGACTCTGTGTGTGTGTGTGTGTGTGTGTGTGTGTATGCGTGTGTGATTGGAAACTAAGCTCAGGTGCCGGCCCTCACTTTTCACCTTATTTGAATCAAGGTCTCTCGCTCACCACTGCCGCACATCAAGCTAGCAGGCTCACCAGCTTCCAGGACCTGTGATAAGTCCAGCTGGGATAACAGACTTGTGTATCCAGCTTGATCAGGGCACTAAATCAGGTGCATGACAAGTATTTACCCACTGAGCTAGCATCTCAACCTAGGGCCAGTTTTTGCAAAAGCAAATAAACAGAATATTAGGGGAAGATTGAGAAGTCTAAAGCAATGATATTGGTTCCAAACAGGCTACCATTTCTCCTATAGGTCTGATACATAGTATCTATGATTTTCCACATTGTCCTGAAGTGAGGTTTTGGGTAAAATAAGGCAGATAAATGGCTGGTAGACAGAAGACAGACTCACAACTAGTGATGCTAGCAAGAGATGAAGGGGGATGGATACAAGGATATTTGAGTGTTTCTATAGCTTCAGAGTAAACCGAGGCACTAAGCGCTACTCTCATGAAAGTCATTAAAGGGCTGGGGACAGCATTCAGAACACACAATCTGGTCATTAGGATATCCCATGCCAGATCATCACTTATTCCCGTAGGGAGCATTTCCTGGTGCCCTTTATGTAATGGATATGGAGCCAGGAACCAATAAAAAGGAGTCTGCCTACCCTCCAGGAAGTTTCTTAGATTTGAACATGAACCCCACCCAGGGAGGGAAAGTGTGCCTATGTAACAAGAGCCTGAGTAAGGGTTGATCAACACCCCTAGGTCTGGCCATGGAAGGCATGAGAGCAGAACCTTCTCCTGCTGTCCCCAACTGCCCTTGCCTTGAGCCTGGAGGCACTGGCAAGCCTGGCTTCCAACATTCTCAGCTCCCAGGATTTTGCAATCACAGCAGTCATGGATTAACTTGATGAAAGGCAGGGCAGGTAGTGAAACCGCCCTTCTCAGTGCGGTGGCTAGGGGGCTTGCCCACACCTGTCAGCAGGGCGGGGCAGGCACAGCCACCCAGCGAGTGAGTCCTGGTGTCTTCGTTGATTTTCTGCTTCCATAATTTTAAAAAACAGAATGAGCAATTTACAAACAATGGAGTTTTATTTGGCTTGAGGTTTGGAGGCTGGAAAGTCTAAGAACACGTACTAGATTCCGGTGAAGACATGAGTTATGCATTAGTTCCTGGCGGAAGGCAGAAGTACACACCTGGGTGTGACAAAGATAGAAAGGAGTCCAAAGCCACCCTTTATATCAGGATCCCAATCTGTGATAATGAAGCCACCCCTGCAACAATGCGCCCATCTGCCCACCATGGCAGAACCCCTGACCTAAGATGCTCTCAAAAGTCCTGCCACTCATCACTACCGCAGAGGGATTTCAGTTTTAGTATGGTTGGCAGGGGACCTCAAGCACTGAGGTCAGGAGCCTAGATTTAATAAGTGCTTGATCCAATGTGGCACAGCGAGAGAAAAGTGTTTCTCCCGCAGGGCTCAGTTCAGCTCCTGGCCCTTGGTGCAGACCTCCAGAGCCTGAAAACAGGGCACCCAGGGAGTCCTTGAAAATGAACTGCCAGCCGGTCAACCAGGCAATGCTCCTGCAGCAGCCAGCAAGCAGCAGAGCTTCATAAATGCTTGCAGAGTACAAGGGCTTGGCAAATGCTGGCTGAGCGCAGTTGATTGGTAAATGTGTGGAGTCATAGCACATAACAGGGCACAGGTTTTCTGGGTTGGTTTATGAATGCCAACGTGTTTCTGTCTCCCTTGGCCTTGTCTTGTTCTGGTCACCTCTGTAAGACTGACCTTCTTGGGTCACACTCGGGTTTAATAAGACAGGAAAGCATGATAAAGGAATACAGATTCTGGGTGCAAGTTGCCTGAGTTTAAATCGCAGCTCCTTCATATCTCCCTGTGTAACACTATATGAGCCATTCGCTCCCTCCATGCCTCAGTTTACCCCTCTGTGGAAAGGAAACAATCCTAGTTCCTTTCTGAGTTGCTGTGAGGATAGATGAGTTGATTTAATGTTCAGGATTAGGCCCATATCATATACTTAGTAATGTATATGCTGTTGTAATGAGTTTTATTATTGCCCTAAAATTCTCACAATGAAAAAAATCAAAACAAGAGGCCAGAATCTTGAGCTAAAGTTACTCAGCAATAGAATACTTGCCTAGCATGTGCAAAGACCAAGTTCACTTCCAAGTACCATTAAAAAAAAAAGATGATGATGATGATGATGATGATGATGATGATGATGATGATGGAATCTAACATTGAAAGGCTAATGTCAATACTCCGTTAGCTTGGCCCATATTTCCAGAGGGTTCTTTCTGCCTCACAGGAAGGTCAGGATTCGTTATGCAGCAAAAAGAACCTAAGATGTCATGCAATGAGAAGAAAACAGGCCTGACCAGTCAGACTGTCCTCCTGAGGCTCCCTTCTCTACAAAGGCACAGAGGAATCACCATGCACTGACAGGGTTGTTCCTCTTAGTGAAGCTCTGAGGCCACCAGGCCTTGTTATCCTCCGACTACTTGAAAGCCACAGAACTCTATGTGTCATTTTAAAAAAACTGTTATTAACATTTGACACCCTATAGTCTTTTTTTTTCTTTTTGAGTCTCATAGATCAGCGTGTTTCTGTCTCCCTCTTTCTGTGCACATCTGTGCACGTAATTGTACTATTATACATTTGAAGTTGCATCCTGTTTAACCAGATCAGAGTCATGGGCTTTCCTGAAGTGCATACACTTCTGCAGGTAAATCAGTTCCCCCTCCTCAGAGATTTTCCTGGGTGGCCTCCAGTTTGGGCCACCCAGTTTGGAAGACATAGTGTGTCTTAAGTTACTGAACTGTGATGAGTGTCCCAGATGATCATCAAGCCATTGCATGCCTTGCCATGTTTTCCTTTAAAAGTTCTCTATATTGTGAGGTAGGTGGTTCAGTCAGGAAAGTGCTTGCACACGAGTGTGTAATCCTGAGTTTTGTGTCCAGAACAAACATGTGCGCGTGCGCACGCGCGCACGCACACACACACACACACACACACACACACACACACACACACGTGCACCTGGGATGGCAGGGTCCTTGGGGACTAGCTATGCAGCTATTCCAGGTCACAGTGAGAGGTCCCATCTCAAAAACTGAGGTAGACGGCTCCCAAAGAACTACTTCTGAGAGTTGCCCCTGGAGCCCACACTGACAGACACACACACAGGCACTTTTATGAGTTGGTATTTGTCATAAATGGGTTCTATTTATTTTAAATGCTTTAGGCTTTTCCATTTCCCAATAATTAACAAGCACTATTTTTTATTTTTATTTTTTATTTTGAGATAAGGTTTCTTATATAGTCCTGTCTGTCCTAGAACTCACTCTATAGACCAGGCTGACCCTCAGAATCAGAGATTTGCCTGCCTCTGTCTCCCAAGTGCTAGGAGTAAAGGCATGGGCCACCACACTGCCTGGCCCAACAAGCATAACTTTTATAGAAAAGAATGAGTTTTTTATGTTTAAGCAAAGAGTAAGACTATAAAGTAGCATTGAAAACTGGATGCTATTCACTTTGTTTCTCTTTGAACTTTTGGACGGGGCTCACAGGTAGCTCAGACTGGCCTTTCAGCCTCCCAAATTACAGATAGGTACCATTAATATCTGTATTAAATGAAAGAGCCCACATCAAAACTTCATTCACTTGTGGTTTCCCAATGGGTAAATTTGAACAAATATGGGCTTTTTGAGCTTTTGGTGTGTTGGAGAGGTATCTTGATGAGGAGTTGACAATATAATGTCAGTCATATGATTTACAGACCTTTAAAGTCAGAGCGCAAACAGCAAAACAAGATCCACAGCCACCCCAACCCAAGCTTATCTGGCCTCTCCAGCACTGGCCAAAGGCTGAGCTAAATTGAGAGCTCCTCTGACTGTGAGAAACGGGAACACCAAGGTCATCTGGGGAAAGCAGAGCTGTCTGCAGTCTGAGGTTTTCATCGGGTGAATATCTTCTCCAGCTAACGCAAGGGTAGCAGAGCCCAATACGGCCAACCAGTCTGCTCCTGCACATCCTTAATACTCAGGAAAACTCCCCAGGATTCAGGTCTCAGTGTCTAGTAGGAAAACAGCACTGAGCCTCAAGTTCAGAGAAACCTCAAAGCAGGAAGTGGGTGATGAATGGTAGAGGCCAGGGAGCAAGCTGCCCAGTCTCCTTCCTGCCCTCCCAAAGGGAACGCCGCAGAAACCAGCACCTGTTATGTCACCAACCCTCAGGAAAACCAAGCCAGAAGACATGATTGCGGCTGACGAGACCATGCTCTCAATGAATTTCACAATCAAGCAGCATCTTGAGACTCGTCCTAGGAAAGCCAGCCTCCCCAATTAGCCGTGCTATCTGGACTTTGTGCCAGGGGACAGCAGTCATATTTGGCATTGTCCTTCTCAATCCTCCTGCCCTACAATTAGCAGGAAACAGACTGGGGGCAGGCTGCACTGTCACTCTGGCCTTCCACATGTGAGTGCTGCCCAGCATTTGACAGCCCACCTCCAACCTGGAGCCCAGCATTCCAACCCCCTAGAGGGGGCAACTGAAGAAGCAGACTGTGGAGACAGCACCTCTGTAAGAGAAACCCAAAGGCCCGCTAGAAATAGCAGGTTTAGCAGAGTAGTTTGGGAAGATTCTATTCCTTTTCTATCCCCACTGCCTGGGCTCTGCAGCCAACACCGAAAGCTCTGGACAGTGGGAAGCTTAGTTACTCGTGTCTCTTCTGAGCTCCATTCAGCTCATTCCAGGCAGATGAAAGCCCTTCCTGGGACAACATGAATTCTATCCTTGGTACTCCACGTCACTAACCTAAATCCTTAAGCTTGCCACTCCATCATCATAAACACCTTCAGAATCAGGGTTGCTACTGGGACTGTGAAGGTGTGTGGCACAGCAAACCCAGCTGTCCCAGACAACTCATTCCCACACCCTACTCCAACAGCACCACACGCAGGGCCAAGAGAGCATGCTGCATCATGTAGGCTCCACCTGGGATTTACTGGCCAACACCATTCCATCTCAAACCTCAGCGCTGATGTAAGGAGTTAAAAGATAGACCCCCTCACACCAGCCATCATTCTCCGTGCACCACAGTCTACTTGGTAAGCCAAAAGGACGGTTTTCAGCTGTATCCAAAAGGACTTTGTCCCCACAGGGAGAACCACGTGGCTGAACCCTGCTTGCCACGTGCTGGTCCCCAGAGGTTTCTGTGTTGGGAGCATGGTCCCCAGGGTGGAAATGTTGAAAGGTGATGAGGTTTTTAGGAAGTAGACGTTGACAGTACGTAATGAGGTCATTAGGAGCGTTGCCCTTGGAGGGGATTAATGAAGGCCTTGAGAATGAATTCCCATATAAACTCTCTCTCCCTCCCTCCGTGTGTGTGTGTGTGTGTGTGTGTGTGTGTGTGTGTGTGTGTGTGTAGGGCAGAGGCAACCCCAGCTGTCAGTCCTTGCCCCCACTTTGTTTGAGACATTTGTTGAACCGCTGCATTCACCAGGGTAACTGAGCTTCCTGAGATTCTCCCTTCTCTGCCTCCCATTTCTCCACAGGGTACTAGGACTACAGAGGCACTTAGATTTCCATGACCCACTTGAAGTGGGTTCTGGGATCTGAAATTGTGGACTCACACAGAAAATTCTCTATTTACTGAGCACAGTCACCTTCTTTCTTCGTGTCTGTCTTCCTGTCTCATCATGTAATCTCTTTCACAGGAACTCCCACCATTGTGACACCAGCAACCATTGTGACATCATCCACCATTGTGATGCCATCCACCCAATATTATGGCACCATTCACCATTGTGATACCATCCATCAATGTGACATCATCTACCACTGTGACATCATCCACCATTATGATGTCATCCACCCAATATTACTGACAACATTCACCATTGTGACATCATCCACCATTGTGACGCCATCCATTGTGACACCATCCACCACTGTGAGGTCATCCACCACTGTATTGCCATCCACCACTGTGACACCACTGACCATCGTGACACCATTCTCTGTGAGGTCTATCAAAGCTGATCAGAAACCAGTACCATGCTCTGGGACTTCCAGAACCACGAATTAAATTTCTTTTTTTACATAAACTTCCCAGACTTGGAGATTTTTGCTACAGCAGCAGAAAGCAGACTAATGCACAGGTCACCCCCAGGCCTATGCTTTCCAGGGTACTTATCCTAAGTGGCTACAGCAGATCCTCAGGTAGAGCGTACCTGACTCTTATAGCTAGCTGTAAGAAACACCAAATTCTGTTGTCCAAAGTGCTAGGCTCTTCCATGCTAGGGAAGGTTGGCCCAGTGGCAAAGAGCAGGCTGAAGTCCTTGGTGCAGGAAGAGTTAAGAGTCCACTTCCCAGACATGAGTGCTCATCCTCCTCTAATACCTAAAACCTATTCTGCTTTGTGTAAGTTCCCCCAATAAATCCAGAGCCTGGAGTGATTTACCAAGAGCCTTGATTATTGGCAACAGCAATCTCACACACCCAGAGCAGCTCAGGGAACAAGCCGTAATTTAGGGCTCGATTTGTATTGTTTGTGCCACAGCCACAAACTCAGCAAATCATAAATTCCCTCCTAGATGAAATGTGGAAATTGACAATATTTATGAACTCGGGAGACAGAGAAGGGCTTGACCAAGCCTTTGATTTGTAACTGAAACTCCTCCTGGTGGTTCTAGCCAAGGACACAGCTTGCTGTCCCAGGCCCAGGAACTGGGCTCTGGCCAAGGCATGGGGAGGGAAGAGAGGTGAGTCTGCCAGAGATGTCTCACCCAGAACGTTCTGTGAACACCAGAGCCAGGTGCCACCCTGTACCCATCAGATCGACAACAAAGGCAATCTTCAGAAACCAGCTTCTTCACACTCGCCCAGACAGAAGCCTACCCAGGTACTTCTTCCTCAGTACACCTCGAGTTGAAACTTGCCCTTCCCTCTAGGGAGCTACTAAAGATCACCTTCTAGCCAGGAAAGAAAAGGCAGATGCATCGAAAAGGCCACCTGGCAGTGGGGACCTGGGTTGTTAGACTGCTGGGTGCATGGGATCCAACACTCTTGCCTCTCATGATGACCGCCCACTGTGCCTTCCTTTCTTTCTCCATGCTCTGTTCCCCTCTGACAGTTCATCACCAACCGCTCACTCTGCTAGACCGTACCAAGCACCCCTCACTCACCCCTGTGGTGCCCTCTGTGGCCCTGAAAAGCCACTTTCCTCATGTGACTGACTATAGGGAGGCTACACCAAATCCTCTCTCATTCCTGACCATGCCAGGCCTAGTAGACAGCAGTGGTTTGAAGAAGAACGGCTCCATAGGCTCATATATTTGAAGGCCTGGTCTTTAGTGAGTGGTGCTACTTTAAGAAAGATTAGGAGGTGTGGCCTTTCTGAAGTAGGTGTGGCCTTGTTGGAGAAAGTGTATGGCTGGGGATGGGTTTTGGAGTTTCAAAAGTTCAGATCAGTCCCAGTGTCTCTCTTCTGCTGCTTGAAGACCCAGCTGTAGAATTCTCAGCTACCACTCCAGCACCATGTTTGCCTGACTGCCACCATGTTTCCCACCACGGTAATAATGGATTAAACCTCTGAAGCTGCAAGCCAGCCCCAATTAAATGTTTGCTTTATGAGTTGCTGTGGTCTTGGTGTCTCTCCACAGCAATAGAACAGTGACTAAGACATAGACAGGCTGTGGGAAAGCCTCCAGCCAGGACCTTGGGGGCCCTACAATGTTAACACCTGTTCTACACAGCGTCAAACCAACCAACCAGAGCTGTATACCACACAGTTGATCCCCAACACAAGAAGATGGGTGTGGTGGCTCCGGTGCTGTGCCTCCCGCAGCCCCACAGGGACTACAGTGGGATGCTCACCCAGGCTGTCCATCATGGCATCCAGCACAGTGGAGGCAGCAGCGGAAATCCCAGAGTTCTTAGAGTTGAGGTTGTCTGTGACCGCAGTGATGACGGAGAGCAGCATGGGATGTATGCTGTCTTTCAGGAGGGGAACCATCTGCGCAAGGGACTCCAGGGCCCACTGACCCACTTTCTTGTTGGGATCCTGAAGCCTTGGGGTGAAAGCATCAAAGACCTATAGAGGGGAAAAAAATCAAGAGTTCGTGGGAACTCAGGCTTGGCAGGAGGTGGCTGGGACCCCTTAAAGGGGTTCCCAGACCTGTACTAGCATGATCACCAGGAAGAAGAGCTCAGCTCCTCAAAGGGGGAACAGACAAGAAGGCAGGACAGACGTGTGCTAGGCGTTCTTCACATGTCAATCATCCAGAGCATTGGGGTAGGCCCTCTTCACTGTCTCACACTGAAGACCTTAGCCACCTCTGTTGCTGCTGGAATGCCCCTTTCCCATTAACTGTGAAGGCTCATGGAGGTTAATGAGTCTCTTCAGATCACACAGCAAGAAGGGAACCTGACTCAGCCTGGGTTTCCACCTGCCTGTCAGAATCACTCCAAGTGTGTTTAGCCCGTTATCCAGCCACTGTCCAGCCACAGGCTCTGATACCAGATATTATGCAGATAACTAACTAAATGTAACCCAAGATCTTGACCACAGCGCCCTCTCTGGCAGAGGGACTGAAGTCAAGCAGGAAATCTCCAAGCATTCTAAAGATGTGCTCAACATCCAGCCACAGTCAACTTGTCATTTGACATTACAAAGATCACAGGAACAGTGAGTGCTTAGTAGGCTCCCTGCACATCCCCTCCAAACCAGTTCAGAGCTCTCCAAATTGAACTGGCACCCACAGGGAGACATCAGGGAAGATGGGGTGGGTGCTCACCTGGACGAGGTTGACAGCAATGAGCTCTGGCTTGGCCTTGCAATATTCAAGGAGCTTCCCAACACCTTCCATCCGAACCAGGAACTCCTTGGCCTCCAGCAGCCTGATCAGCTCACGCAGCTGCTCTGCCATCTCCACACCACCACGCATGGAGGAGCGTAGCCCCATTAGCCGTGGGCCATTGGGGCCAAGCCTAAGTGGAAGCAGGACCTGAGCCCTGGGGAAGAGCCCAAGGGATGAACACAGCTCTCATCTCAAGCCACATCCCACCGGCAGGTAAGGCAGAAACAGTGGTGTCCCTACAGCTTCATCCAAACCCTGCCTCTCCTCTGAACGCTGCTTGGGGACACTGTACTTGGGGACTCTGGGCATCTCTTTTCCTCAAAGGCAACAAGCAAAGCTCTCTCTTCCCGATTTCTCCCCTCTCCTTTCTGAGGATGTGTAAAGAATTGGATGTGGGGAGATAAGTGACTGTGTGCTGTGGAAAGACGACCTGTACAAGCATTGGCAGAGAGGGGATCCTGAGGACGGAACCCTGGGTCTCGTGCACGCTAGACAACTATTCTACCACAGAGAAGCACAGCCTGGCTACCAGCCCAGCCACTGTATATTTAACCTAAGACTAAGGAAAGATTCAAGATTCTGGAGGCCATCACATTCTACCCCTGCTAGGTTCACATTTCATGCCTCTTGTTAACTAAGCTCTCATACTCCTCCAGGAACAGAGAGCATTTGGATCAGAACCTAGATTGTTCAGCCATGGTGAGAGAAGCTCCACAGAGGATTCCTATCTCCCACACTTAGTTCAAAACCAGGGTCTCTGAGTTCCTGCCCTATGCCCAGGTCCTGCCCATCATTTGTTCTATCATCTGCTCCTGCATCTCGCATTCTTGCCTACTGAAAACCAAGAGCTGTGTTTGGATCCTGAGAACAAAAAGATGAGAAGCGCAGCCTTTGCCTTAAGTATCTCACAATGGATGGGATACAGAGGTATGAAGAACAAGGACAGCTGCCTACTCTGGAGAGATGGGGGTACAGTGACAGAGAATGTCTGGGGGAAGGTAACAGGCAAGCTGTGTCTTGTAGAATCAACAGGCAAGTTCTAGGTGCTTGGGATAAGCAAAAACAGAATGTGGCAGGAAAAAAATATATATAAGGATGGGAAGGTTGGGGGCTGATCCAGTCTATGAAGGGAGAGGAGGAGAGTGAAGGACATCACTGAAGAGCTGGGCAGGACCTTCCCGGACATCCCGCTATGGTCAGCTGGGATCCTCACAGGACCTGGCAGAAGGGTCCACACTTCAAGTAGAGAATTTCTGCTTCATTTTTAAATGTTCTCAGTACATATCCTCCAGCCCTCAAGCCAGGTCTTCTTGTCTGCCTGTGTCCAGCTCTGCCTAAGGACTAGTCCCAGGCTGACCAATCTGGTTGCTAAAGGACATGTTGATCTAAGTGAGCAAAGAGATGCTGAGCCTATACAGAGAGCCTGGCCAACACAGAAGTGCATTCCATCCCTGTAGTCCCAAGACTACCCGACTCAACATCTCTAGCAGATGCTGACAAGCCAGGATTTGGTCTAAGATGTGGGAAAGGGAATGCATCCTACAAATCCATCATTATACACGCAAACCCAGCTAGGTTTCAGACATGTCCCAGACCACAATCAATCCCATGGGTCAGTAAAACACCCTTGGCAGCTTTGGCCATGGGGCCCCAGAGACACAAGAACAACCATACCCCTCCTGAGCAGGCAATCCGTTCTCACACACCACCAAACTCTTCAACACCTTGCGGCCTTTGGCAGATGGAAGTTCATGATTGTCTTGTATTCCCTTGAGAAACAGACACAGAGTGTAAGCCAAAGGGGGTTGTTTGATATTCCAGTATAAAGCATAACAAGATGGAAAATCCTTCCACCTGGGAGCACCCCCAAGTCTGGAGCCCTGGAGGTAGCTGGGCAGAGACCAAGATCTCCACTCAAGACAAGAGGGAATAGAGACCCAAGGAGCTTGAGACGCACAGTGGCAGACCTAGGTATAGGCACTGGGAGAGAAAACACAACCGTAACCCTGAGTGACGATAAAATGGAAGGTCCTGGAACCCCGCCCGACTCAGTCCCCTGACCTACATGAGGGCTGTCAGCCACTTGAGTTCCACTAGCTCACCTGCTGTCTGATGGCCGCCATGACTTTCCGGAGGTCATGAGAAGGGAGAGACTGCTTCAGAAATGCATCAAACTTTGCATTTGCCATCAAGATATTCACCATCTTCCGGCCATAAAACCTGCCACCAGGGAAAGAACAAATGAAGAAACAGCCACGGAGAGGCCCAGTAAATTTGCTCTACAGTTTTACACAACTTTCCCAATTATAACAGGAGAGGTTTGCATACTTCTAATTAGGAAAGCAATCCCTACCCAGTTAAAAATTAGATTCATAAAAGAATAAACATCATCCATAATGCCATTACCAAGAGGAAATCACTATTAAATTTTTATATATTTTCTTAGTCTTTTTTTCTAGGCATTTACATTTTAATAGATAGCATAATACATGAGCAACTTACTTACAAGCCTTTTTGCTTTCTTATTAATCATCTTCCCAGGCTATGTAATATTCTTCATACACACCTTTTTTTCAAGATTTTCTAGAATTTACGGGTATATGTATATGTCTAGGTGTATCATGTGCAGGTACCCACAGGGTCCAAAACAGGATGTCAGAGCTCCTGGAATTATGGGTGGTTATAAACTGTGTAATGTAGGTACAGGGAATCAAATCTAGGTTCTCTGGAAGACCTCACAGACATACCTAGCCACAACCTACCCCAGAGTCACAAGCAAGACAATATTGGCAGCTCTGGCCATGGACATTAAGAGCAGTCATACCCTTCCTCACTGGAAAAGTGGCCTTAACCACTAAGCCATCTCTCCATTATCATTTTAACAGCTATCCATTATATATTTATCCAATATAGTCAATATCCATATAGTTATATATCCAATAACAGAATACTTAATATCTTTCTGCATGGCTATCAGAAGTGTCGGTAAGTGTAGTGTCATTTCATTTGTATTTTAATAAATAAAGCTCGCCTGAAGATCAGAAAAGTAAAATAGTCACACTGGCCAGCCTTACAGAATAGGCATCAATGACACACACCTTTAATACCAGTAGCCACACCAGCCTGCCATAGAAACCAGGTGGTAGTGGTGAACGCCCTTAATCCCAACCCTAGAGAGAATTATAAGACAGCTCTCAGACACAGTCTTATTCTGAGATTCCTGAGGGCAGGGTCACCATTTTCAGACTGAGGTTGAGGTAAGAGCCGGTGGCTGGCTGCTTTGATTTTCTGGTCTTCAGGTTGAAACCCAATATCTGTCACTGAGTTTTTATTAATTGTTCTTCAAGTGAGTTTTTTCACCTGGTTTGGGATGCTTAAAAATCTGGGGAAAGGAATAAGAGGGAGCAGTCACATCTACCAGGTGAATTAGTGCTGGCCGGGTAAGAAAATCACAGCTTGGGTTTGGGATTCAACAGAGGAATGTGAGTTCACTCATAGGACAGGACTAGGAAAAAGAGAGAGGGGCATTCTAAAGTCTACAACACTGTCTGACACACAGCCAGATGTGGTTGAAGACTATGAGGTTAAAAGAATGCAGAGAACAGGGTAAGCTGTGTTTAGGGCAATGTGAAGGGACGGGGTTTTGGCTAAGAGTCCACAGGCAGCTGAGGAATGGCCAAATAGTCATGTTAGTCAAAGCATCTCCAGGCAAGAAAGGTATCTATTGCCTATAACTCCAGCTTCAAGGCATTCAACATTCTTTTTTTATCTCCATAGTCACCCCATCACACACACATAAACACACAAACAAATCTTTTAACTCTAGGCAGGAAATGGGTGGCAACAGGGCAAGATTAGGAGCTTGGAGACCTGTTAGGAGGTCACTGTCAGAGACCAGGCAAGAGATAAAGTCCAAATGAGCAACGAAATGAGGATAAGATAAGGGCAGTCAAGTTCAAGACATGATAAAGGGGTTAAAATTGCAGGATTACAAAGATGGCTGAAGATGGAGCAGAAAGCACCTAGAATGATCATATCCACTCAACCTGAGACTCTGCTCATAAAACACACCACTCCTTGATTTTCCACTAAGGAAAACAGGGACGAGAAAATGCTAGCAGCTTCCCTGTGTTCGCTGCCACTGCCTGCCCCATGTGTGAAGACCATCAAAGGAGCAAAGGTCACATCAATGTGGTGACTTTGAACAACAAAGGGAATACAACCATAGAAGCGGACATAGGAAAAAGAGTTCTTTTTTTACACTAAAGTTAGGAGCGGGACATCCAGAGATGGGTGCTCTGGTGGTTTAGAGAGAATAATCTGATGCTGGGGGTAAGAGAGCCAGACAGAGGAGAAGGGTGGATGCGATGGTTAGTTTTAATTGGCAACTTGGCATAATTAGAGTCACCGGGAAAGGGAGTCTCAATGAGGACTGGTCTAGATGAGCTTGGCCTGTGGGCACACCAAGGAGCAGGTAGTCAACTAACCAAGGAGTTGAGTTCATTGAGATAGAAGGACACATGTGCAGTGTGGTCCATTTTACAGGCCCTGGACTGACTGAAAGGAGAGAGCTGGCTGAGTATGTGCATGCTTGCGTTAATGCATTGCTCTGTGCTCTTGAACATGCATGTAATGTGACTGGTTACTTCGCCCCACAGTGGTAGACTGTCACCTGGCTCTTGACCGTGTGTGTGACTAGCTCTCTGTCCCACAATGGGGGACTGTCTCCTGGAATGTCGAGCTAAAAAAACCTTTTCTCCTAGGAGTTGTCTGTGTTGAGTATTTTACCACAGCCTGACAGACAGAATGGAGAACTGGCTCTAAGAGGCAAGGAGAAGCAGAAAGTCCAGTGACTCTAGAAACCAGGGTACTTTAAGGGAAAAAGAAACGTGGTCAGCATCATCGGATGAGGGATTAAATCTAGGAAGATATTAGGCCTTGATTTCCAACCCTCTCAACAACTACAGACAACCCCAAGCCTTCAACTGCAATACACCTCATTTCAATGAATGGTACCCCATTGATCCGATGTTCAGTTTAAAAACTAAAAG